>CM029472.1:39897327-40152715 GCA_017140325.1 Eucalyptus leucophloia subsp. euroa
ACACAATATTACAAAATCTTTGGATATAAGAGTAAAAATTCATTCAAAAAATCTTATTATTCAAGCCAATGGGATCATAACAACTAAATTTATAGTTAGATGGGTCAATATCATCAAAGCAAAAAACTAAAGAAAAGAATAACTTGTAGATTTCATGCATCGCAGGTTCCAATAAACACCCATACATATTTAGAGAAAGTACAGAAGTTTGGGTGAAAGATTTTACTCATCGGCTTCGTATCCTTTCAAGGTGCTGACTTCATTGAGTGCCTTCTTCCATTTCCCTAGAACCGTTGGGTCGAAAGAAGACCTTTCACGCTCACGAAATTTATCCCCAAATTTCCCAATTTGATTTCGCACTTCTGTTGGTTTCACTTTGTAGAATATAGGCAATATTATGTACCTGCTATCATTCTTGCACTCCATTATTTGAACCAGTTCATTCAAGCACCAACTACTTGAACCATAATTCACTGAGAGAATGGGTATCAGAATTTTACTATCCATGATGGCTGCCAAAAGCTCTGACCTGATGTCCTTGCCTTGGCAGAGCTCGTCATCGTCTCTAAAAACATGAATTCCGGCGTTGAGGAGCCCGTGGTAGAGATGATCGGTGAAACCATTTCGAGTATCTGGGCCTCTAAAGCTCAAGAATACCTCGTAGCAATTTCCGGTTGATGTGGTCAACAAACTAGATGCACTGTTGTTAGTTTCTATCGGAGACAAAGTAGATCCACTGAAATTAGTTTCTATCATATACAGACTAGATGCAATGTTGTTAGATTATATCGGAGATGAACTAAACGCACCGTTGTCAATTTCTGTTGGAGTTGAACTAGACCCGTCAGAATTAGTTTCCGTCGTCGTAGTCATCGAACTAGATGCGCCGATATCAACATCCTCTGCATTTCCATGCGCACTAGCTTTCTTTTTATTAAGAAAATAGAGCGCGAGGCCGAGGAGAAGGATCAGTGTCACGAGCTCCGCGAAAAAAATGCTCAAAAATGAGATGATGCATTTCAGCTTTGCTCTGATCTGCCCTTGATTTTCGCTTTCAAGTCTCACAGAGAGAAAAATCGGAATGCCTCTCAGGAAATAGGAAATGTGTTCTTGTTACCCGTTCTCTTGTGGTTTGATTTATACAATAAAACTAGTTGGCAATCAGAATGGCATCATGTTTATAGTATGCTTAGACCCATAGAATCAATTGGTCAGAAAATTATTGTGCTAACATTAATCGTACCACGTGGACATTATCACATCATTATTTGATCAAAAAAGAAAAAGAAAGAATTACGTCATCATACTAATTGTAGGTCGATGGATATTATATCGTGGATACCCTTTAACGGTCCTTTTTTTTCCCTGACAAGCAACTTCGGTAGTGAAACTGGATTTTGCCACCTTTACGAGCTATTTGACAGTCAACTTTCCCTAATATATCATGTGTTCACGGTGTTCGCAAAACGGAGTCGCACGAAGACCCCGTCCCTTTGCGCGTCAAATCGCACATACATCCTGTTTCTTTATTTTTTAGGTCGGTACATCCTATTTCTTTATTAATCAATAATTTTTTCTTTGGGGGCGGGGGGTTTGTTAATTACTAAATTCCCATTTGTCACGATTTTTATTTTTATTTTGTTCAGACAATTTCTCACAAATTACCAAAAAAGAGAAAATACGCAGGAAACAATCGAAACCCAACGCGCTTCTGCGTCATTTTGGACTAATTTCAAATACTTACTCCCCCGGCCGAAAATTTCCATCAACAATTTTCGGAAAAAGAATTGGAAAATCAACAATAACATATATGACATAATATGATTACATGCCCTTGTTCTTAGAAATCCAGCTTTACAATGATTACTAATTCGGGAAATCGTCCTATGTGCACGCTACAATTATTTACAATAACATTATAAAATAGAAAATGTTTTTATCCCATACTTTTTAGAGTCACTTTTTGTGTCTTAACTATTTCAATCAAGCAAACCTATTGAAAATATTCCCACTTTGAAGGTCACGCTGTCATTAATATTATCTCAATCTGTAATTATAAATGCATAAAATTGTAATTCGCAGTAATTGAAACGATTGTTAAATTAATTGCAAATGCATACTAGTTATGACCAACTCAACTTATTTACTGAGACCGACCAAAAAAAAAAAACTTATTTATTGAGGATCTTAAAATTAGTCGCTTTTCTTTACAGCAAAGGGTGAAAAAACAGGAAAATAATTTTTCATAATCTCATCCAATAACGATTTACTGAAATATAGAATTGATTGCCCTTTTTTTCCCGGGAAGCTTCAATGTGAATTTATGATACACCTACTTGGGCCAAAAAAAAAAAGCGAATAAATACCTACTTTTCTAAATGATGTTGGATTAATAAATTAATTCAGATCTATTCACTATGAGCCCAACCTAACCGCGGTCCAGGTCACAGAAAGCGCGCGGGATCTTCCTCTTGCAGACGTTATCGGACTACGGGGCCAGCTGGCAGCCCAGCCCAGTGTACTACCGCACAACGACACGTGTCGGCATCAGGAGCCTCCATCTCGTCGTCTCTGTAATGTGACGAGCGGATCGCATGCAACGAGAGGGAGAGAGTGGGGATGGGCGGTGGTGATGATGGGACCCACCTGACGCAAAGGCTCGTGATTATCGCCCGCCTCTCCTCCACCTTTGAAAAGTCGACTTTTTTCTTTTTTTTTCTAATGCGCCTTTTTTTTTTGGGGTTGGAATTTCTTAATAACCCTTTTATTAGAAATGATTTTTTTATTTTATTTCTAAGAATAATTTTTAAGCATTTATTTATTTCGTAATTATCCAAAATTTCAATTCGCGGAATAGAATTGTTTTTGACACCGTTCTCAAAATTTATAGTTCAAATCATTTCCTTTTAATTTTTAGATGATTTTGTTACCTTTCTCCTTTTTTTCTTTTTTCTTCTTTTCATTTTTTCCTTTCTTTCTCTTATTCTTCTTTTTCTTCAAGATTATCGATTCCCGGCTTTGAGATGAACAGCAATTGGCTAGACGAGAGTCGGCGACCTCATCGAAACGTTGCCGGCCCTCAACGAGACCATGCCTTGTCAACCGAGCCTCATTGGCAGCTAGGTGAGGCTCATGGTCGAGCCCTAGCTAGGTGAGCCTCATCGATGGCTAGGGGAGGCTCGCCTCACCGATGGTTGGGCAAGCCTTTGGCGAGCTCGCGTGGACCTCGCCCTAGCTTGGCGAGCCTCTAGCAAGATTGCCGAACCTCGCCTAATCGGTCGCTAGTGACCGGCAACCGGTGGCGGCGGCAGCAAACAACAACGGTGGCAGCAACAGTAGTTGAAGAAGAAGAAAGAATGAAGAATAACAAGAAAAAAGAAAAGAAAATAGAGAAAATAGATTGTTGATTCTAGAATTGTTATTATGTACAAAAAATCAATTTTTTTTTTTTTAAATTTCTCGATTCCTTTCCAAATCTACTTCCGAGAATAAAAATTTTACCAAATGGATTTCTATTTCAAATTTATTCCTAGAAATAAAAGAACATAAATTATCACTGTTGGGTAAATTTCCAAATAGACCCTGAAGAATCTTGTTAATTAACGTGTTCTTAAAATATATAATGACTAATGGAAAGAGCAACAATGGGGACTGAAAACTGGGGCCGACCACTCATAACGAGCGTATTCAGCAAAAAATTATTATATGAATGCATATATATGTGTGCGTGCGTGCGTGCGCGTGCGTGTACGTGCGTGCGTGCGTGTGCGTGTGCGTGCGTGTGCGTGTTGTATTTTCGGATGAGTACAGGTATCAGTTTGGTGGATGTATTGTATTCAAATTCTTAGGCTGTTACCAATGAGATTTTGAATATTATAAAAAAATTCATAAAGCATGGGAACCTTAGATCATGTTGAGTTGATACAAAGTGTTTACGAAATATTTGGTATCCTTAATTGATTGTGGGGTGTAGTATTATTTCTAAAGGACCAAATAAATCTCACCAGGAGTCAAACCGGTATGGTAGGCTTTGTCGTGGGAAGTTGTCTTTGAAGAATACTAGCAAAGTATATTAGAAATTTGTATTTTGTCTGTAGAAGACATTCCACCAGGCTTGTTGGTAGTCCAGTAGGTATATGAGGAGGAGTATGGTAGAATTTGGGTAAGTCTTGTTTGGAATTTTCTGGGCATATGAGGGGAATCTCCCTAGTGTGAGGGGTGTATGACTTTACTGATGGATATAATGGAGTATAGGATGTTTTCTATATTGGTTTTGTCAGTAAAGTGAGTAACCCTTGCTGATTCTGTCTCCACTAAGATTTGCTCATAGTAAGTAAGGGTTTTGTTTACATTATGTGGTTTAATATATAAGTTGAATCTGAATATAAAAGTAATGGATTTTAAGTAGGTCTTTCAAGAGATTTAACAGTGCAGAAATCATTCAATACATTTAATAAGTTCATTGATTAATACATCATATATGATACTTATTAGTCCTTCAATCATCCTTTTTCCACGCAGGATGGTTCGATTTCATAGTCAATTACTTAAAATCTATGCTAAAACACTCGGTTAACAAGGTTCCATTTATATATATGAAAGTGGTGAGAAAGAAACAAGAAAGCAATTGGAGCATTGTGGAGAGCAAAAAATTGGCGAAGTTTCTTTCAATTTGCACCATTTAATATGAATAACTGAAAATATTTTCAGAGGAAAGCTTTTTTGAAAAATCTTGACATGCATGGGGTCTCGATTCTCGATTCAATGGACCTTAGCTCTTCGGTTTTTGAAATTGCTTGGATTGATTCCTTTTTTTGTATTTTGACCTATGGGTTTGCTTCATGCCATGGGTTTTCTAATGCAAATAGCTAAACGTGCAAAATAACAGCCTAAAGGAATTAAGATATTTCTTATAATTATGCAGAGGAATAGCAATAGTAAAAACCACAACTTTTGTATTTTCAAGGGGTTATGAAGGTATTATGACAGCCTACATATTCATGAAAATATTAATTTTTATTAATTTAAAACTAGTTGAGTAATGACTTGCTTATTTAAATAACTCTAATATTAGAATGACGATAGTTTTATTTATGGGTTTTGGAACCCTTCCCTATTGCCCTATTAATTTTCTTCAATCCATACACTCGCAGGATTGGCAAAATCTTCAAGCTTGAACTTCACCGAATTTTTTTTTTTTTAATAAAAAATGACCAAGTTAGTAACTTGAATTTTGCAGAATATAATTTAAACAGAATTGAGATGAACCTTCAAGGGGTTTAATGAATTATCGGGTAGGCGTAGATATTTTTCTTACGTAATGGTGCTATCGCTTTGAGTGCATCTCCCTAGTCCGGCATACAAACAAGTCGAAAAAAAAGTCAACCATTAGAATGGGCATTGTCCTTAATTGCGTTAATTCTATGCTTTCGCATCATTTGCTCTGTCCCCCACAAAGAAGAAAACAAATGTCAATTTTAGAATTACTTGAATTAGGTATCTAACAAGCATAGATATTTTTCTTACGTAATGGCGCTACCGCTTTGCGTGCACCTCCCAAGTCCGGCATACAAACAAGTCGAAAAAAAAAAAAAAAGTCAACCATTGGAATGGACATTGTCATTAATTGCGTTAATTCTATGCTTTCGCGTCATTTGCTTTGTCCCTCACAAAGAAGAAAACAAATATCAATTTTAGAATTACTTGAATTAGGTATCTGGCAAGCCTAGATATTTTTCTTACGTAATGGCGCTACCGCTTTGCGTGCATCTCCCAAGCCCGGCATACAAACAAGTCGAAAAAAAGTCAACCATTGGAATGGGCATTGTCCTTTAATTAAGTTAATTCTATGCTTTCACGTCATTTGCTCTGTCCCCCACAAAGAAGAGAACAAATGTCAATTTTAGAATTACTTGAATTAGGTATTTGGCAGGCCTAGATATTTTTCTTACGTAATGGCGCTACCGCTTTGCGTGCATCTCCCAAGTCCGGCATACAAACAAGTCGAAAAAAAAGTCAACCATTGGAATGGGCATTGTCCTTTAATTAAGTTAATTCTATGCTTTCACGTCATTTGCTCTGTCCCCCACAAAGAAGAGAACAAATGTCAATTTTAGAATTACTTGAATTAGGTATTTGGCAGGCCTAGATATTTTTCTTACGTAATGGCGCTACCGCTTTGCGTGCATCTCCCAAGTCCGGCATACAAACAAGTCGAAAAAAAAAAAAAAGTCAACCATTGGAATGGGCATTGTCCTTTAATTGCGTTAATTCTATGCTTTCGCGTCATTTTTCTCTGTCCCCCACAGAGAAGAAAACAAATGTCAATTTTAGAATTACTTGAATTAGGTATTTGGCAGGCCTAGATATTTTTCTTACGTAATGGCGCTACCGCTTTGCGTGCATCTCCCAAGTCCGGCATACAAACAATCGAAAAAAAAAAAGTCAACCATTGAAATGGGCATTGTCCTTAATTGCATTAATTCTATGCTTTCGCGTCATTTGCTCTGTCCCCCACAAAGAAAAAAATAAATGTCAATTTTAGAATGACTTGAATTAGGTATGGGAACAAAAATACATATTTCTTATTAGACTTTGATTATTGCAATTGTGCTTGCATCTATTCTAATTATCTCTTTTGAGAGCTATTGTTACTTCCTGTGATATATAATATGAAGAGTGTACAAATGCATTAGCAGTATTTGGATTCCCAACACAGGACACTTTCTGGTGAGTGCTTGAGCAATTGTCCTTTTGATTGCGGTATGTTCGATGTGTTTCTACAGGAGGAAAGAAGATGCCGCTTGAAGATGCCTTGATGCGAAGCGTAGATACAGACAAAAGTAAGTAAAAAACTGTATTATACAAGTTGGCAAATTGACTTTAGAATAATGTAAAAAGGATTGCCTTTCTTTCTTGCAGCTCATTCGGTAGGGATCAACGGAAACGAAGTTCCTAGATGCTGAAGGAAATTCTTTGTGAGGGCTAGTAGAAACAGCTTCTATTGAATTGTTTTAGCAATGTCTAGACATGGTGGCAATTTTAAGCGGGAAAATTGCTAAGGGGAGTATCTTGCCCACACTTTTCAGCGTCTAGTCATTTTGTAAAACTTTTAAGCCGACTTTCTTCTATTCAACTCAATTTCTTCATGGTTAAGTTGTATGATTTATGTATGGATATAGAGAGAGATAAATTGTACATGTATCACAGCTGAAGGAATATTCGACCACTACTCTGAAGAAACCTTTCTAATCGTTGAAATCTTTTTTATGTCTTTACAGAGAATTCCTACCCCTTGATTACAATAATGTTATGTCACTTTCTATTAATAGAAAAAAAAAAAGGAAAGAAAACTGATGAGAAATATTCACATGCTACAATTGCTAATGTCCACGAGTCAATAACAAAAGCATATTCGAGCCAAAAAAAAAAAAAAACCATATCAGTCGGATCGGATTTTGTTAATAGATATCTGCAGCACGCTTAATATTCAAATAAGGAAAGTTTATTATTCTCAAACTTCAATCTGATTTTTTTCGAAAATCAACACTTATAAATTAATACAAAAAAAGGCCAAGAATAGATGGCAAGCATTAGTCAAGGCAGCTTCTTTCTTTCTTATAAAGAGGAGACGTCACTGATAACATATAATTTATTGGCATATGAATCTCATCCCTGTCACATGTTCCACCAAAAAGGCCCTAATAAAATATCCCCCTAAAATAAGAGCAAAAATTTCGCCAACTCCTTATAATAAAAGTTGCATTAAATCAAAGTTTGCCGGCCATCTATCTAGTAGGAACCCAATTAGAATCATTTGTAGTCGTTGTCATATGAAATTGGAACGTTCATTGAATAATTTAGATCTTTTTAATAAACATCTATAGCACGCTAAATATTCAAATAAAGAAAGTTCAATATTTTCAATCTTCAATCTGATTTTTTTCGAAAGTCAACACTTATAAATTAATACAAAAAAAAAAGGCCAAGAATAGATGGCAAGCATTAGTAAAGGTGTTTTCTTTCTTTCTTATAAAGAGAAGACAGTCATTGATGACATATGATTTACAAGAATATGAATCCCATACCCGTCACCTCTTCCACCGAAGACGCCCTTAAAAAATCTCCCCCTAAAATAAGAGTAAAAATTTCACGAACTCCTGATAATAAAAGTCGCATGAAACCAAAGTTCATCAGCCATCTATCTAGTTGGAACCCAATTAGATTAATAATAACAATAATAATAATAATGATGATGATGATGATGATGATGATGATGATGATGACAGTTTTGACGACCTAGTAGTTGTTGTCTTTTGAAATTGGACCATCCATCAAATAATTTGCACGATATTCACCAAAAACTTGGTAGTCATGTTGCATGATTTTGGTGGCTGCATCAGGTTTAGTGGATGGTTTGATTGTCTTATACTAAATTCTATGAATGGGAATCCAATTAAAATGCTATGTACACAATCTTTGTGTTCTTGCATTCAAATGGGTATTTGACAAAAGAAAAATAATTTGTAGCAATATCTCATGTCTGGAAATAATAACATTAGTCAAACGTGAAGTATCTTTATCATTCGTTATTAGCAATATCCAGATTGGGCTATATGTCAGACTTAGCTTGTTCTCCGGATCATGAGAAAACTTCTGTGATTTCGAAATGGGCCACCAAGAGCTCAACTGGGCTGGGCCAGATTTTACGACTATATTACCTTGTCAAACAACGCCCAAAGAGCCCCCTTCGGGCACATGTAGGAGCAGTGGGTTAATTATTGAAATGTAATTGAGAAAAAGCAATGCGAATCATCCTCATTCCCTTTAAATTAGAAGAGTATGTTAAGGAGCTACTCGAATTGGCATCTTATAATCGCCTGCTTAAGTGTCGAGAAGACGGACCAGCTCAAGCTCGATAGAGCCATTTGCCATCACCACCTGAGCTTCAAAAACTCGGCCAGATTACTCAACCAAGTCAACTGTCATTTTTGCCCAAAATCCACCCGCTTTATGCGCACCATTTCTTTTTTAACTTGGGTGATTGGATATTGAACTTGAATGTACATAATCATTCTCTAGTCAAGCGGTGAATGTCAATGTTTGATCCGGCCATTCCTCATATCTGCAATGCAAAGGAATTCAGCCTACTGCAGAGCTTCACGTGCTTGGCTCCGCATCTAGAGAGCGTGGAGATTGCTGGGTTCCCAGCTCATTCTTTCGACGATGATGGATGTTAGCTCACCTTGTCAATCCTGCTTTTACCAAGAGATGCATAGTCATTAACGTCAAGAGCAATGGAAGATGCCAATTGAAATCTCTCAAGCCTTTACCACAGCTGGTTCTACCATACTGAATTGCTTTTGAAAAAGCTTGGTTGTCTTTAACTATTGTTAAGATCAAGGTCTAGCTACCAGCATCAAAGAGTTAAACAAAGATGTTTGGTGATTGATTGCTGGGTTCCCAGCTCGTTCTTTCTTATTGCTCGACTGAGTTTTTGCTTCTGGTAGTGCAACACTTGTCGCATTTTAAATGAGAGTTTAAATCCTTGTACGGTTTTTTGGACCTCTAACTAACCCATCCATGCGGCGACGATGATGAGGGCTTCGTCATATGTTGAAAAGCTGAGTAGAGCTGGTCAATTGACTTATCAAATTAAATATTGAGTGTATTTTTTCCTACAAATCGAGCAAGGCTAATCGATTTGGAATTTTGAAGAAGGCCTATTCTACAAATGAACTATGCTCTCTCCTTTTTGCAATCATAGAAAAACATGTATCATTTGCTTTTAAATTGGTTTTTTGCTTGATATTAGGAGGCATATGATCCATCTTAACATTGTTTAACTTAATTGTGTTTGATATTAGGACATCCCAAACTGTTGCCTCATGTCACATTTATTCCACTTGTCCTTAAATTGAACTTGCATCTGAAAATACTGAGAAACAGTTATAACTGATTATGAACAAACAAGAGGATTAGATTATTGCAGACTGCTACTGAAAGTAGTAATCTGATAGATTATCTGTACAAAGGCAAAAGGGCTATCTCAAGTACTTGCATTTTTATCAAGGTTTAGTTTATGAGATACAACTTCAATTTGGACACTGAGGAAATAAAAGAGTTGAAGCATCGCAATGACCTATAAGGACATGCAACGTGGAGAACATTAAATATCCAGTGCTAATTATACATGAAAAGATATATTTTATAAGTTGTGATAGTTCAAAATGAACATTATTCAATACACTTTATCCAATTCGCCATATAGTAGCAGAAGTAATTTTTATAAGGCTCTAAACGGCTATAAATAGAGGGTTTAGCCAAAGATGTTAGGTGCGATAGACACATATTGTCTTCTAGACATTTCCTTATCAATAGTAAAGCTTCTCCCCATTTTCTCTAGTCATATTTGTTTTCCTATTTTTCTCTTCTTGTTTTCTTGGTCCTCAAAACTTTTAATTGCAATTTCTCCAAAACGAGCTTGTGTAAAGCGGCTCATGGAGTTTAAAATTTATATGAAGTTTGCACTAACAGTGGCCCTGATAACAATAATTTATTTTGTTGATAATATTATTATCTCATCTTACAATTAATGTTCGTTGTCACTATTTCTGCACTTGCATAAGGCAAGAATACATGTTTTTCTCTTTCTTTTTTTTTAACGAGAGCCCCGCCCCCCGCTGGGGGGTGGGGGGGGAATACATTGAAGACGTGAATATTTGGAAGGGCGACAAATAAAGAAGGATTTTATTTTGGAGTAAATTTAGCTATAGTTCACAGAAAGCTACCATTACGACAAGTAATAAACATAAGAAAAGAAAATAAGTATCGCACATGCACATGTTACATTTTTTTATTCTCTCCTCGAGATTGGCAATAATTCCAGGAGAAAGAATAATACAATTAAACAATTTTAGATTCATGAATGTTTGTACATCATTAAGTTAAAACACCACATGACACTCCTTATTAAGGATACGAAATCCATAAATGATATTGTATACATAATCTCTCGATCTTAAACCAACCATTTATTTGAGGATTCCAAATCTCTGCGTAGCTTATGTTCTTTATTGCCACCTTGAACCATATATCTAGCTAATCATGTTCCACACAAGAATGTATTTTATACATCAGATCGGATGTGTCACTTAACAATGACATATGGGCCTGTTTGGTTCAAAGATTTGGAATGCTCATTTGGGCTCTAAAGTCCCTTTGCCAAATGCAAAGCTGTTTGGTTCATTTTTTTGCACGACTTTGGCGAGATGCAATTGCATCTCCAAGTGGTTCTAAGGGCCTTTAGCCCAATGCAGCTCTTGAGGTCCTTTGGCAAGTTGCATATTCGAAATGCAACTTTTGGTTTTGTTCATCTCTCCGGTGGAGAAGCCAATCGGCACTTTGAATAAAAATAAATATAAAAATAAATATATTTATATAAAAATAAATATGTTTATATTTTTCTATAAAAAATATATTTTTTATATTTTATATAAATATATAAACATATCTACTTTTTATATTTTATGTATATATATATTTTATATAGATATAAACATATCCATTTTTTTATATAAATATATTTTATGTTTAATAAATAAATAAATATTTATAAATATGAACATATCTATTTTTTATATATATATTTTATGTTTAATAAATATATTTTATGTTTATATTTTTCTATTTTTATATAGAAATATCTTTATATAAAAAACGTAAACATATTTTTTATTTAGGTGTTTCGGCCGCCGAATTCGCGGTCCGGTATAAATATATAAACATATATTTTATGTTTATTTTTTATATAAAAAATATGAACATATCTACTTTTTTATATTTTATGTTTAATAAATATATATTTATAAAAAAATATAATATATATTTATATAAAATGTATATTTATATATTTTATATATTTTATATAGATATAAACATATCCATTTTTTGTATAAATATATTTTATTTTTAATAAATAAATACATACATATATATATTTATAAATATAAACATATCTATTTTTTTATATATATTTTATGTTTAATAAATATATTTTATGTTTATATGTTTATATTTTTTATATAAAAATATGTTTATATAAAAAATATAAACATACTTTTGCTTTTTTTAATTTAATAAAAGTTAATTACAAATGTAAATTTTACTAAACGGTATTTTGGCCAAAGTTGTTTCTTAATGCAAATTTTACCAAACAACATTTGCATTTCGGAAAACCCCATTTACCCAAAGGTATTTGCATTTCTGCAAATGCATTCCCCAAAAGTCGAACCAAACGGGCCCAAACGGGCCCAAAAGTCAATCTCGAGTGAGAGATTTCAACATTCAAATGTAGAGTTCGTCAGTCAAGAACACTGCTGAACCATTCACCCCAAAGTATAGATAATCCAAACCAAATATTTGGTTCTTAACTTCTTACACATGAAAATAATGAACATATACAGATGAAGCCAACGCTTGGCAATATCGAGCAGTCTCGCGCTTACAAAGAATGCAATGAAGACGGTTACCACCAAATAGTAGCCATGACTCAAAGCATCTTTCGGTCAATACTCAAAAGATAAATCGTTACCTTTTACTCCACTTTTTCTTCGACAAATGCTCGCCAAAGAGAAAAAAATCACATGGCAGGTATTAAGACTTCTCCAAGAAGGGTGGAGTCGAAGAGCTTGATCGAGAAAGTACACATGCATTGCTTCTCACACTTACGTCTGCAGCTTCAAGCGTAAAGGTCCACCCACAAGAGCCACCCAAGCATACCCACCACAAATTCTTGAACAGACGGTCATTCGAATCAATGATTTCATCTTCATCCTCGTCCAGTATGTAGACCAGGGCCTGCTTTATTGCAGCTAAAAAGTACAAGCCACACCTCTATTTGCTATTGCCAGAAACATATCAACTTGATTTCAATCCGGTGTTCCTTGAATATATAGTCATAACTACCGTGATGTTTAGATACCCTTGTTGGGTAAACGTAAAAGCACAACACATGCATCATGCTAAAATACAGGTGCGAAGTAATCCTTGTGTGCCTAAAGAGACTATGGCATGCATTTAACTATCAATGCTCTTCAGTATCTTGCTATACTAGATACAATGATAGTATCTATCATCATGAACTTGTACATAGCGGTTCTCGATCGATTACTCGGGATCTGCTATGCACCTACCATAAGAGGATGATTATTCTTTTCATATTTGTCTGGGGACCATAGATTCATCCTTTTCGAACTTTGTCCTCTCAATTTATTTAAAATTTAGGGGAAAAACTAATACTTCAGTATTCGACTGAAAACATAATCTTCTTTGAAGCAAACTTGTGCACTTCTTCAATCTGTAGGAACAAACATGAAGTGGTCGATTGAAGAGGCACAACGTACCTATGCCAGTCAGATTTAACCTTAATAGTAGTTTCTAAATGGAAATGTAGCAAGGAGCATGGACAGGATTATTTCAGTTCCACGATACACCTACGAGATAAATTTGTTACTGAAACTAGCAATTTTATCAAACATTGATACACAAAGGAAAGAGTGTGGGCAACAATAAGTTTCTCGACATCTAAAATTGCCAATGGACATAGTAAGCAGCTCAAAGAAAAGATCTTCAAAAATATACAATTGATGGCATAGCATGAATTGATCCTTAGCTCGATAGTATGACTGTGTCAAAATGTTCTTACCACTAACTGACAATGGAGGAACTACAGTATGGGTAATGCTGCAAAGCTTCTCATTCTCCATCTCCAGGTGTAAGATAGGGTCCTAGATGTGTAGTTTCACTGGTTAGCATTTCATATGTGAGAATAATATAATCAAGCAAAATGTCCTCACAAAATAGAAGCAAAAAGGGCACTAGTAACCCATTAGGGGCCATCAAATGCACATTTCTTAACCTAGACACAAGTACAAGGTTCCAGCTGTCAAGATATATTGGAACTTTTGCAATTACAGTAAGGAAGAAAGTAAAACATCCTTTGAAATCACAAGCATATAATGGCATGCATATGCATTATGCACAAAGGAGGAAAAACTAAGCTGCTGCTACTCATGTTAATGAGATGTGCAGATAAACAATATAAGAACAAATGTTTTTCAAACCGGACCAATGGTTCAGCAGGACAAACTAGTAGAACTGTGCTCCGCCAGTTCGACCGATTGAACCAATTTCACGTGATGTCATCTGATAGAATACTTTGCACATATTAGATTACACACTTTCAGTACGAAAGAAGCTAGTGAGTCGGCAGGCACCATAGCATCTTAATAGATTACACAAGCTTGACATCATCTTAATAGCATCCTTCTAAATTTTCTGATAGATTAGGCCAATATGGTCGATGGATAAGTTATCCACCACAAAGTGTAGCAAAAAGACACTGGAGCAAATGGTTAGCACGCTTGTTAGTTACAAGAAGCTGGAGTGTCAAACCCCAACCCAAGTCCAATACTGCTCCTTTAAACTTTTTTAAGGCCCAAAGCTAGTCCAGACTAGTTGACAGGTTTGCTGGGTACCAGTTGACAGGTACAACTGGTTACCGGTTGAACAGGCTCAATACCACCAGTTCTTGACCAATACTGTTTCTGCTAGGAAACCAAACTGGACAGGTCTGGTTACCGGTCTAGCCAGAGCCACTTCTTAAAACCGTGAAAAGAATAGGTTGACAGAAAAGCACAATATGCTAGTCTTTTCCTTTTGCCATCAATGTCATAAATAGTGAATTGACATGATCAGAATAGAACTCTAGATATCATTAGTAAGAAATCAATATGCAAGCTCTGGAACCATGAGTTACCTTCCATTGGTACAAATCCTAGTTATTTGCACAAGTGGTTCCTGCAATATGCACAAATGGAAGGTCACTGGCCTATAGGATCGTCATCCTAGCATCTCCAAAGTTTTCACAACCGTCATTCATCTTATTTAGCAACATAACAATTTGATGTTCCCGTTTCCAACAGAATATATTAGCCACATTGGCAAATTTGGGCTACAAAATATGATATACAAAGTTTTACCTCAATAGAGCCAAATCCACACAACAGTGACCAGCAAGCATGCACAACAAGATCCTTCCAAAGGTCTTCCCTACTTCACATTGCTTGAATTATTCATAAGTCCAATTACCACCAGAATACTTTGTTGCATCTAAAAAAGACTCGTCAGGTATTTGAAAGGAAACATAATCTGAAGCAAATTCAGAGTCATCCTGCAATACCATACAGAGAAATGATTAGCATGAAAAAGCAGTTTTCCTCTGCACATGTGGATCTCTGGATAATTTTTGTAGTTTCAAATTATAGGTATTAGAAGGACAGTGGATTGGGAATGGATCTGGTGGATGCCAAAATCGACGTAAGAGGGAATTGTAGAAATAAATTCTTACAAAGTATCTTTTTCAAAATAGAAGAGAAAGGCATCTAGGCAGCTTCCTTGAAAATTTGATGATCAAATTAGCTCCTAATCAGGAAACATGAGATATGGTATTACCATACACAAGGATCATAAGCTAAACACAGAGCCCAATCCGATAAGATCACCCAACTAAAGCTTCCATGTATATTATCAAGTAATTAAACCTGAGATCAAATACAAAAAAAATAGATTATTAGACTGGGTAAATGAAAAATCATTGTTGAGGACAACCTCCGAAAGACAACCCCCAACCCACAAAGGTTTCCTTTATTTTTCTCTCCTCTCATTATAGTCTCAAGGTTCTGGCCACTCAGACAAGGAAACGAAAATATAGGCACAAATTCATGGTAATAGGCATATGGATAGAAATATCTACAGACAAACCCCATTAACAAAAGTCCTGAATCAGCCAAACAAGAAATGAATATTTCAGCTTAGATAATTGATGAGTTGGGTAAAACAAAAAGCACAAGCTTTCAATTAAAGGATTGCAATGTTTACATAAACCCATTTTTAAGCCCAAGTATCATACTCAAACTCCTGTTATGCATAAAAAGAGTTCCAAAATTTCACATTTGGTACACATATCAGTAATGAGGACCAGACTTGAAGGGGGGAAAAGCAATCACTTCAAACAACATATGATAGCAATGATTTGTCCCATAGTTAATATTTTCCCACTATAGCATGTGTAAAATATTTATAAATGGAAAAAGTAGATATAGCATTAATGTGAAGAATTTAAAATGAAAGAGCAATAAAAAATATATTAAAGTAAGAACTCCTATACACGAACACGATTCTATTACATTTCAGCTTTCTAATTCTTTTGCTAATAACTATGTTCCATCTATTGAAATTCCTTCACAAGTGTCCTTTGCAAATATTTGGTATCCCCCAAATCCTCCAAACTGCAGTAATTCTCTAACTCTCTGCATTGTTTCTCTGAGACAATAATGAGGGTAAGACATCTCACTAACCTGACAAGATAAATTAAGGCAAAAAAGCACAAGGAATTGCATTTGATACATGAGACCTTCCAATCTAATGAGAAACAACAATCAAACCGTCAATTTCAACCCTTGTTAGTGTGTGGTTACTTAAAATAGTGCTGGACCAACAATAACCACGGTTGAAGCCCAGCAAACCACCCTAGCTCAAGTCAACCTCATCTAGTGGAAGTGCTCTTAAGTATTTCTTGTACCAATCATGGAACATAATTGGGAGAACCTGTAGATATTATTGTGGGAAGGATCCTGGCTTTCGTGCTTTGATGGGTTCAAATATGAATATAGATGAAGACGATGGCAAGATGACCTGAAATGAAGAACTAACCCCCAAACCAGTAGTCATTTGCAATTTCATATCCTTAGTTTTGGCAACTAATTTGGTCACATTGCCTCAAACCATGAGTCAGCTGCTAGAGCACAAGAAAACAATACTAAGCTTGACAGCATATCATTCTGACATTTAAAGCATGACCAATTTCCATTACACCCTTATATTCTAATTCTCTGCTACATAAATGGATTGCACAACCTAGCAAAGGCCAACAAAATTAGCCGCTAGAGTACATGAAGGCAATACTAAGCTGACCAAACCTCGCAGTATCCAAGCCACCCTCACCAAATTTCAGGCACAAAGGATGAAGAGATGACCCACCACCCTTGGAATTATACGGTCGTCTTATGTCTAACTATGAATCCCGTCTCACTTCATGTCTCTGGATGATACATATGATTCTATAACTAGGGCCAGGTTGAACTTTTCTTATTAGCTGAATGAAATTCATCAAGAAAACCAAGGAGGAGCAAAACTCACATATAGTTCACAAAGAGAAAAAATTTATTATTTAATGGTTAGTCATTCTATCAACAATAATGACATGTCATAACTCAGCCCAAGTAAATGTATATGTGAATTGTAATGACAGGAAAAAGTTTAACTTTCAAGATAAATACACAAGGAAATTCTACTGGAAGCTTTTTATACATGGTTATGCCAAACATTCCACTCGGTACCTCCATCAGATATGAACAAATAACAACGAAAGATTCTGGTGTTCCAGGTGCCATATTGTAAAGGGAGTATAATCATGAACTAGAGCAAGTTAGCAAAAATACTCACAAATCAATGTCAATTTCTTCATCAGCCTCAGATAGATTGAGAAGATGCATAGCAGGATCTTGATCATATAGACACTTTAAGAACATGACAACAAGTTCACTGTCGGAATTCACCATAAGGAAGGACCCTCATTGACAAAATCTATTGTATGTTAAAAGTTGATCGATTGGCTCTAACATAAATTGCTTTATACGTTTCAGAAGCCAACCAAAGAAATTTGCAAACTGAAAGAGAGATGAAAGCAAAAGCTTCAGCAACATGCACATTATTAACCAATACAAAATGCTTTCAACCCCTAAGGCAAACACCACAAGCATGCCACAGGATGTTGGATTCCATAGGATCCTACCAATATTATGATCTTGCTCTAGATTTTAGCAGTCACACTATAAGTCTTTTCATTTTGAAACTAATAAGATTGCATTTCTTAAGGGTAGCATGCGAGAATTGAAAAGTTACAAACAAACCCCAAGTTGTGCGAGGCATGGGAAGCAAAGATACAAAAAAAGTCATGCAATTTCTCTTTTTAGCTCCTTCAAAAGCATGATGATATCAACAAAACAACAATGTGTGATTGTCAGTATTCCTAAATGAACTTAACAGGTACTAAATGGACCTTTGTTGAAGAGGTTCAAGTCATATGTAAAGGCCCACCATCTAACAATGACTCCTTTACAATGTCGATAACAAGCTCATTTTTAAAATAATTAAAACGCTATTTGACTTACATCTATATGTCATTCTAAGCACCCCATATCATGTCTTATCCACAAATAGTTCAACTTCATGTCTAAAATTTGGTAATTTAGTGTCACTAAATACATGATACCATACATGATGAAAGACAGGCAAGATATTACAATATTTACAAACAGAATATATCAAGAAAGGTAGAGAAATCCCAAGAAAGATTGTAACAGGCAAACTGGCTTCACAACAAAGGAGAGCACCCTTAATAATCGCTCAACCTGTACAAGCACCATTCTAGCCTTTTCTACTGCATTATCCACCAGTGTCTCATCCAAACCAACAACTAGACAACAACAACGCCATCTTGAAAGACCCCTGAGCTCACCCATTCTAAAGCCAATATTTTCTACAGCAGGCTGTTAAGTAAATAACAATACTTCAATCACTTAACCCCATAATTCAAATATCATCTCTTATTAAGAAAACTGACACACACTCATGAGGGAGAGAAATAGCATTGACCACATAAGTTACTTGTTGGAACCATTGAAGTTAAAAGTTTACGAAAGAAAATGTTTTACAAAGTAAATTGTCATTACAAGCCATCTTCATCTTCTGCAAACTGTGTTTGAACTAAACAACATACTCCAGAGTCTCTGACAAATAAAAGTTATACTGGAAAATTCATTAAAGAAATGGAGCCTATTCTAACATCCAATTCATGCAAGCAGGATAGAAGTTTGGAATGTTCATGTAAATTATCAAGTCCTGCCCCAAAGTCGCTGAGAGAGAGAGAGAGAGAGAGAGAGAGAGAGAGAGAGAGAGAGAGAGAGAGAGAGAGGCCATTTATGTGATAGTTGAGGGCTATAAGCACAATATTGGCAGGAAATGCTAGTGTTTTCAAGGAGACAAAGCCCTAGCCCTTCTGCCGTTAGCTTGGGGAAGGGTAACTTCTTTACAACATTCAAATATCAAACCGCATCTCTATACAACAGCTTGGGTAAGGGTAACTTCTTTACAGCACTCAAATATCAGACCGCATCTCTAGAGTAGGAGGTGCTTGATTAAAAACTCTCCCCGTTACCTATTTACCTCCCCAATTATCAAACGTTTATAGTGCAATCTAAGGTGAAGTCCTAGCTTATGAGAGAGGCAGATTATTATAACAGTTAAATAGTATACCACATCTTTATTTCAAAGCTTACTTTTTTATCACTTGGCAATTGTTCCACAAAATTCTACATCGTCGTGAATGCACATTTTGAATAGATAAAAGGAGAAAGGAGCCCGAAAGCATTGATCGGCAGTACCATGGACTTTAAAGAAAGTTCATAAGCCTTGGTAATAAGGAAATAGGCAGGCTTTTAAAAATGAGGGAAGTCCTATAGGTGCTACAAAAGATATTTGGCTTTCCAACTTTGGTGGCACTTGTTTGGACACCAAGTCTTTTTTTTTTTTTTTTTTTAGTTCTTAAGGTAAATATGAGCTTTTAGGTGGTAATTTGTAAATAGGAGGCATCCCCTTGGTGCTTCTTTATAGATGTCACAAAGCTAATTAGAGAACCCACATCAAACAGTAAGAGAGAAAGAAGAAGGGAGAAGGAATAAAGAAGATGAGAAGGAGAATGAAGAAGAAAGAAACAAAGAGAGGGCTGTAGATTTCTGTAGTAACAGAAACCCTACACCCATTGTATTTATATTGAATATAAACTGTATATGACAATAATACCCTTATGTAAGTAAAAAAGGAAATAAAACTCTGATAATAAAGGAAACTCAATTAAAGTAACTTAACACTCCCCCTCAAGCTGGAGCATATAGGTCACCCATGCCCAGCTTGAAACAACCAGCAACAAAAGAGTAGCAACCGGCGTCTGCTTCACAGTATCACGAACAAAGTGACAGTCAACTTCTATATGCTTAGTTCGCGCTTGAAAAATAGGACTCCCGGCAATATAAATAGCTGCTTGATTATTACACATCATATTAATAGGTTGATTAATAGACAATCCAAGCTCCTGGAGAAGAGATTTCAACCACAACAATTCGGCCACAGTATGTGCCATAGCACGATATTTAGCCTCCGCACTAGACCTAGCAATGGTAGTCTATTTATTGCTTCTCCAAGTAACTAAATTACCACCAATAAATGTGCAATACCTAGTTGTAGACCATCGATCATATGTTGACCCAGCCCAATCAGCATCAGAATAGCCAACCAAAGTGGAAGAACCATTAGATTTATAAATTAGTCCCTTACCAAGAGAGCTTTTAAGACACCGAAGAATGCGACATACAGCATCCCAATGAACCTTCTTAGGTGACTCCATAAACTGACTCACCACACCAACAGCAAAAGAAATATCGACACGTGTAACAGTAAAATTAATTAGTTTCCCAACTAGACGTCGATATTGATGCTTGTCTTCAATTTCATTTCCATCATCAACTCCAAACTTTTGATTTGGATCCATAGGAGCATCAACTGGGTTGGCAGCTAGTGTATCTGTCTCAGACAAAAGATCAAGAACATACTTTCGCTGAAACAAATTAATACCTTTTTTACTTTGTAAAACTTCAATACCCTAAAAATACCTAAGAGTTCCCAAGTCTTTAATATGAAATTGCTGCTGAAGAAAGGACTTAACCTCAGAAATGTTGATCATATCACTACCAGAGACAATTATATCATCCACATATACCACAAGAATGACCACCCCCGATTCCTTCTTGCGAACAAAAACAGAATGATCAGAATAACATTGGTGAAAACCACATCTGTAAATCACTGAATTGAATTTTTCAAACCATGCTCTTGGAGACACATAACGCTCAATAGGGTAAGCCAAAGAGGATTTTGTGTGCAAGACCAAGTACCTTTGTGAAGGGAAATCGGAAGATCGTTTGGACCAGGAGACAAGGAGGAAGATTGATTGGAGGGCATGGAAGAGCTGGAGACTGGTGGTGCCGTAGACTGCTTTCGCCGTTGATACACCTGCAAGGGAGGAGATACTAGAGAAGGACTAAGGGTGCGTTTGGGAAGACTTTTGGGAAAAGTCTTTAGGAAAATGCAAGGACCTTTGAGTTAAAGGTGTTTTCCAAAATGCAAACTATGTTTGGTAAATTGTACTTTGAAAGCCCTTTGTGAAGTACTTTAAGCAAAATGGTGTTTGGGAAATCACATTTACAAAGGAATTTTGTGGTAAAAAAAAATTATCAAAAGAAAAATTAAAAAAAAAAAAAAAAAATTGATTGGCAAGGGCGGCGGCCATCGGCGACCTTCGGCGACCTCCGACGACCCCGCATTTGGGGCTGCAAGGTCGCGTGGCCGGCTGCCGCGACCTCCGCCGACCCCAAATCGGGGGCGGCGAGGTTGCACGCATCGCACGACACCGCCTTGACCTCCGGTGACCTAGATCCGAGGCAGCAAGGTCATGCAACCCAGATCTGGTCGCCGCTCGAGCCTCCGGCACCAAATCTGGTCGCGACCAAACTTGTGACCAGATGGGTTGCGCGTCCTCGGCAAGCTCCGTGTGGAGGTCATGGTGCGGCAGGCGACAGTCACCGGCAATGCCGCGACTTGCGGAGGTCGCCCGACTCTCCGATAACGATTGCCTAGGTTGTCACAACCATGCCGGCCAGCCTCGACGGAGAAGATAGAGAAGATGAACAGTGTCTCCTCACAAGGGCAAAAAACAGAAAAACAAAAAGTTCGTAAGGACAATTTTGAGAAAAAGAAAATATGAATAGTACCCGCATGGCATGCCGAAAAAGTCGAAAGCCAAGGCAAGTCCTCACCGCCTTGGGCTTTCAGCTTCACAAAGCTGGCATTCTCCAAATGGGGGATAGAATTTTTTTGCCAAACACCCCTATACTTGGCCCAAAGGACTTTAGGGGCGTGCATAAAAACGTTCCAAAGAAACGTTTCTGGAACACTTCTGTACGGATTTTGTTCCGGGAACAAAAGAAAGTAAACGCATTTGATATGCGTTTGTTCTTTTTTTTTTTTGGTCCCGGAACAAAATAAGAACAAAAAAAAAAGAAACAACAAATTGTTGTTTATGGCCTTGAGAAACACTTATTGGACACCCGAAAGGAACAAAAATGAGAAGAACAAAAAAACAAAATAAAATTGTTGTTTCTCCTTCGTTCGTCCTCCTTCGTTCGTCTCCTTCGTTTGTCCTCTCTCCGCGACTCCTCACTCCGCCGAGCCTCGCCCAACCACGACGAGGGTCGGCGAGCCTCGCCGTGGCGGGCGATTTGTCGGCCCCCGTCCCGATCGCCGGAGGCCGTGACTTGCCGAAAAAAGAAAAAATAAAAAAGAAAGGAAAAAATGAAAAATAAAATAAAAATGTTTAAAAAATTAAAAGAAACAAAAAAAGAATAAAATTTACCAAACGTGTTTCTATTCATTTTTTATTCCGGAACAAACGTTACCAAACGCGTTCTTTTGTTCAAAAATTGTTCCCCGGAACAGAAACACTTTTTTTTTTTGTTTCTGTTCCCTTGAACAAAAAAAGAACAGAAACGTTACCATTCGCACCCTAGGTGTCCAAAGCCCTTTCCAAAGTAGTTTCCAAACGCACCCTAATAGAATCTAGGGGAATTTGTTGTGGGATAGGAGGATCAGCTACAATGTCAATTGAAAACACTTTACCCTCAGTAGAATAATATGGTGTGCCCTCGAAAAAAGTAACATTAGCACTAACATATTGAGTATAAGTTGTAGGATCATAACACCGATATCCCTTTTGTGTATGTGAACAGCCGAGAAAAATACATTTAGTAGCACAAGGAGATAGTTTATCAGAACCAGAACGTAGGTTATGAACAAAACAGACACACCCAAAGATGCGCGGGGTAAGAGAGAATAACGGCTTGTCAAGAAATACAACACTAATTGGTGATTGATGATTGAAGACAATGGAAGGCATACGATTTATAAGGTAACATGCGGTAAGGACAGCATCACTTCAAAATGATTTTGGCACATTCATGTGAAATAAGAGTGAATGAGCAACTTCTAGAATGTGACGGTACTTTCTCTCGGTCACACCATTCTGCTGAGGGGTATAAGTACAATTTGTTTGATGTATAATGCCAAGATTATAACAAAACAAAGAAATTGATTTTTGTGTATATTTTAAAGCATTATCTATTCGCAAAATTTTAAGGGATGTATTGAACTGATTAGTAACCTCACGATGAAATAATTGGACAACGTGTAAAAATTCAGAACGGTCATGAAGCATATAGAGCCACATTAAACAAGAATAATCATCCACAAAAGTAACAAAGTACTTAAAACCATTTCTACTAGCTATACGGGAATGTCTCTAGATGTCCGAATGAACAAGTTCAAGTAAAGTAGATGCACGAGAATCGTTACGACTAGGAAAAGAACTACGATGATGTTTCCCAAATTCACAGGTCTCACACTCAAGAGTAGAAATTGATTTACACTTGGGAATTATTTGTTGTAACTTAAATAAAGATAAATGCCCTAAACGAGAATGCCATAGTAAGGGAGTAATAGAACTAGCAACTAGACCATTGGCGTCAGCAGTGGAGACACCATTTAGATAGTAGAGTCCATCACGTTCATGCCCTCCACCAATCATCTTCTTTGTTTGAAGGTCCTGAAAAACGCAATGAGATGGGTAAATTGTAATTGAACAACTAAGAGCTTTAGTTAACTGACTAACAAATAAAAAATTTAAAGGAAGTTGGGGGACATGTAAAACAGAGGACAAAGATAAGGAAAATGTAAGTGAAACAGTCCCTGATCCAACCACTTGAGTCGAGGAACCATTAGCTAAAATAACTTCTGATGAAGGACTAGAGTTACGGTGGGAAGAAAATAATTCTTGCTTACTTGTCATATGACTAGAAGCTCCCGAGTCAATGACCCAAGAGGTGTTAGGCGACAAAGTAGAGAAGGAGGCCATGTTACCTGTACATGCAAGAGTGGCAATGGATAAGAAATTGGAAGCCTCTAGTAGTTGGACACGCTTGATGAGTTGTGCAACCATATCATCTCGAGCCGTAGACTTAGAAGAACTACCCATAGGTGAGATAGATGGGTTCATGTCATTGTAAGACACATTTCAAGCACTCCCTTTAGACACAGCAATATTTGCAGTAACTAATTGTTGAGCCCACTCAAGCTTGCCATGCTTGGCCCAACAAGTGTCAACAATGACCGGATTTGCCGCAGTATATACACCGACGGCTATCTCGATCAGAACTTTGTCCACTATGTCCATCACCACGACTACAACCTCCCCTAAAACCACGACCTCTATTGGAAAATCCACCACGACCACGACCACCATTACTAGCCACAAATGTTGAATTGTCTTTAGATGACGTAGAAGACGAAGGGACCATGTGTTGAATTTGACAAAATGCTTCATTCATAGAAGGAATTCTCTCGCTAGTAAGAAGCTAACTCTTCACAGGCTGTAAGTTGACATTCAAGCCAGATAAGAACTTGGCCACTTGAAATTCAGCTTGTTGTGTCTTAAGTCTCTCAAGATCAGTAGTGATGGGCTGATAAAGATTGAGTTCTTCCCACATACCTTTCAAAGCACTATAATACTCTCTACAGAGACTTGTCTCCCTGTTTAAAATTAAAGATCTTCTCATATGGTTCATAAACTCTAGACATATTTTTGTCTTGTGAGTAACTCTCCATAAGATCATCCCATACTCCCTTAGCAGTTGTGTGGAACATGACATTAGCAGCGATGGATGGTTCCATGCTATTCCATAACCACACCAAAAGTGTATCATTCTCTCTCATCTAGTCATTATAGTCTCTAAAATTTTCAGCAGGAGGGTCTATGGTAAGATAATAAAGTTTCCTTTTGGCATTAATATAGACATTCACAACTTGATCCCATAACAAGTAATTGGAGGATCCATTTAATTTAATAATGGTAATTTGAACAATGACACTATATGTAGGAGCCTTAGTATCACTCATGACGATAATCCCAATATAAATATATCTACTACTAATCAAGAAGGCTGAAACTTTAGTGCAAGAAACAAAACAGCAACACTGATGTATAATCAGATGTAATTGGCTCCATCAATTAACCAAAGGGATGCTTAAAACTCATAAATATAGACTGTTGTATAAAAAAAGATATCTGACCAGAAATCTCGATTCAAATAATTATATGCTTGACGGAAACCCAGCAAGACCAGTCAACCATAATCAATAAAGTACTCCGATTCTTGAATCCGCTGATCAAAAAGAGTTGTAATCCATGTTCACAAACTAAACCTGATGAATCTGATATCTTCTAATCTCATATGTATTAAGACTTGAAGAGAAAACAGATAAAAGTTACAGCTTTAGGTGGCTGTGCACCAGAGAAGAAGTAGGGTTACTAGGGGACTCTCAAACCAGCAATAGGATCAAGTAATCAGATAGTTAGACTTGCTCCGATACCATGTCACAAAGCTGATTAGAGAACCCGCAGCAAACAATAAGAGAGAAAGAAGAAGGGAGAAGGAATAGAGAAGAGGACAAGGAGAATGTAGAAGAAAAAAACAAAGGGGGGGCTGTAGAGTTCTGTAGTAACAGAAACCCTACACCTATTGTATTTATATTGAATATAAACTATATATGATAATAATACCCTTACGTATGTAAAAAAAGAAATAAAACTCTGATAATAAAGGAAACTTAATTAAAGTAACTTAACAATAGACAGACTCTCACTTTTCAGAAAAAGAAAACAGGAGAGTCTATAATCTTAAAGAATGTAACTAGAAACATCATTTCTCACTATAGTAGTAATCAAGAAGAATAAGTAGTCCAACTGTTGTATAGTTTTACCTTCCCCAATATATATCTTACTTTCACCAAAAAAAAAAAAAAGAATAAGTAGCGTGTACATAAGTCACTATACCAAGGAGAAGCACAGAATCTGGTCTAATTGACAACAGCCCTTGCACACTTGTGCAAGCACATGATCACATGCATGTGCACGCCAAAGCAAATGTTCACAACACACAAAAATGGCAACATAAATAGAGAGAGATCTGGCAAGGGGATAAATTGGTAATATATTTTCTCTAGATAGTAAAGGATTTTGTTGAGAGAAAGTTCCAGTACATCCGTATATATGAGAACAAAACAAAAGAACAACAAACAAAAATGAAGCATTAGAAGAGTATATAGAATCAGTACATGATGCTCAAAGCCAATTAAAATGCACAATGCAGAAGCAACCAAAGATTCCAAACCTCACATTTTGTTGCTTTCTTTCCTAAGGCACCACATGAGACAAAGGTGCTGTGCTTCAGGACTTCTTAGAAATTGATCCTCCTAATTAGGCATTCCAACAACTAAAAAACCGGATGGCATGTTTTGGCAAGAACCAAACCACGTTAGACAAGCCGGAGATTTGATGTAAAAGCTTGGGAGCGAAGTCAAAGAGAAGAAAGAGATAGCAACACTTTCCCCCAAATGATCTCACACACAACACCATTCTATGAAAAACAAATTCCATTTCCTGAGATTCTCAATTGTAAGAATCTTATTCTAATTGGGTGTGCATTTACTACAAACTTACACTCCCAAGTAATGGTATTTGATTCACAGATTGGTGTTGTATGTGTAAGCATTTGGGTGAAATGGTAAGAACCAAGGAATCTTTGGCAGCAGATTGTTTACATTTAAACAACGAAATGACCATTTGGATATTGAGTTCATGAGCCAAGCCAACATTAGGAGTTCGAAGCTTTTGCCTGCCTTCTTTAATGTCTTGCATAATTCAAAGGTTTCTATTGCGTCTAAGGATGCTTTTGTAATATCTTTAGTAAAGTTTTACTGCAAGCTGCTTGATAGGGAGATTCGTGGTAGAACAGATTTTCCTCTAAAATCAACTTGGAAAGTGAGGATTCCAATTAGAGTTTCTCTTTTTGCTTGGGAAGCAACCTCGGAAAAAAAATACTTCATTTAGAAATGAGGCAAAAATACTGATTAACAGGTGTTTTATGAGCAAAAGGAGGCAATGCGGCATCTCCTCCTTCATTGTTCATGGACAAGAAGGGTTCAGATAGTTTCCTATGCTTTCACCATGTTATCTTGGGTTATCAGAGGTTTTATGGGGCAAGAAATTTGGGCATGGCAGGGCATTTGTTTACAGCACAACAAGTAGGATTAACTCAATTCCCATGTCTTTTGGCTAATTTGGAAGGAGCGGAATGAGAGAGCTTTTGATGGAGAGAAATTTTCCATTCTATTTTATTGAAATTTGGCTTAAAGTCACACACTTTTGGTATGGCACAAACTTGCATAAGGATGTAAATACCATGGGTGATTGGTCAATGATTTATCTGGTATTTGAGCTTCCTTTGGTTTTGGGAGTTGTTTCATAAATGGCTTTAGTTTATTGGGCTCCTTTTTAAGATGGGTTGCACCCCCTTGGTGCCCTAGAGGTGAACTATATAATCTATAAAAAGAAACTTACACTTTTCTTAGGATTTCAAGTTTTTCTTATTACCCTTTATTCCAACACATGTTATCTAATCATATAGTTTCAAGTACCAAGATCAACATCTCACATATGATTTTGTGCTAATCAGCATAACCATCATCCACAAGGGCAAAAACACTCTATTAATTCACAGTTGTAATTCCCTTTGCAAGTAACATCATCGTGACAAAAGGGTGCCGTTACTACTGAAAGTCAAAATAAAAAAAGTTCAAGAGAAACTTTGGATCCAACGAGCTACCAACACACTACCAAAAAAGGAGCAATACTAGGGACTAAGAGTAGTATACAAAACTCATTTGAAGAGGAAAGATGCAAATAATGCGTAAGAAGGTCACAAACACCTAATACAAAACTATTTGGCATGTGACTTAGTAAAACCATTCTCAACACTAGGACTTAATATCCTTAGTATTATTCTGCCAAAAAAGAGTTGGTGTAAAATTGTGATCTAAAGATATGATAAAACAAATAATATAAAATAATCAATTCTCACATCTAAGTACTAAACAAATGATTGTGAACAGAGGCTCTCATAACCATGGTTAGCATCAAAGAGTAGATCCATGTAGGCTCAATTCACTGTCATCCGAGCACCCACCAATTAGTTTTCTGCTCATTTTCTTCAAAGATTTGAGTTTTCATTTTCATCCTTAGCTTGTTGACCGTAAACATAACATAGGAAATAAGAGTTTCACTAACTACATTGAGTTCAATGAGTGGAATTTGGCAATATAAATTAGTCTAACTTCCCCTAGGCTCCAATAATAATATCGACGGGTACAAAGATTTGAATATGATTATTTGGTACAAAAATTGACTCTCGCAATTATGAGGGGATATATGCTAAGATTAAAGCGGGCAATAAACTCTTTCCTTTTAAACTGAGAACATATCTCCACACCTGCTAATTATAATGTGACTATATAAACATTCTACATCCAAATCTCCATGTATAGTACACTTAAATCTCAAACTTAGATCAAGTTCAAGTTTAAACCAATGATTAATGACCTACAATTTCCATTATAAGCTTATAGAACATATTGCCAACTTGTTGATCAGACTCAAATCAGATTTTACTTCACCTTTTCCAGCCACTTAATGTTGGTAATTCATATCATTGCATATGATATGTTCATATGAAGAATCAACATTAGGATGTTCAAAAAAATATGGTGTGTTTTAGGATGTGCAGAAGCATAACTTCCTGTAACAAATTCCTATCTCTATCTGATCACCTCCAAGACTATTCTCTGAGATGCATGAAACTTAATTATTTGGGAAAAAGGCCAAATGCAAGATAATAATGTGCACCTACAATAATTAAGGACCAACTGAAGTTCTTTTCCAGCACCACAAACAACTTTTGGTACACGCTTCATACCCTATCACTGAACAAACTAGCTAACTAAGATTATAAAAGCCAACCAAAAAAGCCAGAGTCCGATAACATCATCAGAGCTTCAAAAATCAGCCATAACACTTCACCCAAAGAATTAACAAGAAACCTGCAAGATTGGTCCTAGCACCACCAAGAAGACTCAAAATTCCTCTTGAGAAGAAGAGTCAAGACCTAGATGAGAAGACGAAAACACTTAAATGAAGAAATTTGAAATGCCATTTGTTCTGTGTTAACCGTACCGCTTGCCATGGTCACTAACAAGGTTTGACAGCAAATCAAACTTCTCATGGAATATGCTAATGGCATCAGCCCACTGCTTATGCATGACTAATAATGATGTCCGGATGACATGAAGTAAATCTTCAATGTTCAAAGCCAGTTGAGCAACTTCATGAAGTTTTTTTTTTTTTTTTTTTTTTTTTGTAGACAGAGAGATTGATAATCTAAGGAGGCATTCAGCTAATAAAAATTCTCCAAAGTTAGTTATTTTAACACAGACCAGAAAATGCATTTGGTGACACTCCGAAAGCAGCTAATGAGTAAAAAGGAAAACTATTCTCAAAATCAAAATCACAAACTGAAGATGACTTTTTAGTATTCTCATTCCAAATGCAAACATGGAGATTTGGAATAACTAAGGTTGTTTTTGGAATGTGACGTGACCCGAGCATATTCTCACAATTTTCATCCCTAATGACATATATCATTTTCACTTGACAAATATTTTGTCAAAAATAAAATAAAAATCGAAAATAGTTTCTATGAAGACGAAAACTAAGCAGCCTTTCTTTACCAAAAGAAAATAAAATTAAGCAGCGTTAAACAATCGAGAACAAATCCTCCTCCAAATTCCACTCCATCATCCTCACCTGCCAATCGAAGGAAATCGAGCAACAACCTCACAAAACCAAATCGGGAAACAATCGAATTGCCGCCGCCCATTGGGAGGTCGCGGAAAGAAGGCCCGAAAGGGAGCCGAACCTAAGAAGCCAAAGCAGACTGTCGGAACTTGAAGCTGAAACGGAAGCACGTGCTGTTGGAACAGAGCTGGTGGAAAGGGGCAAGGGCGGATCTTTTTCTTTTCTTTTTCTTTTGTTTTTGAAAATTGAAAATTGAAATATCCTTTTCCTTTTCCCTCTCTTTTGCTTATTTTAAGGACGTGTTTCACATTGGAATATGAATCTTTTGATTTTGATTTTTTATTTATTTAGTGCCAAAGAATCTTCTTAATTAATAGGTTAATTTTCACAATTACAACCAGATGCGAAATAAATAAACTCCCGTTCAACTCTATTTCCCTATCGATTTCATTTTATTTTTCCGTTCAATTTCTCTATTTCGTACCTTCAATTTTATCATATCAAATAAATCAAGAGTTCTTTAGAATGTGTATAATCATTTACCAACTAGTTCTGAAAAGTATTGGATTTTGTTATAATCTTCGTTGTTATGGTGGAAGAAAGTTTGTAATATTTGATACGGCAAAGATTTAATCGAATCGATAATCTCTTAAGAGTATCCAATGGTTTTTTCTTTGAAATTTGTTACGAAAACGATGGAATCGAGGAATTCGTTTTTACCTTGTCTCCTTTTTGTTGAGCAAATGAAGACTGATGAGACTAAACCATATGCTACGAACATGGGGAAAAGTGCCAAAAAACTCCTAAACCTTTTGCCTTTGTGCCAATTTAGTCCTAAACTTTTTTTTTGTGCCGATTCAATCTAAACCTTTTTAAGTTGTGCCAATTCAGTCCTTTCCGGCCAATTTTGGCCGGATTTTGCTGACTGGATGCCGGCCGACTGACGTGGCATGATCGGCGCCGACGTGGACAATTTTTAATAATATTTTAATATTTTTATTTTTAATAATATTTGTATTTTTTTATTTTTTATTTTTTAATATTTTTTCTTTTTGTCTTTTTTCTCCGGCCGGTTGCCGAGGTCCGGCGACCGACCAAGCAACCGCCGGTGAGGGCGAGGCCGACCTCACCGAATCCGGCGAGGTCGAGCCTCGCCGGCCCTCACCGGCCATGGGTGAGGCTCGCCTCGCCGGCTCCGACGAGGGCGAGCCTCGCCCATGGCCATGATCCGGCAAGGTGGCTATGGGCGAGGCTCGACTCACACGACCCGCAAGGCGAGCCTCGCCGGATCCGGTGTGGTCAAGCCTCATTGGCCCTCACCCTCGCCGACGGTCGCCTCGGTCGGTCGCCGGACCTCGGCGACCGGCCGGAGGAAAAGACAAAAATTTTAAAAATATTAAAATATTAAAATATTATTAAAAGTTGTCAACGTCAACCGGCCGGTGTCTATTCAGCAAAATCCGACCAAAATTGGCCGGAAAGGACTGAATTGGCACAATTTAAAAAGGTTTAGGACTAAATCAGCACCAAAAAAAGGTTTAGGACTAAATCGGCACAAAGATAAAAGGTTTAGGATTTTTTTGGCACTTTTCCCGACGAACATGTCATCGTCTATCTTTTGTTCGTTCAGTTTTTGCGTTGCTTATACCTGATATCAACTTTTGTTAATTGCTCTACAAAATATCTAGAAATAAAATCGCAAAAATTCTTAAAATGAACAAAAGAAAAGAAAAACTCCAAACATAGTAGCTCAGCAACACGAAAAAGGAAGACGAAAAATTGAAAGAAAAAAGCAGTGCATTGAAAAAAAATCGTAAATTTTCTTCATATAGTATTGGATTTTCTAACCATCATTGGCCTATTCTGTGCCCTCGCCGGTGTCTTGGCAGCGCAAGACTCGCGCGAAGACTCCATCGGCGAGCAAACCGCCGCTCGTGCTGAAGTAGGGGTCGGCCGGATAACCTGGAGTCATACGGTCACGGCTTACGCTCAGAAGTACGCGGACGAGCCTAGAGGTGACTGCGACCTCGAGCACTCCGGACAGCCCTACGGCAAGAACCTAGTCAAGGGCTATGGCGTCCTGAGCAGCAGAGACTCAGTGAAGATGTGGGCAGGAGAGAAGGACAACTACGACTACTGCTCGAACTCGTGCGTGGGAGGCGAGTGCCCACACTACACTCAAGTCGTGTGGCGCAACTCAGTTCGTCTAGGATGCACTAGAGTGAAGTGCGATAATGGGCGGTGGTCTACGATCCTCCCGGCAATTACGACGGCAAGTGGCCATATTGAACGGTCTATATAAGTTCTGAATAAACTCTTATGATTCATACGATTCTACAAAACCACACCACTCTCTATTTGAGACATACATATCATAAGTCTGCTGTCACTAGACTGACACTTCCTACCAAGAAGTTCCTACCTTTGCATCTCTCTCGTTATCATATAGAAAGTCACACGACAAAACACAAATCATCATAACTCAATAATCTTGGTACGCTTTCTCGGTTTCTTTTTCGACTGTTTGTTTCTAATCCCTCCATACAAATCCTCTTCGCCAGACTCGGACATTGCGTGCTTTGTGGGAACTCCCGCTTGGCACTGCAGATTCTGCAGCTACTACTGCTTCAGGGGTATGAAGATCCGCGATCCCCAGTATCAAGTCCTGTTTCGTTAATTGCTCTACAAATTATCCATAAATAAATTCGCGAAAATTTCAAAATTGACCCCAAAAAAAAAAAAAATACTCCAACCAGAACAGCACAGCAACACGAAAAAAAAAAAAAAACGGTAATGGAAAAATGAAAGTGAGTAAATTTTCTTTGTATAGTCGCTTAGTAAGTGTCTAGGCATTTCTTGGAAATCCTACTGCTTTCTACATTTTTTTTTTTTGGTTTGTTGTTGTCGACAAAAACGATGCACTTTTTGCACACTAACATACGTTGTCGCTGATTAAGAAGAAAAGAGGAAAATCTATAAGATAAGTGTGGATCGAGTGATCTGCCCATTCATGTTTCGATCACCATATTGCATATGGCCCACATGTATGCTTGCATGTTGAGATCATACAAGGTCTACAACAGATCAAATCCTTGCTCTTTTATCTACTGGTGAGGGTGATACATGTCCATCACTCTCGGTTTCCAATCAAAAAAATAAAGCCAATATCAATTCTGGAATAGTGATCCGTATTGAATTGCCAGCCGAAATCCTTTGCAGAAACCATATCGTTTAATTCGGGTCCATACGTTCAACTGTAATCACGTTGCACACCCCAACAAAACAAAGTGGCCTGACAGGAGGAGGCTTGGCTCCGTTCCAGCAGAGCTGGTACGGAAGCATCGGAGGACTCATGGGACATCACATTGATGCGAATGTGGCAGGGGATTAGTTGTTGAAATTGTAATTTGGAAAAAGCAAAGTGATCATCTTCACTTTAGATAACCTAAAACAAAAGGCAAAATACTGGTAAAAAGACGTTTCCTCAGCAAGGAGGAGGCAGAATCAGTGCGGCATCTCCTCCTCCACCGTTTATGGACAAGAATGGTTTGGACAATTTCCGATGCTTGCACCGAATGATCTTTGGGTAATTGGAGCTTTTATGGAGCAAGAACTTGCTTGGTAGGGCGCCGCAAGAAAAGAAGGATTTAACTCAATTCCCTGGGCAGGATAATACCCGTTAAAGGGGCATTTGTTTCGGAATTCAGAACCCAAACCTTTTCGAGGTCTATCAAAATATGTTTTGCAAGTTTCATGCCCGTCATTTGGTTGCTCGTACATATAAAACTCAACACAATTCTATCTTATTTGATATCTGGTGACCATCCACCGTACGAGAGATATCCATACCTCCATTTATAGTATTCTGAAAGCCCAAACTTGGATCAAGTTTAAATTCAAACCAATGATTATGACCTATAATTTCAATTATACGCTTATAGTAGAGATTGCCAACTTGTTAAATCAGAATCAAATCAGATTTTACCTCACCTTTTCCAGCCATATAATATTAGTAATCCATATCATTGCATACAATAGGTTTGTATAAGAATTTAACATCAGGATGTTCTGAAAGAAATGGCGTCTCAAAATGTGTGAATCATAACTTACTATAACAAATTCCTAAAATCTATCTGATCACCCTCCTAGACTGTTCCATGTGATGCTTAAAATTCAATAATTTATCCGATAGAAAGGCCAAATGCAAAGGTAATAACGTGCACCTGCAGATGATTGAGGACAACCAGCTGAAGTTGTTTTCCCGCACCACAGACAACTTTTGATACACACTTCATACCCTATCATTGAACAAAGTAGCAGACTAAGATCATAAAAACCAACCAAAAAGAACAGAAGTCCTATAGTGACACGGGAACTTTGAAAAAACCAGCCATACCACTTCATCCAGAGAATTAACAAAGAAACTGATGGACTGCAGGACTGGTCCTAGCACACCTGGAAGACTCAAAAATTCCTCCTGAGGAGAAGAGTCAAGAACTAGATAAGCAAACAGAAACAGTCAAATGAAGAACAATAAAAAGCCATCTACTGCTATGTATTAACAGGACCATTAACCATGGTCATTAATAAGGCTTCACAACAAATCAAACTTCTCATGAAATATGTTCATGGCATCAGCGCACTGCTTGTGCATAACTGATAATGATGTCCAGACGACATTAAGTAAATCTTTGATGCCAGAAGCCTGTTAAGCAACTTGATGAAATTCATTTTTACTGCAGACAGGAAGAGATTGAAAATCTAAGGAGGCATTGGGCTGATAAAGATTCTCAGAAATCTGTTCTCTTTCTATTTGAGAATGTTAACAGTCCAGAAAATGTGTTTGATAACACTTCAAAAGCAGTTGTTGAAAGGAAAACTATTCTTAAAATCAGAATTATATACTAAAACGACTTTTTAGTGTTCACATTCTGCATGCAAACATGGAGATTTCGAATAAGTAAGCCTATTTTCCTGTTGTGACGAGCATATTCTCACAACTTTCATCCCTTACAACATACATCATGTTCACTCAACAAATTTTTTGTTAAAAAGCATTGAAAACAGTTTCTATAAAAATGGAAGCAAAAATGTAATCGAAAACTTAGCAGGCCTCTAATGGTAGAGAACAAAAATGACGCGTTAATCATGCGACAATGTTTAAAATTTTGCAAGAGTAACTCCTGCATCTTTGTCCCACTACTTTCAACATCTAAACTACATTGACTTCTAGGGGTTTCTGTGGAAAGATAGTATGATACTTAAAGGTTAGGTGAAAACCTTATTAAGCATGAACAAAATCATTCAGGCTACAAAGTATGAGGCATCATGTTGTTCAGTTTATGGTGACTCTTGAAAGTCAACTTGGGCATTTAGATTATCAGAAGAAAAGTTCTTCTATCATGCAAAGTGTAGAGTTAATTCCAGGAAAAATGCCTCAAAATTGCTCCATGTTAACCATCAGTTTCGTTTTAAGGATGACAATAATATCCTGATTTAATGAGTTTTACTTTCTGAAATACCAAACAAAATAGATACCTTTGAAACAAATATGAATGCACATGAACAATCCTAATATAATCGTAATACAGAGTCCAATTACTAGTACATAAACTTAAAAAAAAAAAAAAGGTTCCACCTAAAATTTGAATAACACTAAATGCAAGTGCAATTTTACCTCTTTTGGAATATTGAAGTATCAAGCACTAAGCAATGGAAGCCATGCACACTATCTCCAACCGTTTGACCCCCTCTTGCTTCAACAATGTCTTCAACAAGTTCTCCTGAGCATGCAACCATCAAATGACAAAGCTCCTTGGATGAAGCCACCTAATGATAACAATTACATGCCGGTTAGCTTGCTCTGGTGAAACATCTGACATGATATCTGGAATAATCCCATCATAGGAATAAACTTACGGCACCTACATTTGAAGTTTAGCAAACAGCTTCAGCATCTTATGTCTATCAAAATATTATCCAGGCTGTTTGACATTTTAACCAAGCCATCGTTAAAGAAACGAACATATCGAATTAAAAAAAGGGAGAATTTTCTCGAGTCGAAGCAATTACCAGGAGAGATTGTCCACAGCCTCTGCCAACTGAAGCAATGAAGCTCCACCACCTTCGAGTCCTCCGTGACCATCGCCAGCAAATCCTTCTCCGGATTCCACTCCGCCATCTTCACCTGCCAATCGGAAGAAATCGAGCCAAAACCTCACAAAACCGAATCGGAAACAAATTGAATCGACCCACCCATTAGGTCGCGAAAGAGGGCCGACTGGAGCCGAACCTGAGAAGCCAGCGGCTTGTCGAACTGAAGCTGAAATGGAAGCACGGGCCGCGACCCTTCGTCGGTCTCCGTAGCTGCTGGAGCAAGCCGCGAGGGAGCGCACAGAAGCGTCCGGCGGCAGATGAGGGAGAGCAAGCGGAGGGTAGACCCCGAAAACCCTAGAAGAAAGCCTGATGGAAGAGAAGAGCGAGCAACGAAGTGCACTGGAGCCTGAGAATTTTGCAGAGAAGATTCTGGACGAGGAAGAACAGGCGGGAGAGAGAAAACTGAGGAAGCAGAGTGAATTTGATTACGGGCCGAGCCATGGGCCCGGTCTGAATATGGGCTGCGACATTGGCTTAAACCCAAGCCCAAGAAACTATCCGGTCTGAAGCACTTGGTTGCGTTGCTTGATTTCTAGGCTTCTTTTGGTAGTTGTGTGTTGAAATGATGCGTCTCCAATTCATACGAATAACTATCTTAGCAAGGTCACATTGATTGTAAGTCAGAATTCCTTGAAAAATTTTCACAAGCAGTTGGTGGGCTTGTTATGACAAGCATGACAAATACAATTTGATCCTTCAATTCCAAATATATTCGTAGAGCCATTAGTAGAAATCAAATAAATAAATGAAATCCATATATCTTATCATAAGTCAAAAACGGATAAGAGCAGAAGAAGCCATGGGGCTCAGACAATATTGGTAACGAGAGAGAGAAATGCACACACCTGAAGTCACCCGGAGAGAGAGAGAGAGAGAGACAGAGAGAGTGGAAGAAAAGACGCACTTCTGAGGTTGGAGCTAGAGGAATTGCAGGGACACAATTCTTTTGCGTGTTTAGGGAAAATTGATTTACAATTTTTATTTGAAGAGTCGTTTTCATTGTAACTGAACTAAAGTTTTCTGCCCAGCGGTGTCGTTTTCCTAGATGAACTTATATCCCCCAAACAAACAAAAGAAGATGATGAAAGTATTTTACCGGGAAGCCATTTTCTTCAAAACCAACGAAGTTATTCTATTATAAAGTGGAGGGCCACGTCTCTGGAACCCGCATCGGAAGGGGTCAATTAACGCCCTTAGACATCAGAGGAGTCATTTTTTTGTCCTAATCGTAGTCTATGAGCTTGGAGGCTAGTGCTAATACGTTTTTAAAAATCGTTCCACGTGGACATCTATATTTCTAAGATGCCTCACAATGTGTGCATGTGCCTGTCCTAATTTTGATAGGTTAATCACATGGGAAGCTGATGTGTTTTGTCCATTCTTCTCCTGGTAGAGCAGACTCCCAATCGCCATAATAGATTATCGAAAAAGTAAGTTAAATCGGAAGCATCCGTAGTATTGCTGATGAACCTTATACTATGCATTAGATGTTGAATGACACAAAACCACACTACTATTGCAAACAATGGAGAGAGTGTACTATGCATTTTTGACTTTGTCACAGTTAGATTGTTTCGCAATTTGATATCATAAATAGTATCACCGTATCTGGACTGTGTTTGGCAAAGTAGCATAGTCCTCTCGTGGCTCTCATATGGGATATTTTACTCATAGAAAGAGAGCAAACTAATGAATCGCTTAGAGAGAGAGAGAGAGTTTACTTTTTCATCTCTTTATGCTTTTACATTCTAAACTGAAAGTTTTTTATTTAATGAATTTCAAATTTAACTATCGTTTCTATTGATTTTTTTCCTTTTTGATTGATTATGAATATTTGGTATTAGATTTTATGAGTATTAGTAATTAAAGGTAGTTGCTTGTGCTTTCAAATAAATACTTACATTGAACCATCAATCAAAGGAATGATTGGAGTAAATATGTAAAAATTTCTTAGATAATTTGGACGCATATGATCTTAACACAGGTGAGCTATTGATATTAATGAATCTCACGTGAAACCTATATGATTAAAGGATTGGAGTGCATTGCACTTCTATGCACAAAAGAATGTCTCACAACATTTCAATTTCAATTAATTTTACTCGTAAATGATATTTATAGCTTATAATCCACTAATTAAAGACGCGGTTGATGTCCAATTAGGAAAGTTCATGCATCTAGAGACAAAGAATAGCCACTTTCTTCTTGTTGGTACCTGGATGCGGCTTGATGATATGAAGTCAATAACTTTCGGGGAAGACACCTTCATGAAACATTTTGTATTCAGAAATCTCTCAGAAAGATGCGTCCTTCATCCGGAAAGCATGTGCTTTCCATCCTACCTTTTCATTTGTAAATTAGGGTTGAGCACCGATGCGATCCAGGTCAACGCGGTAACCGGCTCGGTTCCCAGTTCAGGCCGCAGAACCGGACCGAACAGGAAAACCCTAGTCTCTCTCGTATTCTGCCGCCTGTCGCCCATTTCCTTTGTCTCTTTTACTTCATTCTATCCAGTCTCCAATCGAGCAACGACTCTCTCTCTCTCTCTCTCTCTCTCTCTCTCTCTCGTTCGTTTCTCGTTCTCCCCGATCTCCTCCTCTCCGGCGACAGGGACTAACTCCGAGAGGTAAGCTCAAGTATTTTTGGGTCGAGGCTGAGTTCTGCTTCGTGTTAGTTTGTTCGATTGACTTGCAAATCGCAATTTCTGCATCGCCAGAAAGGCTTTTCAATTTCAGCGTGTAAGCTCAGCGGGAACTCTCTCATTTGTTTGTTTGTTTGTTTGTCGAGGCAGAGCTCTGCTTTCTCTCTCTCTTTCAATTTGAAAGGGTTTTTCTAGGCTTTTTAATTATCGTTCCTGGGGGATTTATGTGGAAATGAACTCGATCCAGTTTAGACAGCGGCTGCTTTGTGAAAGGCAGAAAGCATAATCCAAAACGGTCACTTAAAAGCGAGTGCATTTTGATTATAGGATGAATTGACTCTCAGGTCATGCCACCTAGTGGAAGTTTGCTTTACTGGCTTTTGTACTGCCTAGCAGTGTGCCAGTGTTGCGTAGTAGCGTCAGAGCATTTCAAGTTATGATTATTGCGGGTTTGTATTCTTGCTTTAAAGTTTCTGGCTTCTTTGAATCTGTTTCGCACAGTGACAGATAATGTAATCACGAATCTATGGCTTGGACCATTTAATTTCTTTGCTCCTTTCTGCCCTTTAAAAGCTGATTGTAACTCTAGTTATTGGCCTTGAATATTGGCATATGTTTAATGTGATTTTAGTTAAACAAATTATACTTTCTGGCGATGCTTTTTTCTCTGTCAAAGTTGTGGAATTCCCCAGTTTTTTTCTGCTTCTTCTTCTTTAGAGATCTTCAACGCTTTCCCTGCTCTGGCAAGTCCAATGCTGAATAGTAGATTCCTTCCAGAGGAGGAGGAACAAGTTGATGAAATACTTGCTCATGTTCAAAAAGTTGCAAAATGCTTCCTTGCCCAGTAACATTTGAACATCATTCATTTGAAATACTCCCTTGTAGGAAGATTCCCTTAAACTAACTGGAGAGGAAAAAAAAATGTAGATTTCAGCTATGTTATTGTCTTTAGAGATTTGAATCTGCAGTGATGAAAATATGTAGGTTGGTATGTTATGGAAGAATTGGATGTTTGTTGTTTTACTATTTTACTGTATTGCTATTTGTGTCGGTTATAAAAGGGGTTTGTTTTACTTCTCGTTGTTTGGTAAACTAACATGAAAAGTTTGTCCTTCTAAGGAATAAATTTTTCTTTTGAAAAAAAGGGATCAGCCGGTTCCCGGATAGACCCTTGAACCTGGCAGGACTGATAGAATCAGTTCTAGGGTCTACAAGGTAGGTTCCAGGTTCCAAAAATTGGAAATAGGTCCTGATAGGATAGGTTCCTGGTTCCGGATTCCAAGTATGGAGTTTACCTGCCCTTGAACTAATCATCCTTAGGAGGCATCTTCTCTTCATTAAACATTTTGTTTTCAGAATCATTCAGAAAGCATTTGCCCTCCACTGAACCTTTTCATTTGTTTATCTACATCTTTTTGTGCAGCAGGAAGGCATCCTCTTTTCATTTTTGCCTATTAGACTTCCATGGAGAAAGGGCAAAGTCAGAGCAAGGCAAACAAAGGAATGCATCGTTTCGTTTCAGGTCGTTCCTTTGCAGTGCTTTTTGTGCCGATTCTTCTGTCTGTGCTTGTATTCAATCATCTCAAGAAGAAGAAAAAGATTGCAGAAAAAGGGGCTTCTGCTCCATTTTCCAGCACTAAGGGGGCTTCTGCCCCTTTTTCCAGCACTGAGGGGGCTCCTCCTTTTTTCAGCTCCTTTTTCAGCACTGAGGGTGAGGGTGCATACGACGTATTCTTGAGCTTAGAGGCTCAGATACCCGCAAGGGATTCACTGATTACCTCTGCTGCAGCCTGCGCAATGTGGGAACTATGCCGATTTGTGTGTTTAGGGACGATGACAGCCTACTGATTGGCGAGGAATTTGGTCCACAGCTTCTTGATGCCATCACACAGTCTAAGATTTTGATCCCCATCATCTCCGAAAATTATGCTTCTAGCAAATGGTGCCTCCGTGAACTCGTTCGTATCATGGAGTGCAAGAAGAGCACTTCACACATAGTGTTGCCCATTTTTTACAAAGTGGATCCATCGGATGTGCGGTATTTAAAAGGAAATTTTGGAAGAGCCTTTGATTTGCGTAAGAAGCGTTTTGATGAGAATGATATTCAGGAAGGGCAACGAGCACTTAGAGAAGTGAGTGAGTTAATGGGATGGGAATCTGAGAAAATTGCTAACGGGTACTTTTCTTCTACTCGATTTTCTTTTTATAAGTTTGTTTTCTTATTCATGCAAAGCCGATGAAATGTGGATGAATTACTTCCACAACAAGCTTGTGAATCCCCAAACCAATGAGCAACCATAATGCCCCAAAGACAACAAACACTCCCCAAGATGTCCCTGCGACTATCCAATAGTGCCAGATAATTTTACAATTTTCTCAAGTACAAAAAGCAAAGAAATGACAACCCCTCCTGCCAATAGTATCAATCACGAACGATATGCCTCTCCCATGCTCAGTCTTCCAAAGCTTGATCATCACCAAATAAATCGACCTCATATTGCTAGCGGGTGTTGGCTCAGATGATATGGATCAGACATTTTGCATTGACCATGTCTAGCTTCGATTCTTGCTGCCAATAACTCTCCAATGGTAGGCTTACGTAAATCAAACTATAAGTCCCAGTATAAGCTTGTGGGATCCCCAACAGAAAAAAGGACTTCCTATCCTCCGACTAGCAGCAACCTTAAGCCTTATAATAAATGTTATACTTGCAAAGACTCTTTAAGAGCCAGGTGCACCACCTTACTTTCTTTCACCAAGATCCATCTAATGGCAGAAAAGTAGGGGGGAAATTGAAATCTACACCGTCATCCTCCATTCTTATTTGTAAAACCAAAATATCTTGCATGTTAATTGGCCCCATCCATCCTTCACATTTAGGTGGGTGTCAGTTGATGAGATTAAGTATAATCACAAGGTTATCATGAGTTTTGTTGTTTGACAGGCGTGAAGGAGAATTAGTGGACAAAGTTGTCAAAATGGTTCTGAGCAAGTTGCGACCTGATTTTCATCTTGATCTTACTGAGCATTTAGTTGGATTTGGTGATCACGTGAAAAAAGTTAGGAACTGGATAGACACTTCTGCTGGTGATGCTCGAATGATTGGAATCTATGGCATGGGAGGGATTGGTAAAACCACTCTTGCCAAGATCATCTACAACAAGCTGTCAAATGACTTTCGGTATTGTAGTTTCCTTCTAGATATTCGAGAAACAGCTCATGAAAAGAAGATCCCTTATCTACAAAAGCAGCTAATTAAGAAAATACGGTCAATCGAAGATGAAGTGTTAACAATTGATGATGGAAAAAATTTGATCAAAGCTAGTTTCAAAGGAAAAAAGGTTCTCATTCTTTTGGATGACGTAGATGACAAGGCTCACCTAAATGCTTTGGCTGGACAACGCAATTGGTTCACTTCAGGAAGTATTATCATTGTGACAACTAGAAATAAAGCTATTCTTGATCAATCTGAATTTGAGGTAGGCTACAAGTATGAGTTGAATGAAATAGATATGGAGCATTCTTTGATTTTATTTAAGAGACATGCATTTCGTGAGGACCATCCTTTAAAGGGCTTTAAGGGTATCTCTAATGAGATCGTATCCACTTTGGGTGGACTTCCCTTGGCTCTTGAAGTCATAGGTTCATACTTGTATATGGGAAAAAGTTCGTCCAAAAATATTGTACGATGCATTAGATAATAATGGGATGATATATTGGAGCAAATTAAAAGAGAACAACCATATAGGGCATATAGTATTTTAAGGGATGTCCAAAAGGTATTGAAGATAAGTTATGATGCATTAGATGATAATCATAAGGAGATTTTTCTTGATATTGCTTGTTTCTTTATTGGCAATGAGAGCAAATTCACCACTTACATGTGGGAACGTGGGGTTTATGCAAATCAAGCAATCGCAGAGTTGGAATTGAGGTGCTTAATAAAAATTGGAGATAATGGTATTTTAAGTATGCATGATCAACTTAGAGATCTTGGAAGGAGCATATGGAAAGAAAAGGAAGCCTCCAAAGTACCAATAGAAAAAAAGGTAACATATGTCGCTCTTTTTCTTTTCCTCATATTTTCATAGATTTCATCTGATCTATTTTAATCATTTATCTTATGAACAGATGCTCCTACTTTTCAGGAAAAAATCTATTTAAACATCCATTCTTGACCATTTTAGATTAATTGTGACAGCTAATTGGATTCTAAATATTCCAAGGATGAAAATGTTGTACTATTTAATTGAAGCTCTTTAATAATATATATCTGTCAAAAATTTAATTCACAATCAGTTTAAGTTCTATTAAATATGATTCTACACTAAAAATTTTGTTAAAAAGACAAATAATAAATAAAGATGAAGTGTGAACACTGTAGATTAGACAAATGAAGATTTCTTGGTTAAAAACTAGATAACGTGCTTTTTATAATAAGTAATAATTAAGCAAAACAGTTACATTGTAAAGAAAATTTCACACTTATTAAATGTGATGGCTTTCTAGTACGGCCAAATGTATTGTGGTGCTCCTGTGTTTTAGGAAACCAAAGTTTGATATGGTTTTTTTTCCACTTTGATTTTAAATATACCGGTTCTTCTACCATAATTATATCTATCTCTTTTCATTAGTCTTTCTGCTAATAAATGTGATTGGATAAACCCCCTTGAAAATTATTTTCGATATATTTACTATTTGTTTTAAGATTGTATCATGTTGACCTCGCTCATCTCGTGGATTCAGTTTTTTTTTTTTTTTTGTTAATGTTCAAATCTCATGGATTAAGTTAGGTGTATGGTAAAAGAGTAGATTTTCTCATTTTTCTTTCTTTCTTTCATTGCCGCTGTCTTTTCCTTTTCACGTTTCTTAATAAACATTTCTTTCCTCTCCAAGTTGTTTTATAGTATTTTTATATTTTGGGGCAATGCCTTTTTGTGCCAAAAGCCATTAGACAAACTTGACTATTTATCCAAAAAAGAAATTGACTATTTAGAGGAAATTACGTGCTTATTATCATATTGATTCCTTTTTATTTATTTTATATAATTTTGAGCATGAAGCCAATTTTTTAACTAAGTTTATCTCTTACTTAAATTGTCAATGTTCATGTCATTTCATTATTTTGTATAAGTCCATTTGGGCAAACCTCATTTGTTCATGACTAATCAAAGGAGAGGTATTAACCTAGCAATTAACCAAGAGATGTTGGGGGAAAGGAAAAAGCTTTATATTCTTGATTTTTTTTTGAAATAGTTCATTATCAAAGATTTAATATCACTCTTTTGTTGATTCAGTAACTATCATTAACATTAGCAAAAAGAGCACACATATGGGTGTTTGAAATATGAAAAAAAGTCAAATCTGTTTGACCAAAGATAAATGTAGGAAGATGCTAATTACTTTAGGAAAAAATTTAAATGATTGTAAGATGTGAGAGATTTCAATTTAATTTTGGAAAATAAAAAATTTATGGGATTGATTTCCAATTATCTTGACTTTTTAAATTATGATTTTGTGTATTTTGTTATATCTTATTTCTACATTTCATTTTGGTAAATTATATGCTGATTGTGTGGGAAAGTTTTTTGAAATCCCCTTTCGATATAGTAGAGTTTGCATAATATACTATAGAGATTATGGACAAGGGAAAATAATGAAAGGCACCGTTAGATGATGATTACAGAAAGATTTAGTGACTTCTCCTACAAACAAACTTAAGAGAAATTATATCCGTCGTAGGTTTTTTCACTAATTAACATTTAAAGTGCAGATAATGACAAACGAGTCAAACAACAAAATTGAACCAAAAGAAAAAAAAAATCCATCTTTGATTTCATGGTTTTTGTAAAGTTCATATTTCACACAAAAAAAAAAAAAAAACAAACTTGTGTTTTGGTGGTTCTTTTTATTCTTAATATTTCCAAGAAACTAACGAAAAAAAATGCACTTTTAAGTTATGTCGATGGGTCGATAATTTCAGCTTTTTGATGTTTGCTATATATCTCCTGCCCTTTGTTCTCTTCTCTGATTGCATTCGGCCAATAAAAGCATTCCAAGAATGGGAAACAAAAAAATAACCTTTGTCCTATGTAAAAAAAAAAAAAAGATAATTCTTTCAATTTTGAGGATATACTGTTCTAACAAAAGTTCATGTGAAAGAAAAAAAGGAGTTAAAAGTGTTGTGAAATATGGATCGACTAGTCGTGAACCTGTGCCATGCGTAAACACAAAAACTAACATGAGTAAATTAAGCATAAAGATGTTATTGTAGTATCCCGATTTATCTTTGTTATGCACATGTAGATAGACATATCATGTTCTTTGGAAAGATAGTTCTAATTTATAAATTGACCCTTTTTAATCTTTTATTACAGAAAAATTCAGATAATAAACCGCATTTGAAAGACATTCCTATTTTTTGCATGACAATGGACGTATTTCTCTTGGCACTCTCTTTTTTCTTGTTCAACTCTTGGCACATATTTCACTTGCAGTAAATTTGAGTTGCTTACAACTTTTACCAAAAACCCGAAGGCATGTGTCCCATGAAACTGATTTTGGATTCCCACACCACAACCAATTAGACCAAAAAGCGAAAATTGATCGAGTAAGCAAGAGAGATGATAGAGGATATTGTAAATGAGAAAATTACTGTTGAACAAATTACTTAGTGAATGATGATACTCGGACATAATTAGTTTAGAAAGAAAACAGTATTCTTATTTCTTTCAAATAACTGAAATTAAGAAGGTCTCCTTATTTTTAGGAGTCGTAAGTTCCTCGAACAATCGTTGAACTACTCAATACTCATGGCATTAAACTTCGTTACTGCATTCAAGAGATCTCCTTGCTTAAGAGTTATCAGGTTAGGATTATTTAATGCCCTTCGATGAAAACAAACCAGATGGAGCTAAAATAATATCATATGACACTCTTTCCTTTGCAATAGATAATCACGTTAATTAGACAAATGGAGAATTGGGCGAACCATTTCACCATAAACAGTGTCGTGTTTTCTAACCTTCAATTACACACATCAGTCTTATATAGTGGCCCTCACTTGACTCTCCTAATCTTTTTAAATAACGAGAGAACCTATTGAATGAAAACTGGGTCAATCGATTGTGCTGAACTTTAAGGTGATTGGAGAGAGTGATCCAAATCGTTCCACGGCTCCCTCACTAGAGTGCAATGTCCACGACCGGGGCTCGGATGGAGTGCAAATTCTATGAATCTAAGTGCGGGAAAAAGTTTAATGCATTGGAATTGAAATATAAGGAATTGAAAAGACATGAAACGAAATTGAAACGACATGGAAACTTACAAGTGAAAGATAGACTTTGGTGTGTTGTACGTGTCTGATTTTGCCAACATCCCTTTTATATTAATGCCTCTCCTGTGGACATATCGGGTTTCTTGTAAAACTTGCCATGGACAAGGCTTGCTCCACTTTCTGAAATCCTAGTTTGTTGGCTATAAGCAGCTCCACTTTGACACGTTTCAAAACCATCTGCATGTAACTTCCACATGCATCATTTGTCACCAGCATCAATTGTATCCTGCGTTATTTGCCACGTATATCCTCTGACACTTGTCTATACCATTCTTTAAGGGAGATTTTGCTTTAAGTCTTTAATCTAAATCACATCAAAATGAAGTTAATAATAAATTGAATTAATTTTAAGGGAAAATAATGCTAATAGTTCCTAAACTTTGGCCCATTATGCAATGTTATTCTTGAATTCTTAATTAGATCAATGTGGTTCTTAAATTAATCTTAGCTGTTCAATTTAGTCTCTAAACTTTCAATTGGTTTGACTTAGACTCTTGGCTGCCATAATAAAGTCAAATTAGTCCTTTGATGGTATTTGCTACTTAATCTAGTTACATCGTTGCCCAGATTTTAGATTAGATTTTCATTTCAAAATCCATATCCTAAATCAACAGAAAAAATGCTATTTTTTATTACTTTTTTTAAAAAAAAAATTGGCATTAAAAAAATTGGGATAGTTCAATTTATATGAAGTCTAGCTTATAATGTCTATAATAATAAAAGTAGAAGTTCATTTGGAGTTATATTGTTTTGATATTCCTTTTATTATAGGAATAAGTGTTCTCCTAAGGATAACTAAAAACGATATTAGTTCATCTATAAATAGTGGCACTTATATTAATCTAAGTCTCGTTCCTAATATTTTAGATAAATAAAATTTTCGAGCTTTTGTGTTTTGTGTTTTCCTAATTAAATCGATAATTGAAAATCAAAATAGCAAGAATAACAACTCTGATACAACCCAAAATAAGGTTCTACTTTTACTATTATAGAGACCATAAGCTATAATACTTAAATGGAACTATTGGATTATTTATTAAAGCCAAAAGTTAAAAGACAATAAAAAAAAAAAATAGCAAATAGATTGAAATGAAATGATATTATAAAATCCGGGCAATAGTGTAATTATGAGAACTTGTAAATAGTATTAAAGGACTTATTTGACTATGTTTTGGAAGTCGAGGGTCTAAATTGAATAAATTAAAAGTTTATGGACTAGGTTGAATATTTAAGAATAGTTCAAGAGCAACATTAAATTTATTAAAAATCCAAGATGATATTGCACATTAAGCCAAAGCGTGGGACTATTAGTGTAAATTTCCCTAATTTCAAATCAATTTATGGGTTATTTTTGTCATTTGGCTCTTGAGTACTTGAATGTTTGATATTGCCTCAATTGAAGTGGATAATTTACCTGAAAATTTTCAGTTTTCAAAGCAATGATTAAACGCTTCACAAATGAATTGAAAACCAAGTGCTTCTTTAACCACTTAACAAGTGACCCATGGGCATTGTTTAACAAATTCTTTTAAAATGCAAAAGGTAAAACATTGAGGTGCGTATCTTCTAGATTTTTGTAAAGCAAGAAGTACTTTTCTTTTAATTTTCATGCCAAAACTTACTATATGGTTCAAATTTCAAAAGATTATCAAAAAATTAAATGTAAGCTTGCGTGGACAATTTATAAACGAGTTTACAGAGCCCTAAAGGGTAAAAGTCAATCCTTCAATATGAAGAGGATGCAGCTAATTTGCAGACACGGATGAACAATTTATAAAGTACAGAGACTTCTTCTGAATTAAGATGGCTTCAGTTGGTTAACATTGATCCCAATCTGTCTTTTTCGACATCCAATTTGCATCTACCAAGATTAGTGGTGCTGCAGTTGTCATACAACCGGATCAAAGAGGATTGGAGAGGATGGACTTCAATCATGGTAAGATGTGAAAAAGACATCCTCTATGATTTTTTGTTCATTTTGTTTTATCGATCAACTCATTTTTTGACAGCTTATTCTCCTTTGAATAGACGGCAAGGCAGCTGAAAGTTCTTGACCTTGCATGTTGCGAAAATCTAAAATGTACTCCTGATCTCTCAGTTTTGATAAAGTTGGAGATTCTCATCTTGAAAGGATGTCAGAGGCTGGAGCAAGTCCACCCTTCTATTGGCAAAGTCAAGAGCCTCGTTTCCTTGGACCTAAGTGGCTGTGGCAGTCTCAAGGAGCTATCAGGAGAAGTGTGCAAATTAGAAGAACTAAAAGAACTTATTATAGATTCTACTGGTATTACAGAGATTCCTAAGTCAATTGGTTTTCTGAGTAAGCTGGAGAAACTGAGTGCGAGGGCTTGTCTGTCATTGGGAGAAATCCCTAGCTCAATTTGGGATTTACAGAAGTTGCATTATCTAGATATTAGTGAATCTGTGATTGAAAAGTTACCTGGTATTGAAAAAGAAAAACCTGGTCCCACGGCTTTCGCAGAGGTAGAGCTCATCTTGAAAGACTGTTACAGACTAAAAACCCGATCTCCTGAATTTCAGAGAGTTGGAGATCATCTTGAAAGACTGTTACAGCTGGAGAAACTAGAGCAACATCGGTCACTCCTTCGATATTTGGATTGGCAATTGAAAAGTCAGAAGGTTGAAAAAAGATTTCACGGCTTTCACGGGGTTGGAGATCATCTTTGGACCTGAGTGGCTGTGGCCTTGTCTGGACCTGAGTGGCTGTGGTAGTCTCAAACAGAAAGAAGTGGGTGAATTGGAAGAACTAAAAGAACTTATTTTAGATTCTGTTGGTATCACAGAGATTCCTATGTCAATCGGTTCTCTGAGGAAGCTGGAGAAACTCAGTGCCCGAGCTTGTCAGTCATTGAGAGAAATCCCTAGCTCAATTGGGGATTTACAGAATTTGCAACATCTGGACATTAGTGACTCTGCGATTGAGAAGTTACCCAGTGCTATTGGAAGGTTGAAAAAGCTACGGAGGCTAAGTCTTGAGTCCTGCTGTAGTCTTAAAGGGAAGATTCCAAGTGAAATCGGTGACTTGTCCTCGCTCGAGATTCTCCAACTCAGTGGAGCATCGATATCTGACCTGCCAGCTAGCATCCAGAATCTTTCTTCTCTCCAACACCTTAGCCTAGAGGGCTGTCACAAGCTCAGGTCACTGCCAGAGCTTCCTTCTGGCTTAAAATTTCTGAGGATCTCTAGTTGGAGTCCAGGTTGCCACAGGGTTTTTGCCCAATGTACCTAGAAACACTTCATGTTTCATGGACGCGATCGTGCTCTACTTAAATACATCCTGGAGCTTCCATCAAGACCCATGAAACTTTGTGTTGCCTTAACTCATTTGTATATGCGGCAAAGCAGCAATTATAAGGTATTTGTTGATCAACTCATTTGTTGACAGCTTATTCTCCTATGTATAGGCTACAATCAGTTCTCTGAGGAAACAGGAGAAACTGAGTGCTCTGTTTTGTTGGTGATCGAGAGAAATCCCTAACTCAATTGGGGATTTATAGAAGTTGCAACATCTGAAAATTTAGGATTCTTCTTTTATGAACTCTTTTACGTGTCAAATTTGACTAATGACAGATATCCTGACTAGAACAAACACCTTTATGATTCTCCGTGATGATTGTAAACCCTGTCAAGTTTCTTATTGTTCCCTTGAGCATGAATTCCCAGTAAGCATGAGAACTGAGCTAAAATGAAAATCAAGGTTCAAGTTTTTCTAGTGGGTGACTAAAAAAATGGAAAGTGGTTTTGGCTAGTCTGTCATATATTTGTAGACCAGCTTTCTAAAACCAGTAGTCAGACTGTTATTTTGAAAGATCATCAGGTAAGGTAAAACGGTGGTGCTTTTGTGGCAGGTCTGGTTGGTCTATGTAACGATCAAGGCTCACTTTTGGATTGCAATTCACCGACTGTATCGATGACCTTTTGCATAATTTGGATGCCGTTTGTGAAACAAGCTGGGCCGAGGAGCTTAAGAATTTGCTAATTAGTTTGCATCCCTTTTGATCCTTGTCATGGAATCATTGCATCACATGATTGATCTAAGTGTGGCTAAGTTGGCTGAGGAACTTCAAATTCTATACCAAAGACCGATCAAAATGAAGAAGGATTTTGCATTGGAAGCATCAGCAACAGGTGAGGGCCATCTTGTGTGCAAATTTTAAAGAAGCTCGTGGGCCAATTGGAGTGTCCTAAGGAAGTTTTGATGCTTGTGAAGATCCAAACACTTGATCTGGTCTCAACAGCACATATTTGAACGATTGTGAATGTAGAATTTTTCAATTGAATCTGCTTTTTGTGTGCTCATTAGGTTCCACCTCTCTATTAATCAAATAGTTACTTGCTGATTTTTTCTACACGTTGTCCGGACGTAGAGTTGTTTGATGCGGTTGCATTCTAATGAACGATGACGTTCTGCAGGGGAGGTATGCATTGCCAGTTGTTCTATAACCATGAAAGAGTAACCTGTCTGCTTGTACTATATGCATTGCCAGTATACAATAATGCATGCTGACAATCTTTTCAATTTCTATCGGTTTATTAGGGTGATGATATAACCTTTGAACGTTGTCGTTTAGGTTTCGGATTTGATAAGCTCAGTTGTCGTGTGTTGTGAACCACTTGAGGGTAAATGAAATTCTCGAGGGGTTTGGATGGATTGCCAAGTAGGTGCGAATGGTTTCACTTGCGAGGAGCACTTGCTCTTGGCATGGGCTCTCAAGCTTTACTGATTGCAACTTGATTTTCTCATTTCAATTATGACTATCCTTTCACTTTAGGAGTTGGCTCTAATCTATTATGGGTGGATTAGAGGCCAAATAAAAATGCAAGGGATTTTTTAATTTCCACGAACTAGAGATTCAAGCACTGTGACATGATTAATGTTGACACCTAAGTTTTTGCTTGAGAATCTTTTTATTTCATAAGAAAAAATTTGGATCCGAACTCTATCCCTAAACAAAAATATTTTTGTATGGCAAAATAATGCATCATCATCATCTTTTTTGGCATTTTTTTTGCATTTAGGTATTAGAATTAACACATCTGTCGAGCAGGAGGCACAATTCTTAGGCGAGATTAGGGAGTTGGGATCGAAGTGTTAAGGGTAAGTAGCGAGATTCATGGTCAAAATTAAACCATCCAAGTTGACATCGCTTTGGTCAAAGATAGAGGAGGAGGATTAGAGGAGTCATTGGATTAATTTTGATGCAAGATCCACTGTCAAGATTCAATCAAGATCAGCATCAGGTTAGGGAAACCTGGTTGGAATTGGATTAGATTTACCTCTTCTAGTCCTTATCTTAACCTCGCGGCCTCCTCTCTATCAACATGCTCGGCTCCATCATCCGTCAGGGGAGATCTCATTCTTCCACAATCTACGTTTTCACCATCCTAGACTTTCCCTCGTGACAACACCCTCACGTCTTCATCCATGCGCCCGCATCATCAACATGCATATACACGGATGCACAAATTCGTTCGGGAACTCTGAAAAAAAAGGAAATGCAACGGAAGCAGTGGATATTGGATTTTTTGGGTGAAGGCCGATCGTGGTCTTGTGGGTTGGAAAGGAAGAAACTGCTGTAGCTTCAAGGGTAAAAGGAGTCCAGGCGGTGATTTTCTTAGCGGCCTAGTCAGAACTTTCAAGGAGATTCGGTCAAAAACTAGAGAGAGCTTCAGGGGAAGCGGTGGGCTTTAAAATTTAAATAAAGAAGGATCAATCACACATAAGCAGCCGGCGCACATCACGCACACCTCTCTCTATCTCCTTTTCTTGGCCGGGAAGAAAAGCTGTCTTTTCCTTTTTCGAGCTCTCTACAAGCTGAAAAATCGCCCATCCCACTTGGGCGAGAATCCTCTGCCTTTTTTGAGCCTATATTTTCTTCACTTGTTCGACAGTGAATGAATTTCTAAGAGAAAAGATGATAATCATTTTATTTCTCTATTTTTTATTTTTTTTATTTAATAAGAAAAAATAGGTTTAGAATAAAAATTTGTTTGGTAGTGCAATTTCATTTTTCTATTTTAAACAAATTTTTTACTTTAAAAATGTTTGAAATAGAAATCAAAAATTAAAATTTTTGTTTTTTTTCTAAAACAAAAATGACAAATGATCTTTTCTCATCATTCACTCGTCATTTCTTTGGGTGCCCACTCACCCTCATCATCACCGTTGCCCACTGGATGTGAGATGCTACCTACCCGTTGTTGGACGCTCGCATGGACACTGGCGATTGACTACCGATCATTAAAAGTCGAAAGCCAGACCCCAATTGCCCACCACTGGCCTCCCTGCTTGCCGGCCGCCTCCTACCACTACTTGGGAGAGTGAAATTTTATGTCATTATCAAATAAATTTTTATTTTAGAAACAAAAATTTTGTATAATACATATTTTTGCTCAAAAACTCGTCCGGAAAATAAAAATAAAATAAATCAATCTCTAGTTATAAATTGATTTCTAAAATAAAATGATAATCATTGCTCCCTTGTCAAGATGGAAATTGCTCTCTTGACCTCATCCTCAAGATACTTGTTGTAATTTGAGGTTCATTTGAGACTAGATAGGAAGTTCTAGAATTTTGACTTGAAAAAATTGGGGGATGATGTAGCATTGGATTTAAAGTTGATGGCTTTTTTAAAAGAAAAAAATTCTGGACAAAATTAAAAATGAACCTAAAATTTGAGGATTTTTTTTGGGAATTATGATTGTAGAAAAACGGGGGAAGAGAAAGTTGAGGAGCTTCACTTGTTTTTATCATCTAGAGGGCATATTTGTAATTAGATAGCATATGATAATTTTATTTCTACCCCAACTCCTAATAGCTAGGCCCAACAAGTCTTTTCTTAACTTGAGGCTATCGCTATTTTCTAGCAAGTTAATGTTCATTTCTTATTTTAAAGGCATGGCTAGGTTCACCACTCTTTTATCTACTTAATTATGCAATTACCAGTTAATTATATAATCAAATTTATTGTACAATTTCTTAATCAACCCAAAGACAAATTAATAAATTAAAATTTTCAATTTTGTCCAAAAATTTTCTGCTTGGTTTAGTTTAGCGATTGCAATATTCTTTCAACACCTATAATTTGTGATGCGTGTTAATTCAAATACTTATATTATCGAATGGAACTAATACTGCAGATTAAATTATATTTTAAATAATACTTTAACACAAATGCATGCAGTTCGTCTTAAATAACGAGGGGTAGCTATGTCAATAAAAATGTATAGCGGGTTTTACTTGCCACCTAAAATACACCTAGGCATATTATTCTCATCCAACAATTTATTTTATATAGATCCATTCCTATTAAATAATGAGGGGTAACATCTTCATAAAAACGTTAAGTACGTTTTACTGATCACTCAAAAAATAGCTAAGCATATTAATATTGTTATTCAACTTGTTTGGTGCAAGATGTGCAGCAATTTATGTGTTCAAGATAAATAAGCTTTATTATGATATCCACTTGTGACAATGCAAAGCTAAAGGAATTATTAATGCTATTTATATACCAACAATCTGAACTAAACTATCGATACTTGAAATTGTGAAGTGTTAAAAAAAACGAAAGAGTGCTCGTGCATTTCACGAACACTCCTTTTTATAGTATTGATTTACAATATTTTATAAGTGCTAAATTATCACATTAAATCAAGAGCTTAACGGCATTATTCTCTAAAGCTAATCAACTCTAGCTCGTTAGTTAAGAGTACTTTGCCTTAAATGCATCTAACTTGAGAGGCATCAAACATGAATGTAATATATCAGCCTATGCATGTTTACCACTCTAATAGGAGAGTATCGGGTATATTTACAATGATTATTGTTGCGATGTTGACATATTCAGCCTATCAACATTTACAATTGTTTTGACCAATATATACATATATGACTCATTACGTCATACCAAATTTCATACCAGGTAAACCTGCAAAAAAAAAAAAAAAAAGAGGATAAATTATGTGCAATTATATTAAAGAAAAATCCCATCGACGATTCTGTAGCTAGGCTCACAGGCAACAGGCACATATGCATGCTTTTAATATTCAGTTACCACTCTAATAGGAGAGTGTCAGGTATATTTACAATGTTTATTGTTGCAATTCTAACATATTAAGCCTATCAACATTTATAATTGTTTTGACCAATATATATATATGCGCGCGCGTGCACACGCAATTGTCCATCATTAGTTTGATGCATAAAGTTTGACCTCTGATGACAATAAACACAATTGTATCGAATTCAACACAATATTGTTTAATAACGAAAGGTGATGTCACGACTTCACATTTTTATCATATTGATAATTCATTATATACATGCTATTTAGTTCCGTAAATGTTACTTTAAGTTTGTATTTGCGATGCACATTTTTTCACGCTTGTTTTTATGACATCATATGGTGCAAAAGTTTGACGAATGTCTTCGCCCTTCAAGTAAAATTTCTTATGAAGTCTAGACTAAGGCTTCTGCAATGTCCTTGGCCTGGATTAAACTTGCTGGAAAGGGGAAGATCATCATAGGCTCTCTCAATCTTCCTAGAACAGAGCAAAAACCCAATAGTGAAGCAGAACGTATGCAAGGCAGGCCAACCTCAGGCCAAACAACAAAAAGCTTCAGATAATGGTTTAGTATCTAACTTGGAGGTGTTATCTCTGAAGTGACCAACGGAAGTGAAATAAACATCTAGAATTTTTACAAGCATAACCTCGCCTAGGATAGTTGTTTACTTAACCAGCCCTCTACTTTCCACACAATATATATATATATATATTTTTTTTGATGACCCAGGGAACCTCCGCACGTTGCTTCGCGGTGGAGAGTAAACCTGGGGGAGACACGTGGGAAACCACCACCCACGTGCCCCGGGCAAGGCGCAGCTAGCACTGAAGCAACGACAACGCCGTGGATCAAACTCGAGACCTCTCGTGAAAAGTTCCCTTACTCAACCACCTACGCCACCACCACGGGTGGTCTTTCCACACAATATTGATTTGCTGTCAACTGATTAATACTGATACTGACATGTGACATGCGACACGACATGAGACGTTGTTTCTCAAAAACAGAGAATTCCGATACGTTGAGACACGTTGTATATTAAATATATATTTTTACACAAACATAATAAATTATTTATTCATAAATAAATAAATAAAAATAAAATCCTAGAATGAATTTACTCTAAAAACATTAATCAACCATTTATTAATGTTATTCATTATTTCAATTTGACAAATTCAACTCCATTTCAATCATTCGTAAAACTTAGAGGGAAAAAAAAGACTATTCACATTCTAAACTCGCATGTCAAGACGCGTTGGAAGGGAAAAGAAAAAAAAAATGTAAGGTTAATTGTATTTCATGGGAAGCAAGAGTCAAAAGAGAAGATAAGAGAAGAGTAAGTTTTTTCTTTTCTCCATTTATTATTTTTATTATTATTTGTTATTTTTTCACATATACACATTTTAACTCATACATTGAAATTTTTTTAGATTAACCTCGTGTGTCAAAATCATGTGTCGAGAACTTGCATGTTGAAATTTTAACTCAAATGTTGGGAAAATTGATCAAGTGTAAGATTTTCCGTGTCCAATGTCGGAGAGTGTTCGAGAGTGTCAAAAAGTGTCCGAAAGCCTCTTTCTCTCAAAGATATTTGCATTTCCCCAATGGCATTCCCCAAAAGCCGAACCAAACGGGCCCTTACTTGGGTCTACTTTTGGCAAGTAAGTCTGAGACCTTATCTTATTTTACTAAGTTTGCCAATAAAGTACAGAATGAGAAAGGGTATGTTATTTTAAGCATACGGATAGACCATGGAGGTGAGTTTGAAAATCAAGACTTTGCTAAATTTTGTGATGAATCTGGTTTTCAGCATATGTTCTCCTCTCCATACACTCCCGAACAGAATGGAGTTGTGGAAAGGAAGAATAGATCGTTGCAAGAAATGACTAGAACTCTTTTAATTGAAAGCAATATTTCTTCTTGTTTTTGGGCTGAAGCAGTTTTTACAGCATGTTATATTATTAACAGAGTGTTCTTAAGGCCTATTTTGGAGAAAACTCCCTATGGGTTGTTCAAAGGAAAGAAGCCAATTGTTTCTTATTTTCATGTGTTTGGTTGCAAATGTTTTGTCTTGAAAAATGCAAATGATTGAATTGGTAAGTTTGAAAAAAAAAATCAGATGAAGGAATCTTTATTGAATATTCAACATCCAGCAAAGCTTACAGAGTATACAACAAAAAGACTCGGTCTGTGGAAGAGTCGATGAATGTCAAATTTCAAGACCTTATACAAAATCAATCGATCCAGACTCAACCTGAAGAATCTGAACCTGCTCCAGACTCTACAAAGTCTACTTTCCCTGAAGCAGCTCAAACTACAGAAGAACAACAATGTACGAATATTGAAGATTCAACTGAAGAAGAAGTTCAGCAGTCTGTCAGACCAATCAGCAACTAGAAGCACAAGTTTAGTCATCCCAAAGAACTCATCATTGGTAACATTGATGAAGGGAGTTGTACAAGATCCAAAAGCCATGAAGAGTCTAGCGCTGTGGCTCTTATTTTTGAAATAGAACCCAAAAGCATAGAAGAAGTCTTAACTGAAGAAAGCTGGATTGAAGCTATGTAAGAAGAGCTCAGGCAGTTCAATGTTAACAATGTTTGGGAACTAACTCCTAGACCAAAAGGTAAATATGCTATTGGAGCTAAATGGGTTTTCAAGAACAAGATGGACGAAAAAGGAAAAGTTGTAAGGAACAAAGCAAGACTCGTGACCAAATAATATATGCAAGAAGAAGGGATAGATTATTATGAGACTTATACACCAGTAGTAAGGTTAGAAACAATTAGATTATTACTTGTTTTTGCTTGTTATAAGAATTTCAGGTTATTCTAAATCGATGTCAAAAGTGCATTCTTGAATGGATTTATACAAAAGAAAGTTTATGTGGAACAATCTCCCGATTTTGAAGATCCAAGGATACCGAGACTTTGTATTTAGACCGAAAAAGGCTCTATATGGTTTAAAGCAATCACCTCGAGCTTGGTACGACATGTTAAGTAAGTTTTTAATCCAAAATGATTTTGTCAAAGGTAAAGTGGACACTACTCTGTTTATTAAAAGGGAATGTAAAAATTTTTTACTTGTTCAAATTTATGTTGATGATATAATATTTGGATCATCTAACGAAAATCTATGCAAGAAATTATCTAAGTTTATGCATAATGAATTTAAGATGAGCATGATGGGTGAATTATTTTTCTTTCTCGGACTACAAGTAAAGCAATTGAAGGAAGGGATTTTCATTCACCAAGAAAAATATGCAAAAGAACTTGTTAAAAAGTTTGAGTTAGATAATTGCAAAAAGACTGAAATACCTATGTCTAGTTCTTCGAAGCTGGATAAAGATGAAGGAGGAAAGAAAGTTGACCAAAAAATTTACAGGAGTATTATTGGTTCACTTCTTTATCTTACTGCTTCTAGACCTGACATTCTATTTAGTGTTTGTATTTGTGCCAGATTTCAATCAGATCCAAAAGAATCTCATCTAAGTGCTGCAAAACGTATCATCAAATACGTTGCAACAACCTCGAAGTTAGGTCTATAGTACCCCAAAGAAGGAGATTTTACTCTCCTTGGATATTCAGACGCAGATCTAGCATGTTGCAGAGTTGAAAGAAATAGTACTTCTAGTATTTGTCAATTGCTTGGTAATAGGACAGTATCTTGGTTTTCAAGGAAGCAAAGTACAGTAACTTTTTCAATAATAGAAGCAAAATATGTGGCTCTTGAAAGTTGCTGTTCCCAAATCTTATGGATAAAACAACAACTAAGAGACTTTGGAATCGAAAACTCATGCACTGAGATCAAATGTGACAACACCAGCGCGATTAATCTTACAAAGAATCCAATTCTTCATTCAAGAGTAAAGCATATAGAGATTCGACACTATTTTATTAGAGATCATGTTCAAAATGGAGAAGTAATGATTCAATTTATTGACTCAAAGAATCAACTGGCGGACATTTTTACAAAGCCTTTGGAGAAAAGTCTATTTAAGTCTATTCGCACTAGACTGAATATCATTTCTCTTACCCAGTAGAGTCTGGATGTGTTCAAGACTCAAAAGGTAAAGTCTGAAGGTGTTCAGACTCATAAGACCAAGAGTTACGACGGTAAGTTGTTTCTATATTTTAAACTTGAAAAGGTACGGTTAATTATTAATTGCTAATTGATTAAAATTATCTTTCTAAGTTTTTCTTTACTTTTTCAAAAAGGCAGTTATCAATTTTGAAAAAACAATTATTTTCAAAAAGGGAAGTTATTCTTTTCGAAAAGGTATTTTTTATTTTTCTATTACGACGTTTCGTTTACCTCGCTTCACTTACTTTATATACTGTCGAGACTTGTCTTCTTCATTTTTACACTGAAACCCTAGAACACAAAATTTCTATTTGCTTTCACTTTCACTCTCGATCTATCCAAAAGTTATCTCCATTTTCGAGCAAGTTGGTGAATTCCTCCCTTGAAGCAACAATGTCTTCGAGAAAGTCTTCAAGGATTACAAGCAGGGGACCACGATATATGCCCGAGGATCCTACCCGTTTTTACTTGACCGAGGAAGAAGATTCTTCTCCACCATCGTGTCTGAGTCAGCAACAACCTTCTCAGCAACGTCAACCTTCTCCACTGACTCAACCAGGCGATGAGGTTATAGAGGAGGCTGAACTTGTAAGAACTCTAATTCCCAAGGTTGCTTTCAAACTCTACTCTAATCTGAAGAAAGGAGGAACGCCAATGTCTTTAGTCGATGAATTCTTAAAAGATAGAGGATTCAAGAATGAAACATTGTTTTTACGAGAGTTGGAAAAACTTGGAGTTGTAGAGAAAGGATCGGCTGAAAGGACTTTTGCGAACATTCCGAGTGACCCCCATTCTATGGCACTGCAAATCAACCACAAGTTCTGGACGACGATGAACGAATGTTTACTCATTTTCAGCCTAGATCGGGAGTGGCTGCAAACATTACTAATGGCTCCAATATGTTTAGCTCGAAAAGTCACAAGAAGCTTTATTCGAATCTTTTGAAGAGAGGGGTGATGAACCCTAGAACTATTGACTTTGATTTCCTTGATTCGATAAAGGTTAATCTACATGAGAAATTTGCTTTACTGCAACTGGAACGGTTCTGTTCTGAATCCACTACTGCTTTTTCTGAACTCACCGCGTACTTTTACTTGAACTTATCCTTCTTAGATGCAAACAGTTTTACTTTCACTGTGAAGGACAAGGAATTTCTGGTGAATACAAACACGTTGGCTGACATAATTGGGGTGGAAAGAACGAGTTTCCAATCAATTAGTGTGTCTATTGCTCATGCTATTTTGTCATTGGTGTGAGATAGGGATGTTGAAAGGAAGATTTCTTACTCAAGGATGAGTGCCCTAACATTTTGCTGCACAAGATTGTGATAAACTGCATTCGTCCCAAATCGACATCCAAGCTGATGTCTCTCAATCTGAAGCTAAATTGATTTATGCCATCAATACTGGATTTAAATTCTCTTTGCCTCACACCATATTGTTTCATATGTACCGCACTATGGTGAAAGATAAGGGAGAACTCCCTTACTTTGCTCTTATCTCGCGTATCTTTGGATACTTTAAAATTCACATCTCTACACCATTATGCCTGTCAACCATCTCTCCAATGGTGATTGGTTTCAAAATGGTCACAAAGATGAGATTGAAAGAGCTGAACAAAGTGCTGGAGCATATGAAGGAGTCGTCTCCCTCCAAAGCAAAACAAGACTCCGCTGCTACGAAAAGAAAAGGCAAGGAGCCCATGGTTGCTCCAGTGAGGAAGAAAAGAACTCTCATCTTGCAAGATGAAGAAGATGGGGATGAACTAATTCTATCAGCCTTGAGAAACTTAAAACGTTTTGTCAGCTTTTGTGAGACAAGAGAAGAGCCGGAAGAAGAGGAAAGAGGGAGAGAAGGAAGAAGAACAGAGGAGGATAGAGGAAGGAAGAGAAGAAGAGGAAGAAGAAGATGAAAGAAGAGAAGAAGAAGAAGAGGAAGAGGAAGAAGAAGAGAGAGAAGGAGAACAAGATCAGGGTCAAGAAGACTCTCTCGAGCCAACCTTGGCTATCTCTCTGTCTAGTGCGTTTGAGATAAGAGGAATGCTCTAGTTATTCGAGATAGTGCGAGATATAAAAATTCCAAAATCTAAAGCTCCTTATTATTTGCTGGTTCATTTGTTGAGCGTAAATTTGTACTCAAAAGAGAGACTAGATACTTGTGAGACCTTGAGAAAGTGTAACAAAGTCTCTACATTGTGGAATCAAGGACATGAGACTGTAACATCTCTTTTGATTCATAGTGAAAGCCAACCGGTGGGCTGTCAGTGCGGGAGAATGAACGTAGACTTAGTCTAAGCCGAACCATTATAAAATCTTGTGTTTCAATTCTCTTTCCCTTATCTCTTTACTTAATTCGTGGTCTATATTTTAGCTTACAATCTTCTGCATCTTCAATCTATCATTTTCATATAAGTCGATTCCAATTACTCATTTTAATAGCATCTCTGACATGATTCTCTTTTCCTTTGATAAGAAAACATCAAACACTTGAAGACAAATTCAAGTGAAGGGTAATGTCGAATCATCAAATATCAACGAGAGGGTGAATCCAAAAAATGTTATCACCCAAAGGATAAAAGCGAATGAAGGGTAATAATGTATCGTTTCCAACATTTCAATCCCTAAAGATTTTTGCACTAACATATTCTTTCACATTCTTTACAGAGTTACCAAGTCGCCATGCTGCAGGTAAATACCCTTCTTCTCAAAATTAAATGGAAAAAAAATGGACAATTTCTATTACAAAAAAGAACCTTTAGCACTTTTCTAGAAACAAACACAAAAATGAATAATTGAGAAAAGAAAAAAACTTTCTACAAACTAAATGAATATCTTTTTTTTTTTATCTCAAAATTATTTTCTCATTTTGTGGGTTATTCATTTTGAACCAAAATTCCCCATGGAGATTAATCTACTCAGATGATCTCTATAAAGTGAAACTGAGATGTTAATCATGCCAAGTAAAGAATACTTAGAAATTAGAAAGGCAAGCTATTCCTAAACACGTCTTATGAACACCTTAAGAGTTGAGCGAGAAGAGAAAACCTGTGTCGTTTAAGGACGAGGGATTCATTCGCAAGTGGTACATGAACTAAAATGAAAAGAGGCATTTCTTTTCTCTATCTTATACACTATAGGTGATCATAGTTAGCCCATTGAAGCCTTTTAATGTGAAGAATTTTCTACAAAATAGCCCCATAAAATCCACCCCACAAAGGGTCAATTATGGAGGTTTTAGTCAACATTATTTGGAGAGGAAAGATGAGAAAGGCTTCCTTGCTCTCACTTGCATAAATCTTTTTGTGGTAACTTCAGGTGAATTCTTATGGAAGCTCGAAGCATCCCAAGGTGAAGAAGAGCATTTCTTTCTCTACCCAAACACCGATACCCTTTGCTTAAACCAAGTTGAGCCTAATCGTTCATTTCCAAAACTCGAGTGGTGATTATCTCCCCCACATTGGGACAAGGCATATGATTTGTCAAGGCATGTGATGTTTATGTGAAAATGCAAAAAGCATCTCGAAAGTCCTAAGAGTTTAAAAAGTTCAAAAGAATAAAAGTAAAATGAAAATTAAGGGGCATGAAAAAGCAGTATGCTTGGTAAAAGCAAGGCTAATGCCCATCATCCAAAAACAGTAGAAGGAAAAACAATTGCATCAAAAGAAATGTCTTTGTGAAAGCAAAAATGAAAAAAAAACACAAAATGCTTGTACCAAAAGGAAATTACCGCAAATGAAAAAGTCATGAGAGAAAAGAGAAAAGCTCTTATTTTGAGATGAGTAATCAAGGGACTTTTGAGACAAATTTGAGTGGTTTCAAAAATTGGATGATATGGCAAAGATGTCGAGGCAATTACCAACTCTCAAATCCCTCTTTGAAAAAGTCCTAAGCCTTTTGAGCCTTTCACCGAACCAACATTACAACCAATTCCCAAAGTCTCTTTAGATTGGGATGAATCGAGTGGAAATTAGGACTTCCCCAAAGAAGCTACTGCTCAAAGAAGTGAGAGCAGGGTTGTCTTATCTCATTTTAAGGTTTCTTGACTTGAAATCTAGCGAAGATGTTGATCAACAATTGATTCATTTCATAGCCAATGATGCTTATCCATTGCTAAAATCATGACCAAACTTGTACTACATTCCTTCTAAAAAGACCTTTTAGATTGGCCAATGTGTACTTATTGCGAATGATTCTTAAAGCCTTGCACACTAGAATAGTGAGGCATGATCAGGTTATTTCCCCATATGAATGGATGGGATCAAACAACCATTTTCTTGAGAATATTCGAGAAACCCTTTTTGACTAAGGATTCTTACTTGGCATACTTAACAAACATTTCTCATAAATCAAGATCATTTCGACAAAGACTTTTCTCCCAAGGGAATTTGATGATTAATGATATCTTTTGAGCATGATGATAATTTTGCAAGTTTTTCAAGTAGTCAGAATTAGCTTGATGTGCTTATGCAATCATTGCCTTCTCATTACTAATACACTTTTGATATTGTTTCTGATGACGTGTGCTCAAATTGATTTTTTCTGGTATGCTTTCACTACTAGAACATTTGTTATAATGAATTATGTTGAATCTGCAATGCCCATTTCTAAACATTCTCGAACGACGAGTTTTCCTAGTGAAACCATGCAATTTCAAAAGGTTCTTGGTCATTCAAAAACCATGCAATTCCACACGGTTAGTAGGTCCATCCTTAAACCACACGGTTAGTGGGTCATCATTAAACCACACGGTTTGTGAGTTTATTTTTAAACCACAAGGTTGGTGGGTCTATCCTTAAACCACACGGTTGGTGGGTCATCCTTAAATCACACGGTTCGTGGGTCATCCTTAAACCACAAGGTTGGTGGGTCTATTCTTAAACCACAGGATTTGTGGATCTATCCTTAAACCATACGGTTGGTGGGTCTATCCTTAAACCACTCGATTTGTGGGTCATCCTTAAACCATAAGGTTTGTGGGTCTATCATTAAATCATAGGGTTGGTGGGTCTATAATTAAAACACAGGGTTTGTGGGTTTATCCTTAAACCACACGATTGGTGGGTCTATCCTTAAACCACGGGGTTCATGGGTTTATCCTTAAACCACATGGTTCGTGGGTCATCTTTAAACTACAAAGTTGGTGGGTCTATCCTTAAACCACACTTTTAGAAGGTTTATGGCTCTATCTTTAAACCACGATTTTCAAAACATTCGTGGGTCTATTTTTTAATGATAGATTTTCATTTCCAGTCAAAACCTATTTGTTTATGGTAAGACTTTTCCATCTCGATCAATGACCTTTTTACGATGTAAGGCCATCATTCCACATCCTTTTATCATTTATAGCCCGCTAACCATTGAATTCTTTCGATAAAATTTAGGTGTCTTTTATCTTTGAAAGGAGCATCTTTGAGCTCCCATTCAAATAAGGGCAACTGTTAATACCTAAATTTTACTATTTTATTTAGGGAAAAAGCCACGAAAAACCCTGAATTTTACCCCAAAAAAATTTTTGTAACACAAAAAAACCCTGAACTTTTGTTATATGACACATTTACCCCAAAATTATAGGGCATTTTAGTCTTTTCATTTTTGAATTTTTTTCTTTTTTTTTTCTTCTCTCTTTCCTCCGCCGGCTGGTTGGCGGAGGGAAGCCGGCCTCCGACGAGGGCTGCCCCCACTAGCGTCGGGTGAGGGTCACCCTCGCTGGCGTCGGGCTAGGGCGGCCCTCGCCCGACGCCGGCTGTTAATGCTAGTATGAGCACCTAAAGGGGGTGAATAGGTGCGAAAACAAACTTTTGAGAAGTATAGTGTAAAACTTTACTTTTAACCTGAGTCTGTTTCACAGTAGACTTTAAAATAGAAATGGGACTTTAACAATTAAATAAAGTTACGAGTAAGGTAAAAGAGTTTAGGGAAGAAAATAAGAATACAAGGTTTATAGTGGTTCGGTTTAATCCAAGCCTACGTCCACTCTCCAAGACCGACAACCCACCGACTAGATTTCACTATGAATCAAAAGAGTTGTTACAGTATCACGTCATTGATTCCACAATGTAGAGACTCTGCTACACTTCCTCAAGATCTCACAAAAGTAAAAACTTTCTTTTGAGTATAAGTTTCCACTCAACAATTGAATTGGCAAAGAATAAGAAGCTTTAGACTTTGGAATTTATCTATTGCGCACACACTCGAATAACTAGAACATCTTCCTTATATACTCTTCGATGTCTTCATAACCGTTGGCACTTTCCAAAGGAGCTCTTCCAATCTACCCGTTGGACAGAATCAATTAGGAGATCTCGAGTTATTTAAGGAATATGACGATAGCCCACCAATCCTGCTCGCCCATACAATCAGGATCTAGGTTTCCATAAGTAAAACCTTCCAAGTATGCTTCGCCAATCAACGGATCTAAATTACCCGAATTAAGATCAAAACGAATAATAAATTTCGAGATGTAATATCCAGTCAAGAGATCTTCTTCAGTCGATAGAATCAAATCCTTAAAGAAATACTCAACTTTGGATAAGTCTTCTTTGACGGTCTAGAAACTGTCAATGAGGGTAGACTTTAAATCTTGAGTCTGGTGGTTCGGCGGTCTTCAGATTTTGACGAAAGAATCTGTAACTCTTCAGACTAGACTGCTGGAAATGTTTTGTCAGCTTCAAAACAAATACGGAAGTTTTCTCCATTAATCTCCCCATTTTTTATGGTGACAAAACTTTCCTGCAGATTTGGATATTTTTGACCTGCAAGACAATACTCAAGCAAATATGGATATCTCACAAAAGATAATTGGCTTAGTAAAGATAGCATTAAATCTGCATCCACAAGAAATAAGTGAGTTAGTCCTGTAAATAAATAACTATCTTTGCCATAAAATACCAACAATGCTTAAGATACTGCAGCAAACATTTAAACGATCAAACAATCCAAATCCAAATCCAGTCACAACCAAACATCCAAACAAAAGTAAAGTCAATCAAAAGTCAAGTCAAACAAAAGTCAAGTCAAACAAGAGTGAAGTCTCAAATCTACATCATCTCCCCCTTTTTGGCAGCATTAAAAAGGTAAAGACAAAAAGAGAACAAAATTAGGATTGTTATGGAACGCGAATAAGCTGGAAATCTCCCATCGACTGGACAATTTCTTCCAGCTTTTTCAAATCCTCCTTCAGTTGAGTCACTTCTTTACCCTTGGCATTTGCTTGAACTTGAAGAGCAAGGGCATGAATTTGATCATGCAAGGAAACTAAAGAGGCTTGACCTGCATTTTGCAAGTTCTGAATTTCACATCTTAGGGCATAAATCTGGCCTCGCATCTCCATAAGAATATCAAGCAGTCTTTGAAAGTTTGCTGAGTTATTAGTCTGCGTGCTTGCTTCCGCATGATCAGTAGGATTATTGGCAGATGATGGCAAGTCAGCATGAGCACCCAGATTTGGCGATGAAACCTCATGACCTTCCTCAGGAAATTGAGAAGCATAGATATCTTCTGAATCTGCAGGTGAACGGCTAACATCTTCACTAGTAAAAGCAATTGAAGATGTACCTCTTTTCTCAGCAACTTCCCCTATATCATTGCCTTCAGGCGGTGAGAAGTACTCTTCATGCTCTGTTTCTTCTTGTTCACCTCTTCCCTCTTCTTCTTCTGCAGTCCTTTCTTCCTCTACTTCTGTTCTCATCGATTCTCTCTCTCTCCATCCTTTGCTCTTCTTCTTCTCTGTCTTGATCCTCTCTCTCCTCTGTCTCTAGAACAAAACGCTATAGGTTTCTCAATGCAAGAGTGGAAATGATGATATCATCCTCATCTTCTTCATCCTTCAAGATGAGTGCTCTTCTTTTCCTGGATGGAGCAGTTAATGGCTTTTTCCCTTTCCATTTTGCAGCCAAAGAGACTTGGTGAGTCTTGACAGGGGTTTTCTCCTTAAATCGCTCCAAAGCTTTGTTCAGCTCTTTCAGACGCATTTTGGAAACCATTTTCAGTCCCACCACCATTTGATCACTTGTGGCATCCAAAAATTTAGAGGCATTAAATTGTATTTGTTCATTTGAATTTATATTTTATTTTATTTTGAACCGAAAGGACGGAATTCGGTCTTGTGCAAGAAATATGCGTGCTGAAATTAAAGAATTAGAACTTTGAGGATGTTGGATGGCACGCAAGAATTTTGAGTATATACTTGTATAGGAAGCAATTTAATTTTTGGGATATTAAATTAAATTCGGTAGAAATAAAATGCTTAATAAAAAATAATAATAATTTTGGGCTTTATTTTAAGGACTCTTGGGCCCAAGATTTCGGGCCCAAGCAAGCCCAAAGACCCCCATGGGTGTCGACCGAACCAAGAAAGGGAGGGGGAGTGCATGTCCTCCAACACTTGTCATCAATTTTGCCTCCACATGTTCTGTCCTTTTTGCCACTTGTTCTCCTCATGAGAACACTTGTCTCTTACATGCAAAAATAGAGATAAATCGTCAATCAAAGAGCAAAAAGGAAGGGGGTTTCGAAAGTGAGAGGGAAAGAGAGAAAGGGAGGTGAGCCGAGGGAGAGAGAGAGGGTTCGTGGGTGCTTCGGCGAGGGAAGAGGAAGACCAAGCCCTGCCGTGCGTGCGCCTAGCTGCTGCCGTCGAGCCTGCCTTGCCCTGCCGTGTGCTTGCTATGATTTTGCTTGGATTAGAGGCAAGTAGAGTCCATTGATCTACCCTTTGCTTGTTGTGTTTTGTGTGTGATGAATGGTGGATTTCGGATGTGGATGAGATATGAAATTTCGAAGTTATAGGAGGTGGTGTTCTAGCCTAGTATTCTGTTTCTGGAAAAGCAGTCCGACCTTTGGTGATTTCGTGAGTTGCATGCGATGTTCTAGTTGGAATATGACTTTGACTTCTTGATGAAAGTTGTAGAGGACTTCTTGAATATTAACATACTAAAAATTGAGATGAAACGGACAAGTATTGGTTGGTGAAATGATTATTCTTTGAAGAAACTAGATCTGGAAACTGTTATGTCGACCTTTGATGATTTCGTAAATTGCATGTGATGTTCTAGTTGGAATATGACTTCGAATTCTTGATGAAAGTTGTAGAAAACTTCTTTGAAAATAACATATCAAAATTTGAGAGGAAACGAACAAGTATAGGTCGGTGAAACCATTTTTCTTTGAAGAAGCTAGATCTGGAAACTGTTATGTTGATCTGTTGTGATTCCGTGGATTTTGGTGAAATTATCCATTCCGAATTTGATCTCGTGTTGTTTTATAAGAGTTGTAGAAAAGCTCTTGAAGAGTAACATACTAAAGTTTGAGAATGAAAGGACAAGTATTGATTGGGGAAAAACGATTTTCTTTGAAGAGGATGAGTCTGGACAGTGAACCGAGAGTTAGGAGAATTATGAAAATTATATCTTTTAATACAGAAATAATTAGACTTTTATTTCTTCATTAGACTTTTACTTCTAGATCTCAGCCATGACATATTAAAATATCAGAATTTTTTGAGTTCATTTAAGGGTTTAATCAAAATTATTTCTGAAACTGTGCGAAAGTGGTGCTGGAATTTCTTTTGCTGTGATGTGTGGATCTATGTGATTGATGTGGAACTTTCTTGACATGGTTTTCTTCACAAAATATATTCATCTGGATCTTTTTTACCTCATGTTAAATTTTCAAAATTTATTGATATTTTTTACTAATTTTCCAAGAATTTTTACTAAAGAGGTGCATTCTGTTTTACCCGAAAATTGGTTCTATTTTCAAAAACCAATGAACTGCTTTACGAAATGTGATATCGTGGGTGTTATGTGTACTGCATATATGGTGACATTTGGCATATCACATGACATCAAAAAGCTGGTTTAGACCTTTGATATTGTTACATCAAATGCCATGTTGAAAATGAGACATATATGTGAATATACATTGTGATAATGATGATACCGTCGGAGGTGTGAGCCGACGATGCCCCGGGAGTCGAGATGCCCAGAGGTTCGAATGAGTTGATGCCCTTTGGATGCCTGGTTGTATTACGAATACATGCCCAGAAGTTTTTCCCGGGAGTGTCGGGATGCCCGGTTGTATTATGATACATGCCCGGAGGGTGAGGGGTTGTATTATGATGCATGCCCAGAGGGTAGGGGTAACCATTTTCATGGCGAGCCCCGAAGATAGCTCAAGATGCTAGGTGGGATGCGAGATGCCCGAAGGTGTGTGCCGGAGGTTCCTCGCAACGCCAGGTTGGATGCGAGCGATAAATTGTGGGATGCAACATTGGTCTGTGGATGAAAAATGATGAGATCCTTGTGAAAAATAAGAATTGAAATTGAATCATGTGCATGGGTGTGTGCATGTGGCATGATGCATGATCTGCTTATGAAAGTAAGTTTATGCTATTTGACATTGAGAATGCGATCATGAAGGCTTGAATGGATCTCATGGGGATGTATACATGATTGTATGGATGATATGAATCATGCGTATGTATATGGGATGAACCTCATGGAAATGCAAGCATGAAGTGCATGGTGGTATATGCACGTTGCATGGTGATATATGCATGACTGCTTGATGATATATATATATATAAGTACACGGTGGTAGATGCACGTTGCATGGTGATATATGCATGGCTGCCTGATGATATATGTGCAAGTGCATGGTGGTATATGCACGATGGCATGGTGAGATATGCATGACCGTATGACGATGTATGCACGACCGCATGGTGATGTATGCTTGATAGTATGGATGATATGTGCTTTACTTGTGATATCTTGATTGTCTTGCTTGTTGCATTGTATAGTTTGATGAATCTTTACTGCTGAGTGGTTGTACTCACCCCGTTTGGGGACTAACATTTCACACTAAATAAGATACCTCTGCTGCCACTGCCACCAGTAGATGGATCAAGTGGTTGGATATGACCGCGAGGAGGAGGATAGCAAAGGAAGGAACTTTGGATACCGACACTGATCAATGGACTTTAAGTATACGACTATTAAAGGAGATGTCGGTCATCTTTTGAAGTATAGCTGAGTATAGAAGACTACGGCATTTTGATGTACCGATGAATGATATCCATCTGGTTTAAGTAAATAAAAGTGTTCGGCTTTTACCTATAAATGTTTAGTGGGTGTGCATCGTTTTCTGAATATAAGGAAGGGAGTTAATGGATGTGCTTCCGCCATATAAATTGCGCAGGGACCAATCTAAAAGATGTAAACCCCTAGGATTTATGAATTTTAATGAAATTCCTTTATATCAGAGTATTATATTATCAGGTCAAGTGAATGGTAAGCGGACTGTGGCGACCTTAACGGTTCAGGGGCCATTCGAGGGGTGCCACATCACTGGTACGAACACACAGAATCTTGGGAGGTTGAATATTCAAATGTCTGAATAGCTTTGTAATAAGCGCTGAGTAAGGAAGTTGGCCATTGTCTTTCACCATCGTTCTATACATGTGAAACATGATTGTGTGAGGCAGAGAGAACTTTTTGCCAGCATTGATAGCATACATTAGCTTTTCTTCTAAGTTGGAGACGTCGATCTTCGAAGTTGATTTGGGTCTAAGGCAATTGATCATGATCTTGTGAAGCAAAATATTTGAGGCATTCATCATCAAGTACGAAATTTGTCATTTTGCCATTCCATCTCGAACAAGCTCTACCGTTGCACGACCAACAGACACACTAATTGATTGGAATGCCCCTCGCTCTACTCCAATCACATCCGCCAATGTATCCATATCAACGATATAGTCCTGGTCTCGAACATTAAAAGAAAATCTATTTGCATCCAAGAAACTTAAACTTAGATTAGAATAGAAGTACGTAGTAAGTTCTGGATGAGCCACCGTTGATTCAGAGCAAAATTGTTCAAGTTGAAGAAGAGTGAATTTCTCTCGCAGCTTCACATTCAGAGAGTCAAGGAAATCAAAATCTACACTTCTTGGGTTGATCACCCCTCGCTTTAGCAACTTAGAATAAAATCGCTTGTATTCCTCCGAGCGAAATAAATCTGTCATTTTGCTTCAAATATTCACCGCAACACCCATTCTAGGCTTAAAATGAGTGTACATTTTGTCATCATTATTCCCATCAGGCTGACTAAGACCTCCAACTCATGGATCACTTGGAATATTTGCAAATGCTCGTTCTACCGACCCCACAGGAGCAACTCCCAATCGTTCCATTGTTCGCAAAAAGTGGGTTTCATTTCGATACCCTTTCTCTTTCAAAAATTCATCAATATAGTTCAAGGGAGTGCATCCCTTCTTCAAGGCAGAGTAAAGTTTAAAGATAAAAGTGGGCTTTTGAGTTCTTACGATTTTTGCACTTTCAATGATTTCTTCCTCCGCTCTATGATCAATACCCTAAGGTCTAGCTTGAGGAGATTGACGCGGTTGAGAATGTTGTGGGCTCTGCTGTTGTCTTAGAAATTCTTCTTCCTTGGTGAGGTCAAAATGCGTAGGACCCTCACGCATGTGTTGTGGTCCCCTGTTTGCAATCCTTGAAGACTTTCTTTGGGAAGCCATTCTCACAGTCTTTGAGAGATTCCAAACTCGATTCGCGAGAAAGGTGAGAGCTTTGAACATTAAACTAAAGAGTAAAAGTAAGAAAGTGATGTTCTGTGCTTTTAGGGTTTGTGAGGAAGACGATCAGTATATAAGGCAGTCAAAAAGAGGTATACAGAACGACGTAAAAGGAAAAATAGGAAAGGTCTTTTTAAAAAAAAAACTGCCTTTTTGAAAATATAGATAACCGTCATTTCAAAAAATAACTTCTTTTTTGGAAAGGAATGAACGCAATAATCACGAAAACTGGGGAAGATAACATCAATCAATTACAGATTAATAGATGAACGTACCTTTTCGAGATTTTATCCGTGAGATAAATTTCTAAAACAGAAATAACTTACAGTTGTGAATCTTGATCTTCTGAGTTTGAATATCTTTAGACTTTTATCCTTGAGTCTGAACTTCTTTAGACTCTTTTGAGTTTGGAACAAATAAGCTCGAATTGACTTTTCTCCAAAGGCTTTGCAAAAATGTTCGCTAGTTGATTCTTTGAGTCAATGAAATGAATCAAGACTTCTTCATTTCGAACATGATCTCTAATAAAATGATGTCGAATCTCTATATGCTTTGCTCTTGAATGAAGAATTGGATTCTTGGTGAGATTAATCGCGTTGGTGTTGTCACATTTGATCTCAGTGCATGAGTCTTCAATTTCAAAGTCTCTTAACTGTTGCTTTATCCACAAAATTTGTGAACAATAACTTCCAAGAACCACATACTCTGCTTTTGCCATTGAAAGAGTTACAGTACTTTGCTTTCTTGAAAACCAAGATATTGTCCTGTTCCCATGTAATTGACAAGTGCCCGAGATGCTCTTTATTTCAACTTTGCATCCTACTAGGTCTGCATCTGAATATCCAAGGAGAGTAAAGTCTCCTTCTTTAGGATACTAGAGACCCAAATTAGAGGATGATGCAACGTATTCGATGATGCGTTTTGCAGCACTTAAATGAGATTCTTTGGGATCTGATTGAAATCTAGCACAAATACAAACACTAAACAAAATGTCAGGTCTAGAAGCAGTAAGATAAAAAAGTGAACCAATGATACTCCTGTATAGCTTCTGGTCAACTTTCTTTCCTCCTTCATCTTTGTCCAGCTTCGAGGAACTTAACATTGGTATATCAGTCTTTTGTCCAGCTTTCGGTCGGTTGCTGCTGCCGAGCTTCCCTCTCCAAGTCCAAGGAAGAAGATGAAGATTGAAGTGAGAGGTGCTTTTTTGGGGACCAATGTGCATCCGACACTTGTCAACATCCCATTTGCCTTGGCCCCAACCATGACATAAGGTGACATCACATTCCACTAACTTCAAATCTCCCACAACAATTCTCCAATGGGTCTAATTTCATTTTCTGTCGTGGCACACCAATTTTTAAACTTTGTATCTCATATTCTTCAATTCTCTTCTAATTGAACCAAATTGAAGTCCATAAAATTAATTCAATGTCACCACACTTCAATTCACATTTTCACTTGTCCATAGAACCAACTTAAGTCCCAAAAGCAAGACCAAGGTGGGCCTACTAATTTCTCAAGCCAAATTAGCCATTCTTTGATTTAATTGCTGAAAAATTCTGATTACATGAAAAATCTTCCAAAGATGAGTCAATGATCCTAAAATGACTTGTAACACACCAGGACTTCCAATTTCTGAATTCGATCTCAATTTCACGGTTAATTTCACTTCGGCATGATACCAGCGCGTCTTGATCTAACAGGCAGCTTTTAGAAATTTTCATGCATTTGACTTGTGGTTGATCAATTCAAGCCACAATGTACATCTTTGAAACATTAGCAACTTTCGGTTGTCAGGGTAATCTCAAGGTTTCAAATACGGACACAAGGTATCCAATCGACAGAAAAGTCAGTCCAGTGCCGGTCCACAAGAATTGTGCGATCTAGTGGAATCACCCACACTTGATCACATGCCTCTATCGAGTCAACCTATCTCCGGTCTCTAATCGATTTTTAATTGCGCCGTAATGACCCTTGCAGATTAGCTCGATCGAAAGGTCGCTTCCTAATCAAATTCTTGAGTCTCGATGCATTATAATCTCTTAACGGCTTCACTTAATAGACTAGTTTTCACATAAGTGGCCAATTCAAGGAAAAGAACTATATGCGTGCCAACGAAATGCCCATCTTAATTTATTGAAAATAGAATTGGAAAATCGGAATGTCACAACTCTTCCCCTCTTATAAAAATTTTGTCCTCGAAATTTAAACCTTTAAAAATTATTCTTCAAAATGGTGGGGTATTGCCGTCTCATCAATTCTGCTCATTCATTCAACTTCGTACTGCCATCCAACATCCTCGATGCCAACGAAACATTTTCGAATTAACCAGATCAATTCTTGATTCCCAAAAAGGCTAAGCACTTGTCCATCTTTACAAAAATGAAAGTTGCAAAAGATTTGGTTCCCCATTTTTTTTTCTTTTTTTTCCACTAAGCGGCTAACTGCCGCGTCAAGGATTCGAACTCCCGACTTCGGACCTTTCGCTTCTTCCCGAGTACCACTCGGCTAGAGGCGCCGACGATGTCTTGAAATGCTTCTTTAATTCATTTAAAGCCAAAACCCTCCTTTGAACTCAAATTTCGATGGATTTCGATTTAAATGCCGATTCATCTTCCCTTCTTTAATAGATCGAGACATCCTCGCCAAGAGCGACACCCAAGGAAAATACACTTCCCCACTTAAAATTTCAAAGGTCTTCAACACAAAATTTGCGAAGCTAAACTAGCAATTCTGAGCGGTCTCAAAACTATCTCTGATAACTGCGACTGAATCACTGATTTCTGAACCAACTCTGAACCTGCGATTTTTTGATCTATGATCTCATCTCAACCGACTGAAGTTCTGTACACTTTGATCTACACTGCCTCAAAGGAACCATCTGACTGATCTGCTGAAACTGGGGACCTCTGGTCTAGATATGATATAACGCTGACACTGACACTCTATGCAAACGAATTATCTGATGCACAAATACCTCTGCATGCCTAATCAAATCAAGATCCTTCCGCACAGCCACAAGGAGGCTGATTTCATCCATCTGTCGATTACTACTCAAAGTGAAATTATTAACGCACTAATTTCTTGGTGGACTTGTCACCAAATCCATTGACCTGATCCCACTTCTACACAAGGATCTCGGGAGGTTACAAAGGTTCTCCCTACTTGCAAAACCGTGCTTTCACTTGCTAGCACATCTAACACTTGCGACTTGTCAGTGATATCTATCATCATACCGATCTACTAATCCCGATGATGTAGATTCTAACTCATCTTCGTACTGTCTGGACAACGCTAAAGTTGCTACAATGAGCTTCCCATAAGATTTCTTCTTTAACCTCTATATCGTCAGTTACCCACAATTGTCCTCGGAACCTTAGTGTTTTGTCTTCAGAAATCTGAAAATCAACCTCTCTCTCATCTGCATTCTCTTATAGAATCTTCTGAATTTCTAAATCTATCCATTGAAGCGCTTTGATTCTGATCTGTACTCTCGGCTCAATTCTGAGGGTGGTCATAAGATTCAAAAGGTGGCATACCTTAGATTTGAAAATCAAATTTCGAACTTTCTCAAATAAGATCCAATCTTTGAGTACCAACTGTGCAACTAAGGACTCTCGACTCAGTGCATCTCCGACTTTGCTCACATTTTCAGAGTGATACAAAATATCATAGTCATAATCCTTAAGGAGTTCCATCCAGCGACGCTGTCTCATATTTAACTCCTGAGGTCTCAATTGACGGGACGCGTATGCAACAACTCTACCATGCTGCATTAGCACGCAACCTAGTCCTCTAAACGACACATCACTATAGATCTCATAACTTCTAGGACCGGATGGAATGGTCAGCACAGGTGCGGTAGTCGGCTTCTGCTTAAGCTCTTGAAAACTACACTCGCATTTGCTTGTCCACACGAACTTCTCTTCCTTCCTCAATAGTCTTGTCAACAGCCATGCTAACACTGAAAAACCCGTATACGAACTATCTGTAATACTTTGCTAAACCCAGAAACTTCTGATCTCTGTCACTATAGTCAATCTCGGCCAACTGTTCACTGCTTTAATCTCGGACGGGGTCTACAAAGATTTCTTCGCCTGAAATCACGTGACCTAGGAATGCAATACGAGTCATCCAAAACTCGCACTTGCTAAGCTTATTGTAAAATCCATAAGCACTCAAAGTCTAAAGTACCATCCCCAAATATCTCTCGTGCTCCTCAGCACTCCTTGAATACACTAGGATAACTTCAATGAACATGATCACAACCGATTCAAGTACCATTAAACATTTTGCTCATTAGACCCAAACAAATAGCTATGGTGTCCATCAAACCACACGATATTACAGTGAACTCATAACTGCCATATCAAGTGCAAAATGCTAACTTCGGTATGTCTTTCTTCATGATCCTCAGTTGATGATACTCTGTTTTCAAGTCGATCTTGAAAAATATCGATGCACAACCACAACGAACCATCTTTCTACTTCATGAACATAACTGGTGCTCCCCCAAGGTGATGCATTGGAACGTATGAATCCCCTATCCAACAATTCCTACATCTGCACCTTCAGTTCTTTTAACTCAAGTAACACCATTCGATAAGGAGCCTTAGGGACTAGCTCTGTTCCGGATGCTAACTCAATCACGAACTCTATTTCTCTTTCTGACAGCAGACTTGGCAAATCTTCATGAAACACCTCAGAAAACTTCCGCACCACGGTTATGTTCTCCATATTCGACTCCTCAACTGATGCCTCCATTATAGTTGCCATGTAGATTCGATAACCAACAACCAGAACCAGGTCATCTTCAGTGATGAATAACAAGGATCGAAGTTCCTCTTCGACTTTCAATGATTCAAAACTTTCGCACGCTAACTGAACAAACTGAATTATATTACTACCACAATTCAAAAAACAGAAAGCTCATTAAGCCAAACTTTTTTATAAATGATTTTCAAGTCATACTTAAGCAAATCCTTTCAAGTACAACTATAGTCAAAGATTCACATTTCTATTATCTTATTACCGCAACGAAAATCCTACAACCCTCATTGAAAATTCTGCTGCACTACTCTGATAAAAACATCTCAAAAACATTCTTCTCTTGGTCGATGCTTGGTCGACCCATTCATGCTCTTCCAGCCATCCTAGTGGCGTCCTATCTGCAGTAACAGTGCTTACGCTCTCCTGAACTTACACGGACAGTTCCTAACCCGATGGCCGTGCTGGCCACATTCAAAGCATGCTCCTATTTTTACTCTAACACTGGGCTGACTCAAGCCTTCTTTCCACAAGCTCGGCATACAATCGGTGAGTCATCTACCTCCCATCAAGTGACATCATGCACCCTTCCTTGCACCAGAGTCCATTCCAAGTACCCCACTAAACGTCCTGAAGCATGTTTCCTTTGTTCTTTTCTATCGATGGCGGTGCAGAAACAGCTGTGGTTCCATCTGTCTATATTGACAATTTTTGATCAAATGACTGTACTAGCGACCTTTGTAACATGTCCTTTCTCTCTTACAGCACGGAACAGATCCATGTCTTTTCTTACAAACACAACACACATCAATCGAGTTGAGCACTGACTTTCCAATTCTACTCTTCCGGTTGGGTGAAACAGGGCATCTTTCTTCTGACATCGACTTTTATCTCCAATCGATTTACATCTCTGTCTAAATTGAACTTTGACTCAGATATGATGGCTTAATCCTCGATCACAACTTCAGATTGGGTCTCAACAGGCGTGGCAACAACAACAATCACAACACTGGCAGCAGTAGAAACAACGGCAACAACGGCAGCTCGGTCTTGAGCTTGCTAACCCAAAATGCTTTCCAAAGACTCTAGCGGCTAAACAATCCCAACGAAACTAGGATCATTTGATGCCACTACACTCTCAGTACCGACTTACGGCGATACTCTCACACTCGCGCTAGTCTAAGCCTGCGCTCTACCTCAGGTACCAACTCTTGTCAGCGCCCTACCCCGAGATACAGGTCCTATTGACCTCCTACAAGGAGTTCTCCACTCCTGGTCACTCATCGTACAGGCTCTTTATAGACACCTGTTTTCTAATTCCAACATCATGTTAGAATTTGAGTGACCCCACAAACACACTACCAAACAGCTATCAACCACATGCATCAGCATATTAAAAGCCTTTCCTACTAACTATCCCATGACTCATCGCACCTTATCACTCCATACTCAAACCATGCTCTGATACCACTTAAACGGGGATGTCACACTCCAAACCTCGAGCACGCCAACATCCCACCATGGTCATGCAAATGTGACATTCTAGATAATGTCGACGACCCCATTTATTTATTATTGCACAAGCGGAATGTATTATAAAACCCCTAACAATGACATACGGGATAGAAAAGCAGGAAGCAAAACCACAACATAACACTTTCATGATTCAACAGAATTACAAACAGAGGTCTACGGCCAAAAGTCTACAAAAGACCAGCTCTCAAAAAGGAACTATTCTACGACCTACAAGTCGGACACGCTCTCCAATCCTTATGACTTCACCTCTGCAACTCCTCAAGGCCAACCAAAGCTATCGGGCCGCTTCGTCTACCAGGGACCTGAAATTGTAATTCCCCAACCGGGATGAGATAATGTCTCAGCAAGTTCAACCCCCTAAACCCCTATTAGAAAGAAAATATGTCCAAGGGTGGCCTAGCCACACAACATAGAGGACTTACCTCGCCCCGGTTCCTTCCTGCAGGTTAGCACAGTTCATATCACTCAATCATATGCAGTAATAAGAACTTAAATAACCGGAACGCATTCACTTTCATATAACCAACAACCGCGGGGGTCCTGATTATAAGACTAAATTGTTATGACACGTCCCATTTCATGCCACACAATTTCGTTCTATAATCCGACACATCAACAACACTCAACATGTATTCCAATTATTATTCACTGCCACACAAGGGCATAGCCTACTCGCAGTTCGGCTATCTACTGGCATATAGCCAGGCATCACCTCCCCCCATAGAGCGCGGCTTCGTTAGTATGTTGATGGCACTCCCGAAGAAGCATGTGCCCAGAATCTACTGCAACCCACATCCGTTGTAAGGGGCATCTCATATAGGGGCAAATCCGGCTCAACAGCCTAGGACGATTCCTCTTAATTATCACACAGCCAAATCATACTCGGCCCCAGGACATTTTGCATTTCACTCAATGCTTCCACTTAAAATAGTGATTCTGGCCATTTTTCTTCATATTAAAAATATTCCAGAAATTACTCACGTGTGTGGGGGCACACTAATTTCGAACCAGAAAGCCAATATCTCACTTTTTCAAACCACACTATTTAATATAATATTGAAAATCCAATTTTTGCATCAAAACTCGACACTTGGGTTTTTATGAATAAAATCCGTATTTTCACAATCAACACTCAATTTGCAATATTCAATCATCAAATTCAAATTCTGAATATATAGCAAACGATCAACGCGAAATTCTGAGAATTTAAGGTCCGACAAAATTTTCGGAATTTAATAAATAATTAAATTTATTCCGAAAATTAATTAAATATTAATATTTTAATAATTTCGAATAATAAAATATTATTAAATTATTAAACAATTTCGAAATATTTATTTAATCCAAAATTAGTTCATTTATATCAAATCACCATTATACTAGTATAAACATCAATTTAACCTTAACTAAACATACTTTAAATTAAACCAACCTCTTAATCTAATTCACAATTAAATAAACTAAACTAACCACCTAAGTTTACTTAACTTAGACTAAGCACACTTAGGGCATCATTAACCCTCTAATCAAGATTTAGTGAGTTAAATTCACCCGATTAACAAACCAATCGGACCAAAACGACGGGGACGCCGAGGGGATCGACTTTCCTCAAAGCGGGCCGAGTATCCGAGCTCAGGAAGATGGCCAAAACAGGCCAAACCTTCGCTGCAATACCCATTTCTACCCTCTCTGTTTACTGCTGGTTGGGGCCGTGAAAGGGCCGATTCGGTGCTAGCTTGGGTTGGGAACGGGCGGAGGAGACCAACGGGGGCTTGGACGGGCTGAAGGGGAGGTCGATGGTGGCTCACGGCGGTGAAGACGACTTCGGCAGCTCCTGCACGAGCTGGGCGAGAGGGAGGCCAAGGAGGACGGCAGCACGGCGGTAAGGCGATGCGAGGTGAGGACGGCATGCGGCGCTGGCTGCTCCGGTGTCCACCCCAAATCTGCGGGGGCGTCAAGCACGAGCTGGAGATGGAGAAGAGAGGGAGGCGATGGCGTGGGTGCTGGCGCGAGCGGGCAACGAATGGCATGGCGGTGCGAATGGCGGCGGCTCCGGAGGCGTGCAAGTGTGCGTCGAGCGAAGGGGAGGCTGGTCGGTTGCTGCTACCGAGCTTCCCTCTCCAAGTCCAAGGAAGAAGATGAAGATTGAAGTGAGATGTGCTTTTTAGGGACCAATGTGCATCCGACACTTGTCAACATCCCATTTGCTTTGGCCCCAACCATGACATAAGGTGACATCACATTCCACTAACTTCAAATCTCCCACAACAATTCTCCAATGGGTCCAATTTCATTTTCCGCCGTGGCACACCAATTTTTAAACTTTGTATCTCATATTCTTCAATTCTCTTCTAATTGAACCAAATTGAAGTCCATAAAATTAATCCAATGTCACCACACTTCAATTCGCATCTTCACTTGTCCATAGAACCAACTTAAGTCCCAAAAGCACGACCAAGGTGGGCCTACTAATTTCTCGAGCCAAATTAGCCATTCTTTGATTTAATTGCTGAAAAATTCTGATTACATGAAAAATCTTCCGAAGATGAGTCAATGATTCTAAAATGACTTGTAACACACCAGGACTTCCAATTTCTGAATTCGATCTCAATTTCACGGTTAATTTCACTTTGGCACGATACTAGCGCGTCTTGATATACCGGGCAACTTTTAGAAATTTTCATACATATGACCTGTGGTTGATCAATTCAAGCCACAATGTACATCTTTGAAACATTGGCGACTTTCGGTTGTCAAGGTAATCTCAAGGTTTCAAATACGGACACAGGGTACCCAATCGACAGAAAAGTCGGTCCAGTGCCGATCGACAAGAATTGTGCGATCTGGTGGAATCACCCACACTTGATCACATGCCTCTATCGAGTCGACCTATCTCCGGTCTCTAATCGATTTTTAATTATGCCGTAATGACCCTTGCAAATTAGCTCGGTCGAAAGGTCGCTTCCTAATCAAATTCTGGAGTCTGATGCATTATAATCTCTTAATGGCTTCACCTGATAGACTATTTTTCACATGAGTGGCCAACTCAAGGAAAAAAACTATATGCGTGCTAACGAAATGCCCGTCTCAATTTATTGAAAATAGAATTGGAAAATCGGGATGTCACAAGAAGCCCCTCAGCCCCCACCAATCAAAAATATGCTTGGTAGGCCAAAAAGGAATAGAAGAAAGCAACCACTTGAGCTTGTAAGATAGAACAGAATGACTAAAGAGGATAAGCAAATGACTTGTTCTACCTGCCATGTGGTTGGACATAATTGCAAAGGATGTCCTCTGAAAAAGGTATTTCTTAACTAATTGATTTTGTTGATTCTAAGCTTATTGTCTTGTCATGAATGCTTACTATGTGCTTTTTAGGCCCATGCAAATGCACCTGAAGCTCAATCTCAAGCCAATTCCAGTGGATTAAGGCCCAAAAAAGACAAGTACTGTGTGATAGATTCATGCATTATAAGTTATAAATGTAAATGTTTCGATTTACTAATGATGGATATATATGCAGGCTAAAGCTACGACAACGACAAGCACAACTCAAGGAGGATCCAAAGGTCGTGTCATTGCTTCTGCAGAAGCTAGTGCACTTGTACAAGATAATAATGGGCAGACGAATTCTTTAGCCAATGCTTTTACAACAGCTAGTGCACAAGTAGAAGATACTTTTACCAATACTTTTGCAAAAGCTAGTGCACCAATTGAAGATACTTCAGCCAATGCTTTTGCAGAAGGATGTGCACCAATACATGATACTTCAGCCAATGCTTTTACAGAAGTCAGTGTACAATTACAAGATACTTCAGCCAATGCTTTTGCTCAAGTCGATGTGCCAGCACAAGATACTTTAGTCAATGCTTGTACAAAACTCAGTGGACCAATGCAAGATACTTTAGCCAATGCTTAAGCTCAGTCTAGTGTAAATGAGAGAGGATGTTGGGCTACTGCTAATGTAAGTGGATGTAGTGTACAGGCCAATTCTTTTGCTGAAGCTAGTGTTAATCAACGACAAGGATTTTTTCGTGCTCAAGCCAATGCAATAGCTAGCAGCAGACCTCAAAAAATCCTAGTGAGTAATACCTCACCACCCATGCATTCATGTGTTGTGATTACATTCTCACATTCGATTTTTTTTTCTTTTTCAGTTTAAAAGACCTGCCATTGAAATGGAAATGATACAAGGGCAGTCACAACCGAACAAGAACAAGAAAATGGTATGTTTACACAACTCCTAAAAACAACCTTCAAATTCTCAATGTGAGTATGTTTTAACACTTTACAATGGGAACTAATTGTCTCCTTGAACTAAAAACATACCCATTCTTTTGTAGCCTGGCTCAACTGATACAAGATTATTGAAACAACTGGACAAAGGAGTAGTTTTAGGAGCTTCAATGGCAAAAGCGCATCCCCAAGCCAGTGCACAGTCTCAATCATCTCAAAGTGCTCTTCGAAAGCATGTTGTTGTGAAGTCAAAGCCACCATTGCAACTCCAGGACAGTTTGCAGCTTCAAGCATTAAGAACTTATCCTCGAAAGCACATCGGTGTAAAGCCAAAGCCACCATCGCACCCCCAGGCAAGTTCTTAGCCTCAATCCCAAAAACATGTTGCCATAAAGCCAAAGTCGAAGCCACTATCACAACCGTCGGTGAGTTCACAACCTCAGTCATCTCATACTTCAATTGCTCCCGCAAAGCCTATTTGGAAGAGAGTCACAGGAGGCACACCATATACAATGAAAAGCTCACGACTTATGAATCAAGCGCACATTGAACCTGGTGGACCAACCAAGATAGTTCGACCACCTGAGACAGTAGACTTGGATTGATGTGCTTGCTAAATGTGTCAGGTCTCATGAAAGTTGCAACAAGAAATTCTCCTTTAACATTATCTTGGGTGCTGGTTTTGCTGGCCAATTTCTTATATGGTTTGTGGTTTGTAGTGTTTTGTAGCAATCAATTTCAGTGATTTTGTAATTATCAGAGAACGTGTGGGGACTGTGTTTAATGACTCATCTCTTTTGCTATATACATTTGAGAATATCCTATCTGTGTCTTTACCTCTTGGCTACAATAGCGCAATGTGCAAATTTATCTGCCTAAGAAAAGAGCAACTTTGTTTTGCATTCGTGTATCTAAGGCAACATGCCGTGGTACGTGCATGTTCCTTTTCAGTTTCTTTGTTTGAATAGGAGTTTTATTTCTGTTGAGCACCTCAGTACAGTCTCTATATATATTCACAACTTACATAATGTCAAAAAGAAGGCTGCGATGGAGGGAATGTTCGGCCGTTTTGAGTTAAAAAAACTTCTCTATCTCTAGATACCTTTCATTACATAGTATACACTGATATTATCGAGACGAATCCAGATTATATTTGGCATCTGGAAATCACAAAGATTATCTCAGGATTCTGTTGTTTCTGCAGTGAATCGTCATCTCGTTTCAGCCGATCTCTTGTTGCAGGATGTCATAGCATATCAAGTGCTGCAGATGCATTGTCATCTTCAGATTTCATCGCGTACACACCGCTCACATCGGGTGGTACCGCATTCTCATCCACGAAGACATTGCTTTGTAAGTCACTGCCCCTCCATCTCAAACTCTGCCATCGCCGGTTACTTCTACAATCAATTTCGGAAAACCAACGCTCTCTTCACGAATCAGACCCTCCCTTGCCTCTCCTGTTAGCTTCTCAGTCCTTTCACTTTCGCTGGCTATATCATTGTCACTGTGGTAAGAGTGCTCCTCGTTATATGGTACAAGACCTCCTACCATGAATCCAAGATTCACCTTACGGCCTAAAAGAAGCGTGCCCGAGTCCGGGATGCTTATGTTCTCCTCGTTCTAGCGATGTCTTTGACTGTCGAATTGATGATTGATTTGAAAGAGCAGCCAGATGCTAAACATCGTGGCAACAACAAATTGTAATATTCTCCTAGATTGTCCTGCCCTTTGTCCGTGATTGTCATTGCCGGATTGGTTAGCCATCATGTTCTGTTCCTTCGAATTTGAATCGGATCATTGGAAATAGAAGCAGATTCCAGGCAAAGGGAGGTCAACACGATGACTTAATGGGCCAAAAAAAAAGAATAGTTGATGAACAGATGAGTCAAACTATCACGAACCAAAAGACCAACTTCATAATCTCATTTTGGTTTAACCAAACATTAATCATTTCAACTGAATTTATGGCTCAGACTCTAGTCGAAACTAATTGTGCTAAGCATAAGAAAAATATGCTCCCAGTGTAACAAAAATCAATGCAGGATATACTTAAAGAAGACCTGCTCATACGGTCCCCTATCTAATGCTTTGACTTTGTGGTGATGAACTTGAGAACGAAACCGGCATGCTCGAATGCTCGAGGAAAGGAACCCTTTTGACAGAAACAAGAGAGGGCTTGCTTAGAAAGTTCTTTCCTTTCTTCTGACGAAAAGCCAAGAGAGAGTCGTGCAAGCTAACATTCGTCAGAAGGCAAAAGCAGTAGAATTTGTCAAGGCGTGGAAAGTCCCGAACGGAGGGTTTGAAACTTTCGAAAATCCAAAGAGCCGGCTTTGTCATGTAACTCCCTTTACTTCATGCCCCAAACAGTACCTTTTTCTCTCCTTTCTAGATGCTTTTGATTTGATGAAGCAAAAGTTCGAAGGGTGAGGGCAGCTTATATAAAGGAAAACAAGCTTCCCAAACTTCATTTCCATAAATACATGAGAGTGCTCTGTCTTTTTTCCTTTGATGGAACATTTAAAAAATCATCATCCAACTAGCATTCACTAAAAGAACACACGAAATGAATTAAGCTTGTTTACATTTCCACGCAACATGAGTTTCCTAATTTTACAGGGCAAAAGAGAATCAGGATAAAGTAATTAAATACACACTTAGAAACAAGGTACTATGGAAGACTTAGAAACTTCTCGCTAGCTTTCACATTAAATATAATTCCCATAATGATATAACACATGCATAGAAAAATGCCAATTGATAGAGCATCTTCCCTTTCTTCACTCGTGCAAGCTCTTCCTTTAAAAGTCCATTTTTCGCCTTTTGTGCCTTCATTTTAGGTATGAGTGAGCTCACATAATCGTCGTTGCATCTGGATTGGCTTGACTCCGATAGTGCTTGATTTCTTTCAAGCAGTTCGACTATCATGTCCCTCGCTTGATCCGGTATTTTTGGTTCAACCCACATGAAGAAATTGCAGCAACCTGGACCATCAAACTTAGCACATCCATAAAACCTTATTCTTCCTACGTTTTTCTTTGTTTTTGCAATAAGAAGTGGTGATCAAAGACCACAATAGCAGGTTAACTCTAATTCGACCTCATTAGGAGTTACACCACTTGATTTAGAAGTTGTTGCCCTCATTCTTCTTGTCACCATATTAAAAAAGCATATCACAGTTGCAAACTAGCAAAACCTACACAATAAGAGAATAAAGGCAAGTTAATTTATTAAAAAGTATCTTGAGTAATGAGAGAAATTGTTTGAATACATTAACCACCAACAACATTCAAGTTATTCAGAATCTATTGCAGTACAACTCATTTAGGAAGTATGTAGGAAGACCAACTTCACATTAGAATCCTCAGCAGTATATCCCGATCGATAAGAACTTATTGAGTCAACCAGATTTGGAGCTGTCTCACAAAGAATCTCTTGCCTATTAGATAAAAGGTAATGAGAAAAAAAATATTCCAGGCACCTGTTAGTCCATTGTTCTTTGACTTGATGATAAATTCTTACAGCAGCCTTAAATGCTGGATTAGATAAGGCCACAAAAGTGCTAATAGATAATGCTTATCTGATGTAACTTACGTATAGGACAAAACAAGTTCACAGAGTTTACATGATGTAGAAAAAGCTATACATCTTAGTCCATGCTTAACCATTTTCGCAAATAGACAAAACACTTCCCAAATCGGACTACAAGAGTGAATTAAGCGGATAAGGATACAATGTGATGATCTATGTACAATGTAATTTGGATTGGATTTGTTCAACAGAACCGACGCTATCACACCATCCTTCCTGCACTTGCAGACAGAACTAACTAAAGCACTTGGTAAGGGACATTACAGCAGGAACACATCTCACAGATTGGTTTAGCACAAAACTGCATCACTTTACTCTTGCGATGTAAGCATTGCCAAGAGATTTCCTTCATTTTAGCTTTTTCTATTAGATGGCTCTCAGGCTATTATTCTGCCATTAATTGGTGATGTCAATCAACAATTTTCAATTTTTTTACTCAAAAAGATAAACTAAAATGCAACTCAGTAGAAAACATGTATAACAAATTTCATCTCTCAGTCACAGAAAAGGTACATTTTCTTTTTATATATATGCTGCTTTCCGATTTTATATTAATCAGAGCAGCGTCCCTATTTCAGGTCACTGAACATTCATCATGCATATAAACGCACCCTCCCTATTTCCTACTTGATATGTAGGGATGATCTTACACATGCAGGCTTATAACATCTTTATGATTGAGAACAAGACTTATAACATCTTTATGACAAGTCTTTCTGAGCAAGGATTTCTAGGAGAACTAAGTGGTTGCTTGGATCTGGTTAGAGAATATAAGTGGGTTCCAGGACTGAGAGAACTTGAAGCTCTTGTCAGTTTTCTTATCCAAAATGCATTGATCAGTGAAGCACTAGAGCTTTTTGAAAGCACTCTTATGGCCTTCCCTGTCTCTAATGTTATTGATGTCTTCTTTGAGAAACTCTGTGATGCAGGTTTAAGTACCATTGCATATGCACTTGCAAAATAAATGCATGAGAGGGGTTGCTTAATAGAGGATAGGGCATATAGTCACCTTATAAGGGGATTTTGTGGGAAAAAGAAATACTTAGAAGCCTTAAGTATATTTGATACCATGCAAGCGAAGGGACTATTCCCTCATCCGGATGCTTCAGTTTTTTTAATTCCTCTTCTTTGCAAAGCAAGAAGGTTTACTGAAGCAACTGCAGTTAACGAGGTTGTGCTGAGGGATAATTCTTCTTTGTCACTTTCTTCTCATTGTGCTTTACTAAAGGGCTATTTTATGGCAGGTGAATTAAAAGAAGCATCAAATTTATTTTAAGAGAAAAAGATATTTGTTTCACGAATTGCTATGTCTCGAAAACAAGAACTGATGAACTTACTTCAATTTCACGAACACTGGCCTCATTTAGAAGTTGCTGTTGAAGTTTCTGCTGTACAGTTCGACAGAGTAAGCGGAGGAGCGGCCATTGGTGTTGATCGGCGGTGGCGAGGACATTAGAAGGCGATGGAAGAGGATAACCATCTAGGAATTGTCCAGAACTCGAGCATGAATCCTGTTTCTTAGGAGGGAAATCGGTTGCAAAGCTCGGTCATAGTGAGTGCCTCCATCGTCGGCGCCGCTCGATCCACCGCCAAGGCTCGTGGGACGAGTGTCGCACGTACTCACACCAGCGTTTGATGAAGAACTGCAAGTCAGAAGGCACCGGTGATCTGCGTCGAGATTTAGGGCTTAGGGTTGCGTTGATTCGAAAGGGGAAGAAGGGATGGACGAAAAACGCAAGGGGAGATGTCGTGAAAAACGGAGGGGGAGATGTCATGAAAAAAACGAAGGGGGAGACGTCATCGTTTTGATAATGGGCAATATCCACAAAACTACGTCGTTTTGCTGATGTGCACAATTTTTCTTGCCCTAGTTGCCACGTAGGAGAGAGAAAGTATTAAAATAAGTCAAGTCAGCAATTTCCGTAAATATAAACTAACGGTGTTAACGGAATGACTGAATTGAACCAACTTGACAAGTTTTAGAACTTGATTGCACTTTTTGTAAGTTTTAGGACTCAATTGCACTTTGTTGACAAGTTTTAGGACTTGTGGTAAACATATCCCTATAATTAAATAGTCTTGTGAAAGAATGCCCGAAAACGCCCTTTCTAGTCCATGGAGGCTGAAGGGTCGGCCTGTCAGACTCATGGGACATCACATTGATGCGGATGTGGTGGTGAATTAGTTGTTGAAATTGTAATTTGGAGAAAGCAATGTAATCATCCTCATTTACTTTTGAATTTTAAAAAAAATACTAATGAATTATCCAAATCGGCATCTCACAAGAGTGGACATTCACGCAAGCTTAACATGTTGAGACGACAGATCAAGCTTGAACTCAAGCAAACCATTTGCCATCACCACCCAAGCTCCAAACACTTGGTTGGGTAGAAATACTTTGATCGTATCGTTTGCCATCACCGCCTAAAATCCAACCCCTTTCCGTGCGCCAATTTTTTTTCTTTTTTTAATTATTTACCAATTGGATATTGAACTTGAACATGCATAATCATTCCTAGTCAAGTGGAAACATCATTCTTGTCTATGTTTATACTCATCTACACACTTTGGACGGATCACTGAGTCTTGTTTCCAACAAATGTGTTGGCCATGTTTGATTGGGCCACTCCTCATATCTACGAGCCAGAGGAATTTTGGCTGCTGCAAAACTTCACGTGCTTGGCTCGGCATCTGAAGAGCGTGGAGACTGCCAGGTTCGTAGCTCGTTCTTTTGACTATGACCGATGTAAGCTTGCCTTGCCAATGTTGCTTTAACCAAGAGACGTACTCCTGCTGGAGAAGATGGTCATTAACATCAAGAGCAGTGGAAGACACCAATCGAAATCTCTCGAGTCTTTGTCGTGGTTGGTTCTAGCCTAGATGCAATCTTTCCAGTAAAGTCTCGCTACAAGCTACTCAATAGGGAGGATGTCGGCGGTAGAACAGATTTTCCATGAGAAACGATCCATAAAGCAAGGGTTCTGATTAGAGTCTCTCTTTTTGCTTGGGAAGCAACTTGGGAACGGATCCTCCTTCAGATAACCTAAAACAAAAACAAAGAGGCGAAATAATGGTTAACAGGTGTTTCCCCAGCAAGAAGAATAAGAGAGCTTGGCAGGGCATTCGTTTGTAGTGCCACAAGAAAATAAGAATCTCAATTTCTCACTCTGTTTTTAGGCTCATTTGGAAGGAGCTGAACAAGAGAAATTTTGATGGAGAGAAATCTTCCGTCTGTTGAAATTTGGCGTAAAGTGAATACACTTTTGGTATAGGGGAGAGTGCATATGGATGTAAGTGCCTTGGTTAAAATAGTCGATGATTTATCTTGTATTTGAGCTCGCTTTTGGTTTTAAGAGTTGTTCTGTATATGGCTTTAACTTTGGGGCTCTTTTCTTATATGGGTTTGCACCCTCTTGGTGCCCTATAGTTGAACTTTTGATCTATTAAAAGAAACTCACACTTTTCTAAGGATTTTTAAGTTATTCCAACTACCTTTTATTTACATCATTGTATCTAATCATGTAGTTTCAAGTACAAACACCAACATCTCACATATGATTTTGTGCTAATCAGCATAGCCATCATCCGCATAGCATGTTTTTGTTTAGCGCAAAAACACTCCGTTAACTCACAGTTGCGGTTCCTTTTATGAGTAAGATTATCGTGACAAAAGGGTGCCTCTACAACCTAAAGTCAAGATCTAAAATGTTCAAGAGAAATTTTGGATCCAAAGAGATACCTACACACTTCCAAAACAGAACAATACTACGGATACAAAGACTAGCATACAAAACTCATTTGAAGTGGTAAAATCCAAGTATTTAGGCAAGTATATTACAGACACCTAATACAAATCCATTTCGCATGTGTTAGTAAACCATTTTCATTTAATAGGACTTAACATCTTTAGCATTACTCTGCCAAAAAGTGACGTTTAGCTTAATTAAATGGCGACCTAATTGGAAAAACAGTGGGTAAAAAAAGTATAAATTAATTAATTCCCACATCTAAGTACATGAACAAATTGTTGCGAACAGAGGCTCTCATAACCAAGGTTAAGCATCACAGATGAGATCAACGTTGGCTCAATTCACTATCATCCAAGAACCTGCCAGTTATTTTTTCTTCTCATTTGCTTCTGATAACTGAGATTTCAGCCTCAATTTTAGCTTGTCGACAGTAAGAATACCATAGGAAAGCAGAGTTTCACTTACTACATCGAGTCCAAGGAGTGGAATTAGTAGTATAAATAAGTCTCAACTTCTCCTAGGCTCAAATAGTGCTATTAGTAAGAGTTGAATATGATTCATTGATACAAAGATTGACTCTTGCAGTTATGAGGGATATATATCAAGATCGAAGCAGGCAATACAGTTATTCCTTTTGAAACTGAGAACATATATCTATACCTGTTAATTATGAAGTAAATGCATAAAAATTTCCATATTTTTATACTTCCATGTACAGTATATGGAAAGCCCAAACTTAGATCAAGTTCAAATTCAAACCAATGATTATGATCTATAATTTCTGTTATATGCTTATAGTAGAGATTGGCAACTTGTTAAATCAGAATCAAATCAAATTTTACCTCACCCTTTCCAGCCACCTAATGTTAGTAATCTATATCATTGCATATGATAAATTGGTATAAGAGTTCAACATCAGGATGTTCTGAAGATATGGCATGTCTCAGAATGCGTGAAGCATAACTTACTATAACAATTTCCTACATCTATCTTATCACCTCATTGCATATGATAGGTTTTTATAAGAATTCAACATCAGGATGTTCTGAAAAATATTGTGTGTCTCAGAATGTGTGAAGGACAACTTACTATAACAAATCCCTACATCTATTTGATCACCCTCCAAAACTGTTCTATGTGACGCTTAAAACTCAATAATTTATAGAGAGAAAGGCCAAATGCAAAGGTAATAACATGCACCTGCAGATGATTGAGGACAACCAGCTGAAGTTCTTTTCCAGCACTATGACAACTTTTGATACACACTTCATACCCTATCACTGAACAAACTAACAGACTATAAAAACCAACCTAAAAGAACAGAAGTCCTATAGCGACACCGGAACTTTAAAAAACCAGCCGTACCACTTCACCCAGAGAATTAACAAGAAACTGACGGACTACAGGACTGGTCCTAGCACCACCTAGAAGACTCAAAAATTCCTTCTGAGGAGAAGGGTCAAGACCTAGATAAGCAAACATAAACAGTTAAATGAAGAACAATGGAAAGCCATCTACTGCTCTGCATTAACAGGACCACTAACCATAGTCATTAATAATGCTTGATAACAGATCAAACTTCCCATGAAATATGTTCATGGCAGCAGCCCACTGCTTGTGCATGACCGATAATGATGTCCGGACGACATGAAGGAAATCTTCGATGTTGGAAGCTTGTTGAGCAACTTGATGAAGTTCATTTTTACTGCAGACAGGAAGAGATTGAGAATTTAAGGATGCATTCAGCTGATAAAGATACTAAAAAATCTGATCTCATTCTATTTGAGAATGCTAACAGTTCAGAAAATGTGTCTCATAAAACATCAAAAGCAATTGATGAAAGGAAAACTATTCTTAAAATCAGAATTAAAAACTAAAGACGACTTTTTAGTGTTCACATTCCACATGCAAACATGGAGATTTCAAATAAGTAAGCCTATTTTCTTATTGTGATGAGCATATTCTCACAACTTTCATCCCTTACGACATACATCATTTTCACTCAACAAATTTTCGGTGAAAAAACATTGAAAATAGTTTCTATAAAAATGGAAACGAACAATGTAATCGAAAACTTAGCAGGCCTCTAATGGTTGTGTACAAAAATGACGTGTGAATCATGCGATGATGTTCAAAATTTTGCTATAGTAACTCCTGAATTTTTGTCCCACCACTTTCAACATCTAAACTTCTTCGATTTCTAGAGGTTTCTACTGAAAGATAATATGATCCTTGTAGCTCGGGTGAAAACCTTATTAAGCATGGACAAATTATTCAGGCTTCAAAGCATGAGCCATCATGTTGTTCAGCTTATGGTGATTCTTGAACGTCAAGTTGGGCATTTAAAAATTATCAGAAGGAAAGTTCTTCTATCTAGCAAAAATTTAGAGTTAATTCCAAGAAAAATGCCTCAAAATTTCTCTATGTCATCAGTTTCGTTTTAAGGATGATGATCATATCCTGAGTTAATATGAGTTTTACTTTCTGTAAAACCAAACAAAGTTGACACCTTTGAAACAAATATCAGTGCATATAAACAATCCTAATATAATCATAATATCAAATACAATCACTACTACATAAACTATAAAAATAAAAATAAAAAATAATAGCACAGAAACGAACACGCTGAATTAAGAAAAAAAAGAACTTTCTCAAGTCGAAGCAGTTACCAGGAGAGATTGTCCACAGCCTCTGCCAATTGAAGCGATGAAGCACCCAACTGCAAGTCCTCCGTGACCATCGCCAGCAAATCCTTCTCCGGATTCTACTCCGCCATATTCACCTGCCAATCGGAAGAAATCGAGCAAAAACCTCACAAAACCGAATGGGAAAACAATCGAATCGACCCGCCCATCATTAGGTCGCGAAAGAAGGCCGACCAGAGCCGAACCTGAGAAGCCAGTGATTTGTCGAACTGAAGCTGAAAAGGAAGCGCGTGCCGCGACCCTTCGTCGGTCTCCATGGCCGAAAAGCTCCGGGAGCAGCCAAAAACGCAGCCACCGGCTGCCGGAGCAAGCCGCGCGGGAGCGTACAGAAGCAGCGGTGGCAAACGTGAACTGAGAGGGGAGAGCTAGTGGAGGGTGGAGCCCGAAAGACCACTCGAGCCTGAGAATTTGCAGAGAAGATTACAGAAGAGGAAGAACAGGCGGGAGAGAGACGAAGAGGAAGAGAGATTTTGATTACGGGCCCATCTGGGCTGGATTGGGCCATAAGTCGGGCTTAACTTCTCCCGGCTCGTTCATGATACGACGGGCCGCCACGGCCTCAAACTGTGCGGGCCGGGTTTAACAGGTGGCCCTTCTGGCCCGGGCCCCGGCCCGCCAGACAATTGATCATGTCAGGGCGCGGCCCATTTCTAGGGTTTTTACGTAGACTTTAACAGTAAGCCACGGAGCTAGTGCCGATCAGAACATGTAAGGTACCATAGCAGAAAGAAAACCCGAACAAGTATTTTCTCGCTTTTCCTCATCAGCCAAACCGAACAGACAGAGAAAGAAAAGGAATGTGTGGTTCCATCTAAAGCACGGACGTTGCTGAAAAAATGCAGGTCTTTAAGGTTGGGGGGAGAAAGGATAAGGAGTGATGATGGGGCTTTATTTCTTTACCAAAGAAAGAGGCCATTGCAGTACTAACTAGCATCTCCCCCATTCAATCCGCTGCTCTGGCTTTGAGAGAGAAACCAAGGGTAAAATGAAGAGCACGGCTCCATTTCTTTCCCAAAAAAATTAATAATTTATAAAATATTTTTATAAACTTAATCATTTTTATCTCTAAAAAATGAGTTAGTGAAAAAATACTTTTCAATATTAACAACAGTTCGTGCCAAAATTTTTTTGTTAAGAATGAGAATATTTCCCATTACCTTTTTTTTTCTAGGATATATAATTAGGAAAAAATAATTTCCAAATCATTGATTTTTTTAGACACGACTGGAGCCTTAGAGAATGTGTCTTTGTATGAGCTAGTTTGCTCTAAGGCTACATTTGGTCATTCAGATTTCTAATTATGATAGACTGGATTGGATAGAATATAAAATCCTTGGATTTTTCTATATCCTATGCATTGTTTGATGAATCGCATATATATATATATATATAAACGACATATCATTGTAAATGAACCCTAAAAGTTCATAAACAGAGATTGTAAAAATCTCTCGTGACACTATTCATTGATTTTTTTATTTTATTTTTCCTCTTTTTTTTTCAAATTATTTTCTTTATTATTTCTCTTTTTCCCCTTTCATCATTATGTAATGAAATTTTATCAAATAGTAAACTGTACTAATATACCTAAAATACAAAAATACCTAAAATATATATAATAAATATAAATATATAATTTATAGATTGAATGTTTATTATAAGAAAGAATTAAAATTGAATATATAAATTAAAATAAGATTAAATTAACAAATAATTTTTTTTTTAAATTTTAAATTTCTTGAATTTTATTTTTGTTAATTTAATAAGTTTATTATTTGAGAAAAATAACTTTCCTATTATGAATATTAAAAATCCTATCTACCTTTATCTCACCTCTTCAATGGGATAATTTTATCCGGCCTATATCCCTTTTATATCCGACTTTATCCTATCCTGAGCGAGCACCAAACGTAAGATAGGATAAATCATATCGTATCCTGAATTTTATCCTAACTGTCAAATGCAGCCTAAGTGTTTTGTAGTGGTGTGAGAAAATCAACTGTAATAGTGGGGAGAATCTTTGCCTACTCATGGTGTATCCTAGTTGTGTGACACAATCATTTTTTAAGTGTTATGTTTGTATTGGTGTATGTGTTTCAAGTTGTCTATTACAATTTTATTGAATTATTAGCACCACACTTTGCACCTATCAATTAGTATTAGAGCCATGCTTCCATATTGTATCAATACCAATCCTGTCATAAATCTTTTAATTGAATTAATTTAATTCTAAACATTTTTACATTGGTACTAATTCAGTCCATCCGACCAATTCATGCCTGAAATTGCTAACATAGACATCGGGGCATCATATATAGTACGATTGGTGCTGACGTGGACATTTTTATTTTTATTTTTTGAAATTTTTTTCCTTTCTCTTTTATTTACCTTTTCTTTTTGTCAATGGTCATCGTTAGCCACCAGCCATCGTTCGCCTGTGTGAGGTTGCCTTCACCGGCCATAGGCAAGGGTCGGCTTCCTTGGGTTGCACTTGGGTGAGGGCGAGCACCAGTTGTCTTGGTGTGGCTAGGCAAGGCCCCCTTGATAGATCTAGTGAGGTTGACCCTCCCTTAGGCTAGGGGCAGCCTTATTGCGCCTCGCCTAAGCGAGGGCAAGGCCTAGGGAGCCTTGCATAGGCAACAATGAGGCTCGAAGAGCCTTGCCTTGGGTGAGCGTTAGTCTCGTGTTGAGGAGACCGGCCCAAGTGAGGGCGAGGCTCACCATCGCCCAAGTGGGGCTCACTAGGCCTCACCCTTGCCCAAGCCTTACCCTTGCCCACACGAGGCCCGATGAGGCCAACCCTTACTCAGGTGAGGTGTGGTGAGGTTGACCTTTGACCAGGGCAACCTCGCCAGATTTGGTGAGGAGGCCTTGATTAGGCGAGGCACGATTGGCACTCGCCCTTGCCCAAGTGCAGCCCAATGAGGCCAACCCTCGCCAACCATGGCTATGGTTGGTGACTGGCGATGGTCATCAGTGAAAAGAAAAGGGAAAGGAAAAAAAATCAATAAATTCAAAAAAATTATTAAAATGTCTACCTTAGTGCCGATCGACCGATTGACGTTCACGTCAACAATTTTCGATTTAAATTGGCCTGAAGAACTGAATTTGTATTAATGTGAAAATCTTTAGGACTAAATTAGTTTAATTGAAAAGTTTATGACTGAATTAATACCGATGTTTTGAAAAAGAAAAAAGAAAGAAATTGGTACCAATATAAAATGTTTAGAACTTTTTTTTTTTTTTTGGTACTTTCCCCACTCGACAAGTGGTATCAAAGATAGATGGTCAAGGATTGACTAAACCTTGCTCAAGTCTTTCTTCATCTGCCAGGTCTAGGTAGGAGTGTCAGGAACCGAACCGAACCGAAAAATTTGGTTTTTTTTGGGTTGATTCTCATTAAAAACCAATATTTTTTTATTTGTTCGGTTTTTATTGGTTAACCGAACCGAACCGAACCACAAATCGATAAAATCAAACCATTAAAAATTCGGTTATGAGCTGAGAGCAAGTAGAGACCGCACGCCCGATATTGCCATAGAACCTGTTGGAGGACGCATCCAGATGCTCCAAGGCCGAGCAATCTCCGAGGGAAGGCACGCTCACAGAGATGTTGTTCTGGGATATGTCCAAGTACTGCAACTCGTTGCAGCCCGAGACATCCACATCCCCAGTCAACTTGTTCCCACTTCGTATTCCCGAGAGCATATACACCATCTCCTCCCTGCAACTCCCGTTCCGCCCTTTTTTCAATCCTCTCGCGACAGACGGAAGACGAAGTGACCAAGAACGCGCAGAGAGAGAGAGAGAGTGAACAGATCTAGAAACCGAAAGACTGCTTAGAGAAGACGACTCAAGCTGAAAGAGAGAGAGAGAGGGGGGGAGGGAGGGAGGGAGGGTGAAGAAACGGAAAAAGAGACGATTTTTAACGAGTCTTAAAGAAACTGTGAATGACTAGGCGACAAGAACCGAGCAAGAGCAGAAGCGCGCAGAGAGAGAGAGAGAGAGGGTAAGGAAGGGAAGGGTGGAGTACGTGTGTAGTCGGGAGTTGCATGGAGATTGCCGCTGCGTTCTTCGGTCGAAAAACGATGATATATTTCGGCTTTGATCCCACGAGTGATTAATATCATCCCATGTTATCAAATTCACATTCCGAGTCCAACACGGATTATGATTAAATAACATGTTTCATTTCTATTTATCTAGCGAAAAAAATAAATAATTATAATATTTTTTTTAAAATAGTCACTTGTAATAATTAATTAAAAAAACAAAAAAAAAAATTGAAAACCAAAAGTTAAAAACCAAAAACTGAACCAAAATTTTGGTTCGGTTCGTGTTTGGTTCGGGTCTCATTCGGTTTGATTCGTGTTTGGTTCGGAAGATTTTTCTAACGGTTCGGTTCAGTTCAATTTTTTTGAAAAATTGAACCGAACCAAACCGTTGACACCCCTAGGTCTAGGTGAGTAATGACGTGATCAAGAAGATTTCAATGGGTGGCCCTGTTCTTGTGTACTTTACATTTAATTAACTTGAAAGAGCTTGAGATCGATAGATATTAGATAGTTAAAGCTAATAATACTGTTAAAGATTCTCCTTCCTCATTTTGTCATCATGGCAAGTAACACGGTGTTTTCCGCGGTAAGAAGGTTGAGAATAGTTGAAGCCTCGCAGTGATTCTTCTTGTGAGTTGAAATAGCAGCACTCCCATGAAAATTGAAAACTAAATAGAATTACAATGAATGTCATGAGAATTAGTGCCGCCACTATCGTCCACCTAGAGAAGCCAGTCAAAACAAGCACCAATTTGATTTTTTTTACCAAAATAAAAGTTATATTATAACGTGCGATGAACTTTGAAGAAACTTGAAGTTAACTTTACCTGAGCACTTTCGGAAGCCAGCGTATATCTTTCAAAAAGAGGATTGTATTGCCGACATCAAACCTCTGAAATTGAGCAAATCGAGCAAACTTCACGAATCCGAGTTGAAACAACCGAGTTGACTATCCATTAGCTCGCAAAAGAACGCCGACCAGGAGCCGAACTTGAGAAGCCATCGGTTTATTAAACTGAAGATGAAATGGAAGCACACGCTGCAGTCCTTCATCAACCTCCATAGCTAAAAAGCTCCACGAGTAGCCGAAAACGTAAGCTGGGCTAGAACAAATCGCGAGGAGTGTACAGAAGCGTCGATGGAAAATGTGAACTGAAAAAGAGCTTGTAAAGGATAGAGCTCGAAAAACCCAAAGGAAGGCCCGAGGCTTGTTAAGAAAGGATAAAGCTGAAGAGCGAGATGAAGAATGGAAGAGCGAGAGAGTAAGAAAGTCCATTGGAATCCGAAATCATGTGGAGAAAATTGCAAAAGAGGAACGGGCGAGAGAGAAAATAAGAGACAAAGACATGATTACAGGAGTAAGGCGGACTCATTTGATTGTTGGGAGGGCCGAGCCGAGCCAGATTATGCCATATGCCGGACAAAACTTGTCGTCCCGGCTCGTTCATCATGAAAAAAAGTATGTGATTTCAGAATGGGCCAGCTTACCAAAGTGTTGGGTTTACTTGTAACCGTTGTGGCCACATTTCTTTTGCATCCATTATCAAATTGAGCTCTCATTATTAAACTGATCAAAATCATTACGAATTGGAAACCACATAAGCAAATTTCATTAAATTTGAATTAATGGCATAAGGTTATTGAACATTTTTATATATCTTAGGGATTAGATTAAACATTAAATAAATTAAAACTTTATGGATGACATCGCACTTTTAACTAAAGTTCCCGAACTATTTATGTTCTTTCCCCTTTTGTTAGAGCTGATTCTTTGTTACAAATCTAAAGCAACATCAACCGAGCTTTAATATCCCAGTAGAGGCATGGTCTCAAATGCACATCAATTGGGCTCTAATGACCCCGTTTCTCACACCAGAAACATTTTCTACTACGGTTTTAACAAACTTGTTAGGGAGAATTGGATAACAATTCACTAAAAACTAACCTAATCCACGATCAATTTCTTCCCCAAAACTAAATTGACCAAAATAGACTTAATCCAGTAACAACCAACCGTGTATTCAAGCAATACAACCTCAAAATAAGTAAATTTAATGCTAACATGTTTAAAAAAAAAATAATAAGGCAACAATAATACCAAGATTTTTATGTGGAAAACTCATTAAAAATAATATAACAATATTTCATCATCATGGAGGTTGATTAATACAAAGAAAGCAAGAAACCTTATCCACGATTAGAGAAAATGAGAGAAAATTTGGAGAAGTTTTTCGATTAACGAAATCAATCAACTCATAGGTCTTAGTCTCACATACAACATTCTGAAAATTGAATCAATTCTGACAACATTTGGCCTTCGAATTTGGAGCAAAAACTTGCTGCCCAACTCTCTATCTCCCCTCCCTTTGTTTTCTTTCACTCCACAAAGCAGCCCCCTTTCTTTTTCTTTTTGACTTTTTGACCTTTAGCCTTTTCTTTCATGTTTATGTTAGCTGAACCCACATAGAGATGGACCTAGCCAACAATCCTCCATCACTCTAATAGCAAAATCAATATGAATAAGATCTCGGTCTCGTAAAACTTTGATTCCGAGACCTTAGACCTGATAGTAGTTTCTCATTGCAAGAACCTCTAAGTTCTTTATGAACCCCACGAACTTTAGAGGCAAGCATCGAATTGCTTTGACTTTAGCATGAAGATCCACACCTGAACCACAAACAACTCTCTTTGAATAAAGACTCCAATAGACCTCCATACAGGTGTCAACTACGATACTGAACTAAGATATATTCATCCGATTCATCCGCCATTATATCAAACGAGTTGGCTAGGCTTTCAGTATTTCAGAAAGCTCTTAAGTTAACAGACAATTTCAGCTATTCAAAGCTTCTGTTAAATATAATCAGGGCAATGGGGGATGACAATATGCAAACATCCTTTGCCATTCCAAGGATGCATTGTCAGAGTTTGGAGAAGTTCAAGAAACATCAAGCTCCCAGTCCTTTGATGATCTTGAAAATCTTCCATAAACCCGTATTAAAGCTGTTGGGCTGTGAAATAAGATCCCAAGTTTGAAACTTAACTGCAAGCAAAAAATTAGAAATAATTTGTAAGATATGAAAAATAAAATATTGGTTGTTAAGAATCAAGATCAAGAAATCATATCAAAGCAATTTCAGAGTCATCCTATAGAGCCATACAAAGAAATGATTAGCATGAAAAAATAGTTTTATCTGTACATGTGGACCTCTGGATAATATATGTAGTTTCCGATCAAAGGTATATACCCCATAGAAGGACAGTGAATTGGGACTATATCTGGTGGATGCTAAAACAGAACTAAGAGGGAATAGTGGTGATAAATTCTTCCAAAGTATCTTTGTCAAAATAGAAGAGAAAAGCATTTGGGCAGCTTTCTTGAAAATATGATAATCAAATTAGTTCCTAATCAGGAACATGAGATCCATATTTCTATACACAAGGATAATACTAAACAGAGAGACAAATCCGATAAGATCACCAAACTAAAGCTTCCATGTACATTGTCAAGTAATCAAACTGAGACAAATACAAAAAACTAGATTATTAGACAGAGGGTAAGTGCAAAAACATTATTGAGGACAACTTCCAAAAGACAACCCCTAACCCCAATGGTTTCCTTTTCTTTCTCTCCATCTTCTCTCATTATAGTCTCCAGGTTTTGGTCACTTGGGCAAAGAAATGAAAAATATCAGCAAAACTTTATGGTAATAGGCATATGGATAGAAATATCTATAGACAAACCCGATTAACAGAAGTCCTGAATCAGTCAAACAAGAAATGGTTATTTCAGCTCAAATAATTGATGAGTTGGGTAAAACCAAAAGCACAAACTTTTAATTAAAGGATTGTAATGTTTGCATAAACCAATTTTGAGCCCAAGTAATCATACCCAAACTCCTGTTACACGTACAAAGAGAAAGGAGGACCAAATTGAAGAGAAAGGAGAAATAAAGGAGAACTTGGGGGGAGCAATCACTTCAAACAACAAATGACAGCAATGATTTATCCCATAATTCATATATATACATTTTTTTTTTAATTGAGGTAGCATGTTTATGAACATTTATGAATGAAAAGAGTAGACATAGCATTAATGTAAATTCTTTACAATGAAAGAGCAATAAACAACACATTCAAGTAAGAACTTTTATACACGAACAAGATTCTATTACATTTCAGCTTTTTAATTCTTTTGCTAATAGCTGTGTTCCATCCGTTCACATTCCTTTGCAAGTGTCCTTCGTAAATATTTGGTGTCCCCAAATCCTCCAAACTGCAGTAATTCTTAGACTCTCTGCATTGTTTCTTTGAGACAATGATGAGGGTAAGACATCTTACTAACCTAACAAGATACATTAAGGTAGAAAATATTAAAGCTGTTGGACTGTGAAATAAGATTCTTAGTTTGAAACTTAAATGCAAACAAAGCATTAAAAAAACATGTAAGATATGAAGAATGAAATACTGTCTGTTAAGAATCAAGATCAAGAAGTCGTATCAACTTTTAAGTTGAAAGATGCGTACTTTGTTCACTTTGGCATCTTCCTCCCAGTTAAGACACAACACAGCTGTTGCATGGGACTTCAAGCCTTGTAACAATTTTTCATTCTGCTTAATATTTATACCATGTTAGAAACTATTATACCAAAGCATGTATAATTGCTACAAGCACTAGCATATAAAAAGCAGCACACCATGTATCCATGTTAAGTAAAGAAAACTAGATTGGTAAGATAACATTCATTATGCATTATGTAAAAACAAACTCTCTTCCAAGCAAAGCGTAGTCCATGAAATGGATGATGGTTAATAAATTTGTAGAAGTCTCAAAGAAAGAAATGCAGCAACATCAACCAAATTCGCAGCCATCGTACTCATGACCAAATAGTTATAGATTAATGACATAACTAATTATCTATGAACTTTTCCACCCACAAGCATAATTAAAGCACATACAAATTCTATCATCTAGGAGTCACCTAAACCACAACCGTTTTAATTTGACTGAATTAAACATATTTGAGTTTCAATATTTAGAATAAACTATTAATTTGATGAAAATGAGCATGTCATAGATGACTGTTTCTATTGACCCCATCCGCTTAGAGTGTATATCCTCACAATGAGCTCGACCTCTATAAATGCTATGCTGAAATTTGTAGTTGTCATTTGAAGCATATTCAATCATCAACGACAACATCAGCAGCAAGGTGACAATTTCCTATCCCATATGAGATGCAGTTAAGCACATCAATTAGATTCAAGTCCTGAAGTGTATATATCTATTGAATCTATTATTAATGTGTGACGTGAAACAAACAATTCATTAGACTATACATCTCTTCTCATTTGCTGACCTATTTAACAAACGAGCCATGTTCAATTATCTAATAAATTTTCAAGCTTATCCTGGTCAGATTAACCTATCTAACAGTACATATTAACTTGACATTGCCAAACATGACCAGTAAACATGGATTGCCATCTCTATGAGCGGCTAAATGTTCATTCAGCAAGCTTGCTGTTTGCATTGCATAATGCAGCTTTGGACCAATTCAGAATATATCTCAAAGAGAGATCAGGGAAGAACACATTCTAATGATAAAGGATTTTTGCAGAATGAATTTCTTGTTGAGAAGTAATGAAGGTAACGTTGCAACAATAGCATGGAAAACTTACTTCTACATCATGCAGTGAAACTGTACCATTTTCAAGTCCCAAGACAGCAACCTTGCCAGCAAGACCTCAACATAATGATGTTATGCGTTTTCCTGGAGTAGATTAGAATAACTAAGAAGCCAGTATCGATGACACACAATGAATGTGCAAAGAAAAGCGGGTTCATAAAAGAAAACCAGAAAAAAAACAGATAGAGAGAGAGAGAGACAGAGACAGAGAGAATGAATAATTTCTTCACAATAAAATTAATAGAAGAAGAGGGAAGATAGAGAATGCACAGTAACCAGGAAATGTAATCAAAATTTGTGAAGTGAGGCAAAGCGTCATCACAGTATAAGATAACTGAGAGGGATATCGGTCGCTTGATATGGGATTTCTTTGGGCTAGCAGGTCATCTAAAGCAATGGGAATCTATACTTTTTTGGCAACCAATCCATTATCTCAATCCAAAAACGAATCTTGTTGTCCAAAACCCCGAGGTGGAGTAGATCCATATAAGCTTACTTTAGGTGAGGATCACAAGTGTACTAGTATCTACAACTTAGAATCTCAACTGAAACCATTCTCAAGTTCCATAGTGAAACCATTCAAAAGATAATAGAGCGTGGCATTCAGATGGCTCAGGTACTATAGTGCACTCAACAACATGTTCTCCAAATCCAGAAGACAAGACAATATGAGTCGTGAAGCATTCAGATGTTTCTGGAAAACAAATGCCTCCTCTCTAAATTTTTCCATTGAGAATAGACAGCAAAAATTCCCAAGACTAGCCATCTAATCTCTTATGAATTCGAATTACCAATAGATAAAGTCATATAAGAACTTAAGATACTTGGATACAACAACCTCTACACTCCTAGTCTTTGTGCTTTCTTCAATTCCTTACTCCACCCCTCTCGACCAGATTGTCATACAAGTATGCAGCATAGCTTGAGATATCCTGTTAACAAGTAAGTTAAACTCCTACCAGCGAACTTGATTAATCAAAATGAAGCGTCAAAATGCCCCTTTGTAATCAGAAGAAGATATATTAACTTCAAGTAGTACAAAATGTGAGAAACTTTCCAATCTATACTCTACAATCTAGTATACATTAAATATCTCCTTGTATGGAACGCTCAATCATTAAAAAAGAGGAAGAAGAGGAGCCAGAAGAGGTGTTACATTTTGAGAAACAGCATTAGAAATCTCTGGAAAACTATAAAGATGCCTGACAGCATTGAGATGGTATTCTGCAGGGCCTAAATCTACCAACTCCATGTGGGCATCAAGCATTTCTGCATTTGACATAGCTAGTATATCTAGCATAAATGACATCCCCTCCAATTCAAGTTCTTTATTTTCATGGACACTTTAACTGGTGTGCCCAAAAGGATGACAGCATGCAAACACCCTTTACCATTCCAAGGATGCATTTTCAGAGTGTGGAGAAGTTCAAGAAACATCAAGCTCCTCATCCTTTGATGATTTTGTTCCTTTTAGAAGTGCCTTGCGAAAGCTCTCTCAGATATTTCAGCACTTACATCAACTAGAGGCATGATAACCGAATCCTGGTAGTGAGTCAGATGAAATCAATCCAGCAACAAACATTAATGAACTACTAATAATACTAAGAAGTTTACGGGTCTCTGTTTGTCAAACTCGATATTCTTTTTGAACTCTTTGGATCCAACTAATGGGGGAGCTAACATCATCAACCACATAAGCTTTGATCAAATTAGCATAGTGTATTCAACTCAAGATGCTTGTTTTTGGGGGACATAGTATGATTCTTTTCCTTATCATTATGTGCTATTCATACATTAGAATTAATGCAAGATAGATTTCAAATGGCATATAGGATACCAAAAAGTTTCCTAAGGAAACTTATGCAAATGCTTCCTGTGTTTTGCTTTTCAGCAAGTAGATGAACTAACAAGAGCATATGCATAGTACAAGGAACTATTTTACAGCTGATTATGTCAAAAGACAGTCTAGTAATGTCTTGCTTGGCTCAAAATTTTAGGTATATGATAGATGGCTTCAGCAACCGTACAAACATCAAGACGCATTCTTTAGGATAATCTATTATTAGCCTTGGAGTAGGTATATCTTGAATTCAAACCAAACAAACATGGATCCATGGTCTGAAAAATTCGAATTGCAATTTTCTCAATCAAACCAAATAATTCACAATGCTTTTGCTTCTACCCTGTTTTGCTAATTCACTCATGGCCACACCACTTGGAGAAGAGCTTGTTCTTGCATTTAGCATTTCTAGACCAACACGATTACTTTAATCAGCTAATGTAGACAATTCTGTGAGATAAAATGTGTGGAACTTAATGGTTACAAAGGGATGCCAAGTCAGTAGCATATGCATGCTAGGGGATGCCCTATCAACATGCTGCTTTTGCACATAAATTCACTCTTAAGCGTAACTTAGAAACATATAGTCATGAGCTACATGGTGAGTGCAGAGCCAACTTAAACCTCACATTAGAAGGACCGCCAAATAGGGTCCTTCATTTAGCATTTTCTTCGACCTATAAAATTACCTTTTAGCATGCTATCAAAATACCTATACACATTAGTTTTTATTCAGTACTTCCAGCATTTTAGAATCAATCAAACATCGAGAATCTTTATTTTTCTGCATAAGATGAAATATCTTACCCGAACAGTAATGACAAATGATGCGCTTAGAAAGCCTTTTCATCTATTTCCGTTACTGGCATGATAAGCAAAACCATTTTGCCAAAGCAAACATCTCCCCTGGATTCCTTGAATTCAAGTAAGAAAACAACGATGACAATGTCAACCAAGAAATAATAATGACAAGATCATAAATCTTGAAAGATATTGCAAGCATGAAATACAAATGAAAATTGGCAGTAGATCTCAAAAGAAGAAAGGTCACTTACCTGCTCTATGTACCTTTGATAATTTCCATCATATTGACTCATCCAAGTAGTCCGTATAGTTTGATCTAAATTCTCTTGTTTTGCTATCAACAATCTCATAATATCGATAAATCTGCATTCCAAATAATTATGGAATTGTTTTGAGTGACTTGCATTCAATGATATTCAGTTTTTCCAAAAACTCCAATCTTTCAAGGCCTTGAATTTCAGTTAAGTTTTTGCAGTCTTTTGCTTCTAATATTTTCAAACTCTTGGATTTTGGAAGGAGCATCCTTTTAATTGAAGTGCACCTGGAGATATACAGTCTTTCCAAGAACTGCAACCTCTTGAGGCCTTGAATTTCGGCTAATTCTTGCATGAATAATCATATATTATCTATAGGCTTCCGGATTTTGGAAGGTCTAGCCTTCCAATTTAAGTGCACTTAGAGATATCCAGTCTTTCCAAAAACTTTAATGTATAAAGGCCTTGAATTTCAGCTAAGTTTTTGCACCTTTTAGCTTTTATATCCTTAAGCCTCCCAAATTTTGGAAGGAGCAACCTTCTAATTGAAGTGCAATTAGAGATATCCAGTCTTTCCAAAAACTCCAAACTATCGCTAACTCTTTGCAACCTTCAGTCTTGAATTTCTACTCAATATCTAGCCTTTCCAAATACTAAATTTTTGCAGCCTTCAGCTTTTAATTCCTTCAACCTCCCGGATTTTGGAAGGTCTAACCTTTCAATTGAAGTGCACCCTTCAATATCTAGCCTTTCCAAATACTCCAACCTATCGAGGCCTTGAATTTCGGCTAATTTTTTGCAGCCTCCAGCTTTTAATTCCTTTAGCCTCCGGATTTTGGAAAGTCTAGCCTTTCAATTGAAGTGCACTCAAAGATATCCAGTATTTCCAAAAACTCCAACCCATCGAGGCCTTGAATTTTGGCTAAGTTTTTGCAGCCTCTAGCTTTTAATTTCTTCACCCTCCCGGATTTTGGAAGGTCTAGCCTTTCAATTGAAGTGCACCCTTCGATATCTAGCATTTTCAAATACCCCAACCTATCGAGGCCTTGAAGTTTGGCTAATCTCTCACAATATCGAGCATCCAATTTCTTCAAACCCTCGGACTTTGGAAGGTTCAACCATTTGATTGACTTGCAGTATGTGACAGTCAAGCTTTCCAAATATATCAATTTATCAAGACCTCGAACTTCAATTAGATTCTCGCGACTTTGGGCGGATAATGTCCTTAGATGGGTAAACTGTGAAACGTACAGTGTTTCGATAGATCCATGACAGTAGACGCGCAAGAATTCCAACTTGATGAGTGTGCTTAGGGATTGTGGTGATTCCGATATTTCAACATTCATCGGTTGAGAGCATTCTGAATTCTTTAATAGCGTTGATGGAAGCACCTTGAGAAATTTGCAGCCATAAATTGTTTGTACCTTGAGATGGGCTGGGTGGGAAAGCAAAGGCAACTTGTGACTTGGACAGGTGATGCCCAAATATCTTAAGCTGGAAGGAAGGTCTGACAGTGATTGGAGCTCATGGCAGCCACGAAAATCAAGGTGTTGTAGGGAAGAAATATTACACATGCTTTCTACCATTTCCCCTTTTAGATTGCTGCATTCAAAAGCACGCAACTCTCGAAGCTTTCTCAGCCTCCCAATACTGTTGGGCAATTCTTCTATACCACTCGCAGAAATCTCTAGGATCTCTAGATTCTCCAAAGACCCTATGCTATCTGGTAATGCATAAAGGGATCGAGTATTTTCTAGATGGAGTTGCTGGAGTGCTTTTAATTTACCTACTTCTGCTGGAAGCTCCGTGAGGCCCGCACACCCGTGCAGCTCCAAGCGAAGGAAGGCCTCCATTTCTCCAATTGAAGCGTCGATTCGCTTCAGTCTCAAACACTCATTGAGTATGAGAACCTCTAACTTCTTGAAAGCTGAGAGGAAGTCTGTATCTTTCAAGGAATAACAATTTGAAAGGTCGAGATATTTGAGCTTCTCTGCCATCTAGTAAAAAAAAAAAAGAATAATAATGATTGTCGAGGGGTGAGTCTAGAATGGTTATGATTCAAAAGAAAGCATAAAGGGGGAGAAAAAAAGACTTTGGTTCTTACCCTGAAAAAACTCCATCCTTCCCATTTCTCATTTATCTCACCAAATGGCAATTCGATAACAGCTAATTCCTTTACGTGAAAATTGTTTACTTCAAAATTCATGGGACAAAGTGGCCATCGAAGCCATCTTAACTCCTCCATTGAGTCCTCAAAATCTCCACTGAGATGTGCCCCTTTCATGTAAAGGAATCTTAGATTTGTCAAGTTTTTGAATTGTTTTGCTGTGTAAACGTCACCATCTCGCTTGGCTGTTTTGCCGAAGCTTTCTGAGTTGCCTTTACTCAAATCAATGGCCTCAATCTTGTCCGTTCCCTGTAAGCAAGAATCAACATTTATTAATACTAAATCCAACTTAAGTAATCGAATATTATTCATTCGTATTGTGATTGACGTGCATTGATGTGTTCAAGAGACCAGCAATGCGAAGATATGATTTTTCTTTCTACGCCAATAAACAATATTTATAAAGGCTAACAAAGTGAAGGATGTCAACTTCTATTTTGAAATTTGGTCATGCACATTCGGATCTCAAAAAGAATTATGACGTCATGGTTCATTCAAAGTAAAAATTTTACAACGTGTAATCTTATTCTTTCCCATACTGTAGCTTCATTACCATACTGGTTAAGACAAACCTGCAATGCAGGGAATTTAATCAAATTGCAATGTGCAAAATCAAAAGTTGATTTGATCTATTTTAATAGAAATATATTCTTTTTCTCTATGTAAATTTCACATTAATTTTGTGTATATTACTCGATTGTGCTACTTAATTTAAAAAAAATAACACATTATCTTATTTTCCATTGGAGTAATAACTAATTATAAGAAACTGAATATTGTGACAATAGTTATATTAATATATTATGTACTTATTATTTACTAGTAGTAACTTGAAGTATTTTTAATTAATTATTTTCTAATCATAAATAACTAAGACAATAATATTATTTATGCTAATAATCTCTACAACTTATTATTTTATCATAAATTTTAGTTTAGCTATAGATTACAATTTGATATATTCATAATCATAAATAACTTATTAGCTATATTAATAATCTCTACAACTTATGATTTTATCATAAATTTTAGTTTAACTATAGATTACAATTTGATATAATCATAATCATAAATAACCAAGTTAATCAAGTATAATAAATATAATAAACATATTAAAAATTTTAATTGCAAAAAGTGCAAAGCATATTTAGAAATGTGAAAATTGAAGCTATTCTTGGCTACAAAGCCTACATGGAATAGCTATTCCTTGGCCCTCCAGGAATAACTATTCCTGATTTTGAGAGTATAGTAATTTCTAATCTATTTTTTAATCAAAAGAGAATGGAAATAGAATAGTTTTTCCTGAGAACCAAATTGCAGCAAGCTTTCACCAAAAAAAAAAAAAGAATAATCACTTATGCATAAGATTTCAAGGACACTCATAGGTGAACAATAATAATTTGGGAAGGATTTAGATCTCAACACTCAAAAGGAATCCATGAGAAGAGTAACTATAAAAAGGAAAAAGGAAGTAATCTTCAACATAAGTAATCTACTCATATTAGTCATTTCTCCCAAAGAAATGCTTAAGTGACTATTATTAATCTACTATAAAATTAACAGCTGGATGTAGGTCACAAAAATATAAATAACAAATAATTAAAAATCGTTGTAAGATTCACTCCTTAAAAAATATGTGACTCACATGTTATTATTGTTACAATAGCTCAATACTGTTATGCTAGTAGAACTTTTCCCCCCTGTAAACTTACCTCTCAAAATATCAGATTGCCCAATCTATCTTCAAGATTTCTGTGTGGTGTGTAACTTTTTTCAACTTAAAAAATCGATAGCAAGGGTTTGGCCGAATCCCGAAAGTAAGCTCAACCTTTTGTACTCGGATGAAAGTCGCAAAACCTTTCAAACGTCTATCAAGCCTAACCTTCAACATCTATGACAAAGATAACATAACCTTTCAATAATAAAAATATCCCAACTGTTTAACCGTAGAACAAAGTTGACACCTAGTACAAATTTCATCTATTATAATTGTTAAATCGCCACGGATGCCCTACTTTGTTCATTGTGCTAATGTACACAGTGATCCATGTCAACCCACACCAAAAAGGATGTTGTGTTTTACTTTATAATAATGTTAACAACTCGTTACAAAATTCCTGGCTTTTTGTAAAGAAAAAAAAGTTTTAGTCATGATTAACATGGTTCATTGCGCATATCTGCACAATGAGCTATGTAGAATGACTTGTGGTGATTTAAAGTGAAAATAGCCAGAATTGACAGCGGGTGTCATTTTTGTCCCATGAGTAAACGGATGAGTTTGAAAGGTAATGTCATTTTCATTCCATATTCAAAATGCTGGGTCCTTTTAGGATTTTATTCGACTTGTGAAATCTTTATCCCAATCACAAAATGTTGGTACTTTTTTTATTTGGCTGTGTACTCATTAATATCCAATAAGTGAGTTATGAGTCTCAATTATGCTTTAAATGTCTTTAATTTTTTTTTTTGTTTATTTAGTAAGTCGTGCTAGTGCTTTGTCCTTGCTTCACACTTGGCATTTTTTTTTTTTCATAAACACTTCAACAAAGGAGAGTATTGGGTGACCTCTCACGTCGCTTTGCCATGTTATAGGACGTCTTGTACAAGCAATCTTTCTACAATGCACTTCAGGTGCAACACTTTAGAAGAAGGATGTGGAGGAAATTCTTCATTTCGTTGATAGATCTCAAGTGGCATTTTGATCGAGCCTACGCTGGAGGGTCCTTCTAAAGGTTCGGCATAATTGTAAAAGGAAGAGGCTGAGAGTTGTGAGTGGCTAACCCAGCCTCCTTCGTCCCTTGGGACCAACAAGGGGTAGCAGTACTTATTCAAAATAAAGAAGGATATTTGGCATTTGTTTTTCAATCGGAAGTGGGCCATATTGTGGTTCTTTCAGCTGCTCGTATTTTAGATAATATATATGAAAATAACTTTGGATATTTTCATTCAATGTTGGAATAAACTGAAAAGAAGAACTTATATCATTTTTAGCAGAACCACTCCGATTTCAACTTACGATAGTGCCATGGATGAAGAACGAAATGGAATCATGGAAGAATACTGACATAATTATATCAAACTGTACCTTTTTATTTGTAAAATTCAGTTATACCATTATATTTGTATATAAAATATACAGCATATTCATTTTTCTTTTGCTTAGTTTAGTTTGTTTTATCATGTAGTACGAAAGACACAATAAAGATACACTGGCTTCGAACTTGTTAATCTATGAATTGGTTCTTGTGATTATACATACGGCGCACGTTGAGACTATAAGTAAGTGCGAGTCTTTTGATCAACAACTAGAGTCAAACCAAATGATGAATTAAAAAGAGTAGAGTCGCAATCATGATTAATTCACAAATACAAATACAATCTCATGCTTAATTATACAGAATAGAATTTTAGAGTATTTATCTCCTTGACCTTTAATGTAGAAAATAAGTATCCCTTCCATTCTCTATTACGGAATAGTGACTAAAATTTCATGAGAAACGTTGGCATCATTAATCATATTATATTAATTCTAAGATATGATTTATATATCCCGAGTATCTATGGTTTACAATATATAGTCAAGTTATTTATTGCAAGTGTTAAGGACGCAACTAAATCAATATAGATATTCAAGATTTTTGTCAATATAGAATACCCCTATCAATATCTAAAAAATTTGAAAGTACCTCATTCTTGGAGATAAGCAACCTCCTACTTGCTAATCATGTCAATGAAACGATACAAGGATACTAATATTAGAAGGTTCTATGCTCACTAGAGCAAGCACTGAGTTGACGACCAACACTACTCTTAACAAGAAAACATGGACTAAGGGAACAAAAGTAAGAGAAACCGTTACCTTATTTTTCTTTAGCACTTTCAAGGCTTCTTCGGAGTCCCATAACCTGCTACGGTGCCAAGGCTGCTCGTTTTCCTCATGAACAATTGCCCTACCAAGATCTCTTAATTGGTCATGCATTCGGAGCTCAAGATCATCTCCAATTTTTATTAATGACATAAATGTCAACACTTCAATATTCTCCGCTGGAAAAAAGCCACAATCATCCCACATGTAGAATGTAATTCTCCTGTCAGTGCCAATGAGAAAGCAAGCGATATCCAAAAATATTTTTTTTTGTCCCTTGTCTAATACATCGTAACTTATCCTTAACTTTTCTTGCACTTCTTTACGAGGGATCTTTTCTAACTTTTTTATCACATCTCCCCATTCTTTTGATTCTTTTCCGCACAATAATGAACCTAAAACCTCAAGGGATAAGGGAAGTTCTCCGGTGGTGGATACAACTTCACGAGTGAGGTCCTCAAATTCCTTTGGAGGAGAGTCCTTTCGAAATGCATGTCTGCTAAACAGAATCAAAGATTGATTGTTATCCAATACCTCATGTTCATAATTGTAGTCCACCCTAGCTTCTTCAAGAACCCCCTTGTTTCTGGTGGTGATAATGATCGTACTTCCCAAAGAAAACCAATCATGGTTACCAGCCAAACATCTCACTTGATCGACATTATCCACATCATCAAGAAGAAGAAGGACCTTTTTATCTTTAAACCTAGAGCGGATGAAATTAATCCCTTCATCCTTATTACGAACTTCATTTTTTTGATTTGATATATCATAGATTAACTTATTCTGTAAGTCATGAGCACCACACTTCCATGATTCCCTTATATCAACAATGAAGCTACGATGCTCAAATTGATTGGATAGCTCATTATAAATGGTTTTAGCAAGAGTAGTTTTACCAATACCTCCCATTCCATGGATGCCAACAAATAGGCGGGCATGAGACTTATCATCCAGAAATTCCATAATTTTCTTCACATGACTATCAATTCCAACCAAATTCTCAGAAATAATCAACTCAAACTTTTTCTTCAGTTCACTCAACACTTTTTGAACAACCAATTTCACCAACTCTGCTTCAGACCTAAACCTATACAATGTGACAAGAGTTCAAATATGTGGCAACAATAATTTTATATTGTTTATCTATTGAGAATGTCATAATAACTGAATTCGGGATAAATTGAAAAAATTTAAGAATCGTTTTTGTTACACCTCCATATATTATCTTATATGCTAAGAATAAAGTTTGAGAAATGCTTGTGGTCGTTTCACATGGCATGCCCCCTTCTACTACTACTCCGACATAATTTATTAAATTAGAAGAAACTTGAGGGCATCACTTACGAACCTTGAATACTGTATATGTTATGAATTTGAAACAAATTTTAGACTTGTTGTTTGTTAAAGATATTAGGGATGACGTGGACATAACTTTGAAAACTTTCTAGAGCCTTTGAATAATCAAAAATCCAATAAGCCAACCTAGTATGAGAGTCAGCAATCAATCAATAAACAAGTTATAACTTTTGATGTGAGACGATTTCAACTGCTGTAATACAAATCCAAAAAGCAGTTCAGATTGTGATATTGTGAATAACTTGAATGCAATCGAGGGGATTTCTCCTTGTTTGCACAATTCTACACGATTGCAAGTTTCCACTTGTGTTATCATTATAGATCGGTGTTCTTATCATTTTTCATTGCTAGGATGATAAGTTCTTGTACTTTGTTTTCCTTTTGAGTAACTATGTTCTTTGATTTTAATTCATCTAGGTAGAAGAATAATTTTTTCCCAAAAAAAGAACGTTGATTCAATATATTTAGGTGTATGAGATAGAAATTACTTGCTGAAGATAGGAAATGCATTGAAAATTATTCAAACAAATATCTAATATAAATAATCCCTTTTTCCTTCCTTTTTTTTATATTTTCCATCATCATATATAACTAATGAAACATTTTATTTTGTAAAATAATTTTAATAGCAACTAGTCAACAGTATTAATGATTTAATAAATGTAACTTGGGAAGATAAAGAATTATGCCTTTGACAATCACTATGCATGGTATACGATGTTACGAGCTCTAAATAAAAATCACCAATAAGTTGTCCTATTAATCTCAAATAAATATGTAATTAGAAAAGTTTGTGACAATGACTAGTGTGACATACACTATAAACATGAAAAAAAAAATGGCACAATGTTACAAAATCTTTGGACCTAAGAGTAAAAACTCAATCAAAAAATCTTATCATTCAAGTGAATGGGATCATACCAATAAAATCTATAAGTAGATATGTCAATATCATTAAAGCAAGACACTTAAAAAAAAAAAAAAACAGAGTGAATAATTTATCGAACTCATGCTTCGTAGGATCTTACTGCCAACATGATCTTTTTGTTTATATATATAGAACGAAAATGAAGCGGGTGAGAATCAGGACATCCAGTAAACAACCTCACATATTAAAAGAAAGTAGAGAATGCTTTGGTGAGAAATTTTACCCATCAGCCTCGTATCCTTTCAAGTTGCTGACTTCAAGGAGTGCTTGCTTCCATTTCTCCAAAATCGCTGGGTCAAAAGAAGACCTCTCAAGCAAACGCTTCTCACGATCATGAAATGCCTTTCCAAAGCTTCCAATTTGACGTCGCACTTCAGCTGGTTTCACTTTGTAGAATATAGGCAGCACTATCTGCCCGTTATTATTCTTGCGCTCCATTATTTGAACTAGTTCATTCAGGCACCAACTGCTTGCACCATAATTCACAGAAAAAATGGGGATCAGGACCTTACTATTCGTGATGGCTGCCATGAGCTCTGGTCTGATGTCCTCGCCTTGGCAAAGCTCGTCATCATCTCTGAAAGTGTGAATTCCGGCTCTGAGGAGCCCATCGTAGAGGTGATCGGTGAAGCCATGTCGAGTATCTATGCCTCTAAAGCTCAAGAACACCTCGTAGCAATTTCCAGTCGACACTGTCAAAGAACTAGATGCATTGTTGTTAGTTTCTGTCGGAGACGAACTAGATCCAACGGAATTAGTTTCCGTCGGAGACGAACTAGATCCAACGGAATTAGTTTCTGTCGGCACAATCATCGAATCATTTGTGCCAGTATCAGCATCATCTGCATTTCCACGCACACTAGCTTTCTTCTTATTGAGAAAATATAACGTAAGCCCGAGGAGAAGGATCGGTGCCACGAGCTCGGCGAAAGTATACCCAAAAATAAGGCGATGCATTTCGTCCTCGCTCTGATCTGCCCTTGATTTTTGCTTTCAAGCCCGACGAAGAAAAAACAAGAGTGCCTCTCAGAAAACAGGAAATGCCTTCTTGTTGCCTATTCTATTGTGGTCTGCTAAAATTTAAATACACGTAAAGCGGAAGATTTGTTAGGAAGGTGAAAACTGCAGAGAGACTTATGACGAGACTGGGACATGAACTCGCGGGAGAAGATGGAAAGCTGGGGAGAGAGAGAGAGAGAGAGTCGTCCGATTCAATATACTCTAGACAAGGAACAGATAAAAACTTCATAGCGTCGCGACAGGGAAGAGGGCACGCTTATTCCACTGCTTTGTCCACCGCTCGCACCTGTCCTTTTCTTTTGTTAATTTATTTTCCATCAGAAAAAAGTATTTTTAATATATTTAAGCTCTTCATCCCACTTAAAATAAAAAAAAATTAGTCGTCTTGCTTTGAGCCTTTTAAATATTGTACCGTTAAATTGATAGACTTCATTTTAATACTAAAATGTTATATTATTAACGATCATAAAAAATTATCAAATAGCTACATATATATTAATTTGTACCCGAGCACAACGAGAAGAATGTCTTTTTGGCTCTAGTTTGCCTTAATTTCTCTTCTTCTTCTTTTTTTGGTTGAACCTTAATTTCTCCTTAAATCTCGAAAGTCGCCATACCTTTTTGCTTTTGCTTTATTTTATTATTTATATATATTTCTTTATTGTTTGGACTTATCTAATCCAACTAGTTAGCATGCACCGATAATTAAAACTTACCGAGCTAGTTAAAAATTAGTAATTCATTGACCGGACCACTGGCCATGCATTTATAGTCGTTGCCTTCACGTGGGGGAAGTTTCAATGGACAAGAGAATCCGAGGCGATCCTTGTCCAAGAAGAAACTAACATGTAAGCAAGTTTTGATGCAAAAGCAATGGAAAAACATAAAACCAAAAATAAAAGACAACTGCTATAATGGTTTCCGTGGAAAGTGGTCATAATATGAATACATACAAAGCGTCACCATTGAACTTTCCTTTTTTTTTTTTATTTATTTTCCATCAGAAAACTTACAAATATATTTAAACTCTTGATGCCAGTTAAAAATTTACCTTGAACCTGTTAAGTATCAACATATCAAACTAATGAATTTCATTCCAATCATCAACTATCAGTTAAATCTACTATATATATAAAGATTGCGGATGATTATAAACCCAAAAAGAGTAAAGAGAAAAACTCTAGTGACTTGATATCCTCACTCCTTCGTAGAGGAAGCAGGCGAAGGTTGCACTTTTAGGACTCCTTGCATTTCTCCCTTTATTGTTTCTTGGACAAACCAAAGAGTAGCCAATAGCATTGAATTAGACCCAACGAAGAACCGACTGAAACGATTTTCAATGACACATAAGTTTTTACACATATCTGCCTTAATTTTGATATTAATTGAATATGATGGCAGATATAGTGGGAAAATTTTCTAAATAGAAGATAGGACATGGACAGCAACTTGCAATCCATCTAGACAAGAAACACGCAATGCATGAATCATTGATAAATCCTTTGAACATATCAATCTCCGCATCTTTTGTCTTTCCTCTTGTCTAATTTCTTTTTTAGGTAGACTTTTCATCTCCACGACGACTCTTTCTAGTTCCTTTGCACATTTCTTTCTTTCTGGCTCCAAACCCTTGATCTTTCCCTTGTTGTCACTACTTCCCTCACGTGCTTGTGACATGGATTTGCGAGAGAAAATGAAAAGTGGAGAGAGAGATTCGTCCAGTCCAATATTTTCCACACAAGTGCTCAACATAGATAAAAACATACAAAGCATCAAGACAATAAAGAGGGGATGCTCAATCCACCGCCTATACCGTCGAACTTTCCTCTTTCTTTTGTTAACTTATTTTCCATCAGGAAAGGTGTTTTTTGTTAAATATATTTAAGCTCTTAATCATGCTGAGGAATTTACCCCTCTTACTTTGAGCATGATATATATTACATAGTCAAACCAATAAACTTCATTTTGGTACTGAAATGTTGTATCATCAATGATAACTTATTCTAAAATCATGTTATTATGCATGTCAAGGATCATAAAAAGTTATTAATATGCATAAATATGTGTGTGTATTCATTTCGTACCATAACACAATGAGAAGAATTTATTCTTTGCTCAGTTCCGTTTTAATTTCTCATTCAAATCTCATAAATAAGTCAAAATGCCTTTTTTGCTTTTGCTTTTGCTCAATTATATATTTATTTATTTAATTTATCTAATTCAATCAATTGACACGCGTCAATAAGTCAAACTTGTCGAACTATATATAAATTAGTAATCCATTGGCCGGAACCACTAAATATGCATTTATGGTCATCGCTTTCAACTGGTGGAAATTTCAATGCATAGGAAAAGTGAACGTTAAGGAAACCTAGATGTTTCAAAAGTAGATTAAACAAACTTTCGGTGAAATTGCAGCTTTTTGTTCTCCGTTGTTTCCTTGCACGTGCCTCGACAATTTCTCTCTCTTCATTTTTTTTTTTTCACCTCCCCTGTTCTTCCTTTCTTTCTTTTCTTTTGCAGACCACTTTATCAGTTTTTCTTTGTAAAGCTTTCTCTTTTTCCGGCCAAAACCCTCTCTCTCGAGCCCTCTTTATCTCCTTTTCCTGGCCGAGAAGAAAAGCTCCATCTTTTTTTCTTTTTTGAGCTCCCTTTGGCAATTATTGCACGCGGAAAAATGCCCCATCTACCCGGCCGAGGATCCTCTGCTTTTTCACGCCCAGATTTTCTTGTCTTCTTTGGCCGCGAATTTCAATCTCTGAATGCCGAGATTGCCTCCTCGTCATTATGAAATTGCTCTCTTCTGACCTCATCCTAAAGAATTTTTGTTGTATTTGGAACATATTTGGGATTCGATATAAAATTTGGAAAAAAAATTTAGGCCAAAATATTGAGGGTTGATGCATCATTTGGTTTAAAGTTGAGAGTTTTTTTGAAACAAATGCCTTTTTGCTTTTGCTTTTACTTTTACTTTTACTTTATTATATATATATATATATATATATATATATATTTATCGGTTTGATTCATCTAAATCCAATTAATTGACACGCTCTTATAATCCAAATTTGCTAAACTAGATGTAAATTAGTAATTCATTGGCCGAGACCACTAAACATGCATTTATGGTTGTTGCTTTCGTGTGGTGGAAGTTTCAATGCATAGGAAAAGTAAACTTCAAGGAAACATAGATGCTATAAAAGTAAATCAACAATCTTTCGATAAAATTTCGACTTTTTAGGCCGCGCATGATAAAATTTTTGTTTCTTGATTTCTTTATTTCTCTGTTCCCCGGAATAGGTTTGGAACAGAAATCCGTTTGGTAACGCAATTTGATTTCTCTATTTCTGAAACAGATTTTTATTCCAGAAATTGATTTTGATGAGAAACCAGAAGTTAGAAATTATAGCTTCTCTGTTTCTGAAATAGAAACAAAAATTATTTCCTTTACTCCATCCTTTAGAAATAGAATTTTTATTCTCAAATTAGCAAAAGAGATTATCATACCACCTTCATTTGATATTGTCCCATAAGAGATTCTTATGGATCCTAAGCATAAACGTTACTTCAAGGTAGAATTCTCATATATTCCTTTACACCATAAATTTTAATATTGTATAATACTAGTATTTAATAAAATGACAGGGCTATATAGGCACTATTGATGGCACCCATATTCATGCTTTTGTACTTGTGTCGAAGCAAATCCCATTTAGATGTAGGAAAGGTACCACCACTCATAATGTGAAATGCATTTGTTCATTTGATATAAAATTTACTTTTGTATATGCTGGTTGGGAAGGCTCTGTCAACGATTGTCAAGTGCTTGCAGCAGCACTGGAGACTCCTCACTTGGAATTTCCTCGGCCACCACCAGGTATTTGTTTGTCCTTTAAGGAATAATTTTCTTTATAATCATATTTATAGTTACAAATTATGACCAATGTATGAATACATTGTTGTAGGCAAATATTATGTCATGGATTTTGGTTATGCAATAACTCCGGGATCTTTAATTCCTTTTAGAGGTGACCAGTATCATTTAAATGAGTATAGAGGTAGAGCAAGACGGCCAACAACTATAAGAAAATTGTTCAACTATAGGCATTCTTCTTTAAAGAATGTCATTAAAAGATCATTTTGGGCATTGAAGAAATGCTTTTTCATTTTGAGACACATGCCCTCATTTACAATTCGAAAGCAAGCACATATCGTAATTGCATGTTGTGTCATCCATAATTACATCCGTGATCAAGACAAGATGGATAAGAAATATACTTGGCTGAACCTACGCAAAATGAGCTTGCAAACGTTTAGTTGACCGAGAAGGGAAACCAAATAAATACGCTTAGGAAAACCATTGCCAATAAAATAGCAAGGAATAATAATATGCCAGAAATTCCATGAAATTGTATTTTCAACTTTTGTAATGTATTAGTATTATTTCGACTATTATTTTGTATCTGAGGATTTCCTATATTGTTATCTATCCAATTTTTATTCCTAGAAATAGAAATTTTATTCTGTTATTAAACGGATTTCTATTCTAGAAATAAAAATTTTGAGTTGTTATCAAACGGGTTTTTTTACTTAGAAATTTGTCTGAAGAATAAAAATTGAGAAATCAATTTCTGGCAAGAAATCAATTTCTATTCTAGAAATTTTATCATGCGTAGCCTTACTCTGTCCTTTCTCCACGTGTGCCCCGACAATTCTGTCTCTCTTTCTTCATTTTTCTTATTTTCACCTCCTACGTTCTTTTTTCTTTCCTTTCTTTTGCTGACCACTTTCTCAGTTTTTCTTCATAAAAGCTTCTCTCTTTTGCCGAGCATAAGCCTCTCTCTGTATCTCCATCTCTTTGACCGTGAAGAAAAGCTCCGTCCTACTTTTTCGACCTCTTTTGACAATGATCGCATGTTGAAAAATTGCCCACCCTACTTGGCCGAGAATCCTCTGCTTTTTCTATGCTCATATTTTATTGCCTTCTTTGGCCGTGCATTCCGGTCCCTGAATGCCGAGATTACCCCCTTTTCAAGATGAAAATTGCTCTCTTGAAAATTCTTTTTAGATGAAAAAATTAGGCGCTGGTGTAGCATCGGGTTTAAAGTTGAGGCTTCTTTGAGGCAAGAAAAAGTTCGGGATAAAATGAAAATTGAACCTAAAATTTGTGGATCTTTAGGTAATTAGGACTTAGGGGTGTGCATGGTCCGGGTGGGCGGTTCCGGACCTAGAACCGGGAACCACCCGCTAAGGACCGGTTCCGAAAAATTGGAACCGGGATCCACCCATTTATTACATAGATCCACCGAGAACCGGACCGCGGTCCGGTCCGGTTCCCCTGGGTGGATCCATGGAACCGATCTTGACGCAAAATAATTTCAACATAGAACGACTACGTGATATCAAAGCAAGCTAAAAAAAAGAAAAACCAAATTTAAGTACGTAAAACAAAAATTCATTTGTTGCAACTATAAATGCAACCAATGAAGGAATGGATGTATGTAAGTTGATATAGAGGCAGAAAGAGTAGTGAGTGTTCAAGAAAAATGGGTCTTTCTTAAAGCTATGAACTGGACATATCCCTCATTAGGTTCGACAAAATATCACAAATTGCATAGACAAATCAAAGGAGGTGAAATGAGGCACCATCCAAACACAGGAAAACAAAGGAAGTGCAACTAAACAAGACTTTATTGAATATATCACCTTCATCATTATATTAATAAATAAACTAAACAACCAAAAAGCATAAGAATTCCCCAATATTCAGCTTTGTATTCATCCTGTAGCAGAAACAATTGCCACTAAACAATTGCTTTGTATTCAATTTTAGTAATTTTTTTTTAATATTAAAAGGGAACCGGTCCAGTTCGGATGGGCGGGTGAGGGATCCGCCCATGGAACCGGAACCGGACGGTTCCCAACGGTTCCCAAAATTGGAACCGGGAACCGGACCGGTTCCCTCAAGAACCGCCGGTTCCATGCGGTTCCGGTCCGGTTCCGGGCGGTCCGGACAGTTCTCGGGTATTTTACACACCTATTAGGACTGTACAGAAAGAGGGAAGCAAAAGTCGAGGAGCTTCACCGTTTTATAGAATCCATGGGCAGATTTGTAATTAGATAGCTTGGAATAATTTTCTTTCTCCTCTATTGATGGCCGGGTCCCGCCAGTTCTTGCTTTTTGTCATTTCTTATGTCGAATGAGTGGCTGGGCCCACCACTCTTCTTCTAGTTGATTATGAAGTTACCGATTAATCAACCACTGAGGGTTCGCCCCAGTGGCCACCCTTCCAACATGGAAGGGGGAGGTGAGGTTCAAATCCCCACCTCCTCGGGGGAATGGGGGTAGGGACGCGTAAGTTTCGAAAGTGGGTTGCGACTCCACGCCCCCGCAAGAGGCAGGGCACAATTCTGCGAGTGAGTGTAGAGTAGGAATAGAGTAAGACTAGGCAGGGCACAATTCTGCGAGTGAGTGTAGAGTAGGAATAGAGTAAGACTGACCAAAAAAAAAAAAAAGGTACCGATTAATCATTTAATCAAATTTATTGATTTCACAATTTTTCGATCAACTCAAATTTTTTATGGCAAACGTTTTTCTTGGTTTTGTTTAAGCGATTGCAATCTTCCTTGAACACCTATAAGCTGTTGTATGTGTTAATTCAAATATTTATATTATTGAATGGAGCCGAAACGGTCAGCCTTAGCTCATTTTAGATTAAATATAACTTTACACAATACTTAAACATAAATGTATGCGATTCCTCTTAAATAACGAGGGGTAGCTATGTTAATAAAAAAGTAAATTAAGTTTTACTTACCACCCAAAAGCATATTATTCTTATTTAACAATTATATATTACTCTTAAATAAGAAGGTGTAGCTATCTTGGCATCATTATTAGTTTTTGTTGAAGGACTATATCCACAGAAATTAGTTTCTGCCAATGCAATCGACGAACCAGATGCACCAGTATCAACATCTTCTGCCTTTCCATGCACACTAGCTCTCTTCTTATTGAGAAAATAGAGCGTGAGGCCGGGGAGAAGGATCAGTGCCACGAGCTTGGCAAAAGAATACTCGAAAATGAGACGATGCATTTCGTCTTTGCCCTGACTCTACCCTTGATTTTCACTTTCAAGTGTGGTAGAGAAAAAAATCGGAATGCCTATCAGGAAACAGAAAATGCGTTCTTGTTGCCCATTCTCTTGCGGTTTGATTTATATAATGAAACCAGTTGGCAACCAGAATCGCACCAATAAGTCAAACTTGTCAGTCTACATATAAATTCGTAATTCATTTACTGGGAACCGCAACCACGTGCTTGGAGTCGTTGCCTTCACAATGCTCAAGGGAATCCTAGTATTAATAATAGCCAGGGGGTGTTCAAATTTCAATACACATAAATAAGATGGTGGATTTATTGGGAAGATGAAAAGTGGAGAGAGAGAAAGACTTGGGACGAGAGCAGAACATGGATCTGCGGGAGAAGATGAAAAGTGGAGAAAGACACAGTCCATTTCCAGAGATGTGCTCAGAATGAATAAATATATACAGAGCGTCGAAAATGTGATGTTGGGCACGCCGAGTCCAGTGCCCAAATGTTTTTGACCCTTAAACAAATCAAATTCATTTCTTTCGATAATCCAAATCAAGCACATATTTGTGTGCCCTTTTTTGCTAGCGAATTGAATAAGCGAACTAATCTAGGTGGATTGATTCCTGACTTTTTGATCAAACATAATTTTATTTTGAATATAATTTTTCATATCACTTTGATGATGTGGATCTCTTTTTTGCTATAGAAATGCCACATCAAACAACTAATAATGTTTTTGAACATAAGGTTAACAAGGTAAATTTGAGATTGGTCAATGATTTTTTAGATAAAAAGATGTTAGGCTGGGATTAGACAAAAAGTTTAGGATTTTTTTAGACAAAAAAAAAAATCGAGGGCAGATTTAAGACTAGTTCCAAGGTTGAGGATTTTTTTTTTTAAGATAAGAAAGTTCGAGATAAAATTAAAACTGGATTTAAAATCTGAAGGTTTTTAGGACATTAGGCCTATATAAAAAGAGGGAAGAGAAAATTGAGGAGTTTCACCCGTTTAATCATTCAAGGACAAATTTGTAATTAGATAGCATATAATTTTATTTTTATCCCTTTGCCCTGTGGCTCGATTCCACCATTCCTTGATTAACGTGAGACTATCGCTCTTCTCTATCAAATTTGTCCATTTCTTATTTGGAGTAAGTGGACGGGCCTATCACATTTCTCTCCACTTAAATTGTCAAGTTACCAACTATTATTTTCTTTTTTAATTTACAATTTTTTGAGACAAATGTTTTTCCTTAGTTTAGTTCTTGTGGTTTGATTTATATAATGAAATCAGTTGGCAATCACAATCATCTCAATAAGTCAATCTTGTCAAGCTACATATAAATTAGTTATTCATTCACGGGGAACTGCAACCATGTGCTTGGAGTCGTTGACTTCACATGGCTCAAATCTCAATGCTCAAGGGAATCTGAATATTAATAATAGACAGGCTGTTCTTTTTTTTTTTTTTTTTGACCATTAGGCTGTTCAAATATCAATACAGTGCAGAGAGAGAGACTTGGGACGAGAGCGGAACATGGATCTGCGGGAGAAGATGAAAAGTAGAGAAAGACAGAGTCAAATATTCCTACGGTCCAATCATTTCCAGAGATGTGCTCAGAATAGATAAATATATACAGAGCGTCGAAAGGGTGATGTTGGGCACGCCGAGTCCAGTTCCTAAATGTTTTTGACCCTTTAACGAATCAAATTCATTTCTTTCGATAATCCAAATCAAGCGCATATTCGTGTGCCCTTTTTTGCTAGCGGATTGAATAAGCGAACTATTGTGGGTGGACTAATTCCTAATTTTTTTTTTTTATCAAACACAATTTCATTTTGGATATAATTTTTCATGTCACTTTGATGATGTGGATCTTTTTTTCTATTATAAAAATGCCACATCAAACAACTAATAATGTTTTTGAACATAAGGTTAACAAGGTAAATTTGAGATTGGTCAGTGATTTTTTTAAATAAAAAGATGTTTAGGCCGTGATTAGACAAAAAGTTTAGGATTTTTTTAGACCAAAAAAAAAAATCAAGGGCAGATTTAAGATTAGATCCAAAGTCGAGGATTTATTTTTATTTTTTAGATAAGAAAGTTCAAGATAAAAATTAAAACTGGATTTAAAATTTGAGGGATTTTAGGACATTAGGCCTATATAAAAAGAGGGAAGAGAAAATTGAATAGTTTCACCCCTTTAATCATTCGGGGACAGATTTGCAATTAGATAGCATATAATTTTACTTTTATCCTTGTGCCCTGTGGCTCGGTTTCACCAATCCTTGATTAACGTGAGACTATCACGCTTCTCTACCAAATTTGTCCATTTCTTGTTTGGAGTGGCTGGGTCTATCACATTTCTCTCCACTCAATTGTCAAGTTATCAACTATTATTATTTTTTAAATATCAACTTATTGATTTTGTTTAGCCTCAAAGCTAAATAAGAAATCAAAACTTACAATTTTTTGTGACAAATGGTTTTCCTTAGTTTAGTTCTTGTGGTTTGATTTATATAATGAAACCAGTTGGCAATCACAATCATCTCAATAAGTCAATCTTGTCAAGCTACATATAAATTAGTTATCATTCACTGGGAACCGCAACCATGTGCTTTGGAGTCGTTGACTTCACGTGGCTCAGATCTCAATGATCAAGGGAATCCGAATATTAATAATAGACAAGGGCTCTTCAAATTTCAATACATATAAATAAAACGGCGGATTTGTTGGGAAGATGAGAAGTGGAGAGAGAGGCTTGGGACGAGAGTGAGACATGGATTTACGGGAAATGATGGAAAGTGTGGGGAGAGAGAGAGAGAAAAAGTAGAGATTCGTCCCGTCCAATAATTTCCAGACAAGTACTCCGAATAGGTCGTTAAGATAGTGACGTTGGGCCCGACTAGTCCAGTGCTTGCACCGTTGGACTTTCCTCTTCTTTTGTTAATTTATTTTCCATCAGAAAAGTTATTTTTGTTTAATATATTTAAGCTCTTGATCCCACTTAGGAATTTAGCCCCTCTCACTTTGAGCCTTTTAAATATTATATTGTCAAATTGATAAACTTCATGTCAAGACTGAAATGTCTGACGATTACTTATGCTAAAAAAGTATGTTATTAACGCATGTCAATGATCATAAAAATTATCAACATGTTATATGTATATGTATATGTATATGTATATTTCATTTTGTGCTCAAGCTTAATGAAAAAACTTTCTTTTTTGCTTTGTTTCTACCTTAATTTATCCATCAAATTTCATAGATAAATCAAACTGTCCTTTTGCTTTTGCATTTACTTTATTACATATATTTCTTTATTTATCTAATGAACCAGTTGGCACGCACTAATAATTCAAACTTGCCAAGCTAAATAAGTAATTTATTGACCGGGACCACTAACCATCCTTTTGAGGTCGTTGCCTTTGCACGGTGAATCCAAGACGATCTGACCTAGGGAGAAGAAAACATGTGAGCAAGTTCCGATGCATAAGCAATTAAACAAAATATAAAATCAAAAATAAAAGACAATTATTGTTATGTTATCCGCAAACAAGTTGTAAAATACAAACAAAGTGTCCCCAAGTGGTTGCACAATTGAATTTTCCATCACTTGTGTTAAATTTTTTTCCATCAAAAAAGGTATTTTTGTTGAATATATTTAAAGCTCTTGATGTCACTTAGGAATTTACCTCTCTCACTTTGAGCTAGTTAAGTATTATCATATCAAATCGATAAACTTCATTTTACTATGAAAATATTGTATTATCAATGATCACTTATCCTAAAATCTACCATATATAAAGCCTTTGAACGATCATAAACCCAACGAAAGTTAAAAGAAAAACCCTGGTGGCTTGATATCTTGAAGTAAGCAAGGATTACACTTCAGGACTTCGTATGTAATTCTCCCTTTATTATTTCTTGGACAAACCAAAGAGCGGCCAATAGCATTAAATTACACCCATTTCAAACTACTTTTGGTGACACGTAATTTTTTACACCCATCAGCCTTTATTTTGCCAATAAATGAATACAATGGGCAGATATAGTGGGATGACTCTCTAAATATATAGTAGGACATGAATAGCCACTTGCAATACATCCGAACAAGAAATATTAGATTATAATTTTATGTCCACTTTGAGAAAGGTCCTAATGTCAAGTAAGAATCAATTAGCACATGCTAATGCATTGATCATTGTTAATTATTCAAGGGGTTGCAGAATAATCGGTAAGCACATGCTGATAAATTGACTATTGTAATTTTTTACTATGCATCTTTTAAGGTGGAGACCACTTTGAACACACCCATGCTCAAAATTTTTGTCTTTCTTCTTGTTTTTCTTTTCAAGGTAGACTTTTTAACTTCATGACAACTCTTTCTTGCTCCAAATCCTTGATCTTCTCATTGTTGTCACTGCTTCACTCACGTGACTGTAGAGTCCTAACCCCATGCCCATGGTCATTCTTGGCAGCTAACGAGCCAACCCTCCTCAAAATCACCTTGCAAGTTTGTGAGAGATGAATGCATCAATGCCAATGATGATCATAGCGTCTCATCTTCACTCTTGAGATCAAGGCTTGTTCCATTGAAAGAGCAACCATGTAATGGGACAAAAGTTTTAAAAGTTATGAGAAAATTCTAAATTTTCTTTAAAATAGAGTTACCACTAATCAATTTAAGAATATTGAGCTGATTTGGGACCTAAGTGCATATGTGAAAGCATAGGTCATTTGCAAGTAGTCTTCAGTTATGTGCAGGGAGGGTTCATTTTCTCTATGACACCCTTTTGGTACCCCATTTTATTAATCAAGTAATTTGAGTGCAATTATCAAATAATTTCAAAAGTAATTGCTGCAACTTTTTTTTTTCAAGGATATAATCAAGATAATTCCCTTACGTGCCAGCATGACTCCATGCACCATGTGTGTTTGTGTTTTCAAAATATGCAATGGCATGTTTAAATATGCATGGGTCCTAATTTGTGACGTGTGTTCATGTGCAATTGACCATGACTTATAATCAAATGATGCATGCTTAGTTTTAGTCATCCGCTGCATAAAGTCCAATTAAATGAAATTAATTCTTTGACATTTGCCTAACCATTCTCATTGGATAGAAAGACAATGAGAATCTCTTTAGTCCACTCAAGGAGTAAACGAAAAGTTTTTTAGGAAGTACAAGATATTTTGAATGGAGATCAATGAAAGATGAAATTTATTTTCCAATAGCTTTGATTGTACTCCATAAGGCTTTTGTTTATTAATCCAAAGTCCAAAAGTCCTGCCACAAACTTTTGAATTTTTCTTCCATTTTAATTGAAATTGAGCTTCATTCATCAGCTCAAAAGCTCTCGGAAGAAGAGAAAATAGATGGGGCCCACTACCAAAATCTTATTTTCAGGCCCCACCACCATCAAAATCATTTTCCCTTCATCCTAGAAGATCTAGAAACTAGAAAAGACACGCGAAGGTACCTTTATCGCATTATATAATAATTTTACCTATTTAGCAGAAAAAATTAACAGTTTTACCTTATAATGCTTGTTAAGAGTACAATGAATAATTCGAGATAGCACAAGAAATTCTCAAGTTTTTAGCTTTATATTTGTATAAATAGATAATGTTTAGGACTTAAATAAATCTTTTTCAACCTTAGAAGCTTGAGAATTCTAATTCCACAAAGTCTGCAAAGCTAATTCCTTACTTACATAGTACCAATAATCGCCCAATCTCACAGGGGTGTGTGTATATATATTTTGAAATCAATAATTTTGAATTTACTTTTCTTTATTATTATGAAATGGTCAAGGACATACCTGTTATAAGATAAATTTATTATTGTATTTGGACAAAATGATAATCTAGAAGAGTACAAGCCCGTGTATACAACCTTATATGGTGCATACATGCACAAAACTTCTAGGAAAGTACACTTCAGATAATCATATACCTGTGAATGTTCGATTTTAGTCCTTATTAATTGTTTTGGTGACAAAACTAGTCAAAAACATTTTCATTACATTGATTAAATGTTTTTGACCATTTAACAAATCAAATTCCTTTCCTTAGATAATCCAAATCAAGCACATATTTGTGTGCCCTTAGAGGAATGGAGTAAAGGATAAATGAAAGCACAAACTAAATTTTATTCAAGGACTTTTGTGATACAAAAAATATTGCTAGCAAATTGAATAAGCAAATTGATCTAGGTGGACTGATTTCTCCTTTATATTTATGAGCATCTTCCGAGACAATATTTGACACATTGACAAATAATAAATTAGAGTAATTATAACACGAATATTGATATAAAAAATATTTCTTAAAGTGGTCTTATTTACTCTTAGTGTGATGGTTAATAAGAGAGTGGATGGTTAAATTCCTCAAATCAAAAAGTGGATAATCAATTGCTCAAGTACTACTTAATTAACTGATCAGTAAAAAGGATGAGATTGTAAGTCACGAGATATTAAAAGATGAGATGCACGCTCTTTCATTTTGAGCTATGAGGACACCACTAACAACTCTAAACAATGGGGAGCATCTTTCTGATCAAGCTGGACAATTAGTACTGATACATTTATCTTTGATTAAATTATGGGGAGCATCTTTCTGATCAAGCTGGACAAGTAGTACTGGTACGTTTATCTTTGATTAAATTATGGGGAGCATCTTTCTAATCAAATTTCTGATCAAGCTGGACAAGTAGTACTGGTACGTTTATCTTTGATTAAATTATGGGGAGCATCTTTCTGATCAAGCTGGACAAGTAGTACTAATGCATTTATCTTTGATTAAATTTATTATTCTTGATCTCTCCCTCGAGTCAATGCGATGCTGTCTGCGAATATTTTCAATTTTCCGAGGAAATATGGCAAAAATAATGATGAAGCACACGAAATACGAGGTGCTCTGGTTCCATATAGTACCGTGCGACCATACTGATCACTTGCAAGTATATAAAACCAAAAATTCGTGTTAAATTGTACTTTCGAGTGCCTAAAAAATTGAGCAATTACTTATCATATGAAAAGGGTCGGTGATTTAGCCGGACACAATACCTATCTATATAAAAGGGCCTACTTCTCTAAAATAAAAAAAAAAAAAAAATCAATTTTAGGTATAGTTCCAATTTCCCATCGTTTTTTAAAGAAAAAAACATAATTTTAAGTCCAATCCCAAATTTTTTCTAAATTATTTTTGTCTAAAAAAAACCCAACTACTAAATATTCACCGTTAGTCATCCCCAATTTTCCTAATTTTCTCATTAAAAAATGATTTCATTTTGGAGAATAATTTCCCTCCTCACTTTGTTGATGTAGATTTTTTTACTGGCATAGAAACATCACGTCAAACAACTCATGATTGATTTTGGATTGAGATTAAAGGGAGCAGATTTGAGATTAGCTAGTGATTTTTTAGACCAAAAATATTCAAAATAAGTTTGGGATTTAACATAAAATTTGAGATTATTTTTTAGACATAAAATTGGGGGCAAATTTGGGATAGGATCTAAACTTGACAATCTTTTCGAGATTGAAGTTGGGATAGAATAAAGACTGGATTTAAAGTTTGAGGATATTAAAGGAATTAAGCCTATATAAAAAGAGGGAAGAGAAAATGGAGGAGTTTCACTTGTTTTAATCATCTAGGGGCAGATTTGTAATTAGATAGCATGTAATTTTCTCAATGGTTGGGCCCTATCGATCCTTGCTTAACTTGAGGCCATCCCTCTTCTCTACTAAGTTTTTGTGCATTTCTTATTTTGAATGAATTGCTAGGCCCACCTCTCTTCTGTCTACTTAATTGTGAAATTACCATTTTTTTTTTATAGATGTCTAACTTATTGATCTCATTTACTCAAATTTATTGATTTTACAATTTCCTAATCAACCCAAAGCAGAATTGATAAATCAAAATTTCAATTTTTTCCAGTAAATGTTTTCCATTGGTTTGGTTTAGTGACTGCAATTTTCCTTAAACACCTATAATTTAATATATGTGTTAATCCAAATATTTATATTATAAAATGGAGATGATACGTACAGTCTTAGTTCATTTTGATTAAATATAACTTTATACGATACTTAAACATAAATGCATGCAGTTTCTCTTAAATAATGAAGGGTAGCTATTTTAATAAAAATGTTAAATAGGTTTTATTTACCACCTAAAATTTGCCTAAGCATATTATTCTCATCCAACAATTCATTTATTATAGATTTATTTCTATTAAATAACGAGGGGTAGCTATCTTTGTAATATATGTTAAATAGGTTTGCTTACCACTCATATTGTTATACTACTTGGTTGTTGCAAGATGTGAAGCAATTTGTATGTTCAATAGTGAGTTCATCCATTTGGATACCATTTAATGCATTTTTTTTTTTTTTTTTATTTAGTTACTCAATAAAACAATGCTCTTTAGACATTGAATCAACTCAAGCAAGATATTTGTATAAAGAATTGAGTGAAATGTTAAAATCCAATGCAATAATTACTTCATTTTACAATAAAAAGAAGTTTATTATAATATCCACCTGTAACAATGCAAGCTAAAAGAATTATTAACACTATTTATATAGGGAAGAGTATATATAAAAAAAATATAAAGAAAAAAAGTCCAAAACCTTTTGTCATAGTTTCAATTAAGCCATAAAATTTTCAATTGGACCAATTTAACTCTAAATTTTTTCGCATTGATACCAATTAAGTCCATCTAGCCTATTTAGAGGAAATTTGCCGATGTGGATGGTGATCATTCTCCATGACATTGTCGACGTTGATGTAGGTATTTTCAATAATATTTAAATGATTTTTTCTTTTTTATTTTCTTTTTCCTTCTCTTTTTCCTCTTTTCTTCTTCTTTTCTTTCTTTTTACTATTAATGGTCGACGGTCGAGGTTCAGCAAGCCCCCCCGGCCACTAGGTGAGGGCCGCGGGTGAGGGACACAAACCCTCGCATAGATCTAAGCAAAGGGCAAGACTCTTGCTGTGGCTAGTGAGGGCTTAGCTGTGGCGAGGGTTGGCAAAGGCTAGCACTTGCTTAGATTTGGGCAAGAGCTCACAGCCCTTGCTAGCTGCATGCAAAGGCGATGACCGCTCATCGAGGAGGGCAATGACCCTTGCCTAGTGGCTAATGAGGGCTTGTAGGCCCTTGCCCATTGGTTGGCAAGGGCCACAACCCTCGCTAGTTGCTAGTGAGTGCCTAAAGCTCTTGCCCATTGATTGGCATGGGTTGTTGGTCCAAGCCTCAATCGGTGATCGACAAGGGTCACAGCTGTCACCAGCTGCCTGCGAGGGCTTGTAGGCCCTCGCCCATTGGCTAAAAGGGGTTTTCGGGCCTCGATTGTTGGCTGGTGGCCCTTGCCGGCCATTAACAAAAAATATAAAAAGGAAAAGAAGAAAAAAAAAAGAGAAGAAAAAAAGGAAAAGGAAAAACAAGGAAAAATAATTAAAAATTCAACATTTATTAAAAAATTATTTAAAAAATGTTCACACCAGAGGTGGTTGTGCCACATAGGATAACAGACATCCATGTCAGTAATTTCTGACCTAAATTGACTAGATGGACTCAATTGGTACTAATTGGAAATGTGTATGACTAAATTGATATGATTGGAAAAATGTTTATGATTGAATTGGTACTGATGCAAAATGCTTAGGACTTTTTTGGGTACATATCCCCATTTATGTATGAGCAATCCAAACTACAATGTCAAGTGTAAAGAAGAAAAAAGTGCTCATGCATTTCACGAGCACTCTTTATTATAGTGTTAATTTACCACATTTATAAGTGCTAAATTATCACTTTATTTTCAGGAGCTTAACTGCATTATTCTCTTAAGCTGATCAACTCTAGCTCGTAATTGGATAAAATGCATCTAACTTGAAAGGATGAATGTAATATATCAGCCCATACATATTTACCACTTTACTAGGAGAGTACTAGGTATATTTACCACAGTATCTGTTGTGATACCAACATATTTGGCCTATCAACATATACAATTATCGATAATAACTTTGACACAATAAAGTTGACATCTGATAATAGAAAACACCATCTTATCGAATTCGATGCAAAATTCTTTGGTAACCAAAAGGCAATGCCATGACTTTATGCTTTTAAGTTTATTGTGTTGATACTTCGTTATATGCATGCTATTTAGTTCTGTAAATATTGCCTTAAGTTTGTATTTATGTTGTTCTTTTTTTCACACTTGTTTTTACAACGTCATTATACACGAAAATTTGACAAACATCTTGGCCCTCCAAGTAAATTTTATTATGAAGTCTTGTCTAAGGCTTCTGCAATGTCATTGGCCTGTATTGAACTTGCTGGAAAGGGGATTTTCATAGGCTCTCTCAATCCAACTAGAACAGAGCAGAAACCCAATAGCCTAGAGTAGAGCAAGAAGTATGTAAGGCGGGCTAACCTCAGCCCAAACAACAAAAAGCTTCAGATAATTGTTTTGTATCGAAGTTGGAGGTGTCATCTCTAAAGTGACCAACAGAAGTGAAATCTAGCCTGGGTAAATGACATAAACATCTAGAACTTTTACAAGCATAAATTCACCGAGAATAGATGTTTACTTAACCAGCCCATTACTTCCGAGCAATACCAATCAACTGCCAGTCTACCATCAAATCCATTTGTTAAGAAAAACTGCTGTATGAGAATGAGAAGCAAGAACAAGGAAAGGACTCATCGACTTACTTTGATAGACCATACTGCTAAATATTTGATTTGAATAGACAAGACACTTACAATATTTTCCAATTGGAAAGACACCAAATATATATTGAAGCACAAAACCCCATCTTTATCTCCACTGCAAAAGATATGCAAACATTGCTTTGAAGAATTTGAGAGCTCTACAAATGAATCTTGAACATCGTCAATTAAACCAGCATCTCCGGGCACTAGTCCAGGCATTTGAGGAACTCTTGGACCTGGAGGGAAGAATCAAGTAGTGCGATCTTGAAATGCCAAAGAGTTACCAGAAGCATTCTATAAATGAATGAATAATTACTTTCTAGTTGGAACATAAAAAGATGAAAAAAATATGAGATTAAAGCTAAGGAGGCAAACAAATCAACAAGTTACAGATGAGACCAAACATACTCTTTCAAAAAATCTTCCATAAACCCCATAGTAAAGCTGTTGGACTATGAAATAAGATTCTAAGTATTTAAGAAAACCAAACTAAAACAACTATTTAACTGCAAACAAATCATTATAAAAGGTGTGAGCCATAAGATATCTGTTATTGGTAATAAAGATCGCAAAGTTGTATCAACTTTTAAGTTGAAAGATGCCACATACACTATTAACTTGAGCATCCTCCTCCCAGTTGAGACACACCATAGCTGCCATATGGGAATTCAAGCTTCTTAACAGTTTTCCATTATGCTTGTTATCTATACCATGCTAGAAATGATTATACTACAGTGTGCATAACTGCTGCAAGCACTAGCATATCAAAAGCAGCACATTGCATATCCATTGTTCCATAAAGACAGCTATTTTGGTAAGATAGCATTCATTATGTACAAACAAACTCGCTTCTCAGTAAAATGTAATCCATGAAGAGGACGATTAGTAATAAACTGGTAGAAAAAGTTCAGTGACATTCTCTGCCATTCTACTCATGACCAAGCAGCTATAGCTTAATGGAAACATAACCAGTTATTTACAACTTTTCCACCCACAAGCATAATTGAAGCACATACTAATCATATCATTTAAGAGTCACCTAAATAATTACCTTCCTAATTTGAATGAACTTAATTTTACAAATAATTGAAAGAAGCTATTAATTTTGATGAAAATGAGCATGTCATAGATGAATGCTTCTACATGACACCATCCACTTAGACCATAGATTCTCACAACGAGCTGGAACCCAGCAAACCTTATGCTTTAATTTGTCATTGACGATTGAATTAGTTTAAATCATTAATGACGACATTAGCATCGAGGTGGAATTTTTTGTCCTACACAAGAATGCAATTAAGCACATCAATCAGATTCAAGTCCTAAAGTACATAGATCTATTGAATAGTACATAAATTATATATGATATTTGATTAAAGTAATTCACCGCTGATTTCACCGATTAGATATGAGTCAATCAATTTCCTTGATTCATAATTTACTTCATGCATCAAACAATGTAGTGTCAAAAACATTTATTGGCTTTGATGTAGGACAATGAGTCCCACCATAAAGAATAAACATTTAGGCATCATGCACAAAACTGCCTAAGCATTACACCTAGGGTTTTTTAAGCAAGACACCAAAGAGGAATCACATCACACAATCTGCAAAGCAAACACTTACCAAGTTCAATAAATTATCAACTCTATTGAAAAGTAAAAATTAAAACTATCTTTGTAGACCCTCTAAAAGTTCTACTCCTAGTTGAAATAGGAAATCTCTAAACAAGAAACATTATTGGAGTATATGTAAGATCCTACTACTCAAACTTAAAATCAAGAAGGAAACTTCATAAAATCCTAACAATCGCAAATCCTAGTTGATAAATTCAGTGATTAAACTTCTAGCAGAATCCTGATCCTTGTTTGAGTTTCCAAGTCAATCTTCACCAAAACTTGGGAGTCACCTTGCATGACTTGTTGGTTGCATCAAGCTCAATGGATGGTTTGATTGTCTTATACTAAATTCTATGAATGGGAATCCAATTACAATACCCAATAATACTCAAATCCTATTTAATCCTAATTGTCTCATACTAAATTCTATGAATAGGAATCCAATTGCAATCCTATGTACATGATCTTTGTGTCCTTGTAGTCAAATGGATACTTATTTGACAAAAGAAAAATAAAATGTAGTAATACCTCATGTCTGGAAATAATAACATTAGTTGACTTTGAAGTGTCTCTATCATTAGTTATTACCTAACAATAAAAATAACACCATACTTTACAATTAATTTACATCTGTCATTGAATACCAATCTCAAACATTATAACAGATTTTATGATTCTATTACATGATATTCACAATCCACAATCCATACATTTAATTTTTTGATTCATGACTCAGATTTCCATGTGACAACTAAGGGTGACCCTAAGTGGTTACTACTTAACAGTTAACACAATTAATAAACGAATATTGTTCCAAATTCAAAGTTCAAACCGTGAAACAGAAATTGACTTATGTAATCTATCTAAGTAAACAAGAGTGCCAACTTGATTAACAACCTGATCTATCATGATCTGTTCATATTTAGTTCATTAAGTTCTCTAATAATAACCATACATGAATTTTGTTTCCATAGTGGTTACAAATTACAATTTGATCACACCATATAAATACAACATTTCATGTAAACCTAGGATTTTGTAAGCTTACAAATAGTTTCTTTTCAAACTTATTTGAGATTGATGACAAAATGGATATTGTACATATGCTGTGTCAGTCATGTTAGGATTGGAATGACCCATTCAATTCAATATAATTAGTTAACCGGGTTATTCATCTCTTGTAATTTGTTGACCTATTTAATAAATGAGTCATGTTCAAATAGAGGTTTCTAATAAAATTTTTCGTTAGTCTTATCCTACTCAGATTCATGTACCTAGCAATCCATTGTGAATTTGAAATTGACAGACATGACCAATAAAAACGGATTGCCATCTCCATTAGCATTTGAATGTTCGCTGAGCAAGTTTGCTATTTGCATTGCATCATGCAGATTTTGAGCGATTTAGAATCTTCCCCACAAGAGATTAGAGAAGAACACGACCTGATAATAAAGGACTGTTGCAGGAGGAATTTCTAGTTGAGAAGTAATTAGGGTAACATTCAAGTAACAACATAGAAAACTTACTTTGACATCATGCAATAAAATCATACCATCTTCAAGTCCCAAGACAACAACCATGCCATCAGGACATCAGCATAATGATGTTATACATTTGCCTGCAGCAGATTAGAATGACTAAGAAGAGCCAGTATTGATGACACACATTAAAATGTGCAAATAAAGTGAGTCCATTATAAAACAAAAAAGAACAGAGAAGGAATAATCTGTTCCCAATAAAATTAACACAAGAAGAGGAAAGATAGACCGGACACATTAACCAACAAAAGGTTAATGAAAATTTGTGAAGTGAGGCAAAACGTCATAACTGTACAAAATAACTGAGAGGGATGTCGGTCACTTGATAGAGGATTTCTTTGGGCTAGTAGGTCATTAGAAGGGAGGGAATCTATATCTTCTTGGCAGGCTCCAATCCAATAACTAAATCAAAAATATTTTGTTGTTCAACTACGGAACCTCAGGGTAGTTGGATGCATGAAAGCTTACTTCAGGTGAAAATTATAGGTGTACTAGTATTTACAACTTAGTCTTAACAGAAACCATTCAAGGATTGGCTCAAGTAATATAGTGCACTCAAAACATTCTCCATATCCAGAAGACAAGATGACAAACGAAGCATTGAGATGTTTCTGGAGAAAAAATATCCTCTTGAAGTTTTCCGATGAGAATAGATAGGAAGAACTACCAAGGCTAGGCATATTATCCTAAGCTCTTATGAATTTAAATTACCAAAAGATTAAGCCATATATGATCTTAAAATACTTGGATGCAGCTCCCTTACCCTCCTAGTCTCTTTGCTTTCTTCAATTCCTCAGTTTGTCCCTTCAACCAGATTGTCATACAATTATGCAGCAAAGCTCGAGATATATCCTATTCAAAAGTTGAACTCCCACGAGTGAATTTGATTAATCAAAATGCTGTGACAAAATGCCCTTCTGTAATGGAAGAAGATAAATTAAACTTCAAGCAATACAAAAAGTGAGAAACTTTCCCCCTTTAGTCTATGTTTCAGTATCCACTAAATCTCTGTGTAGTGCACGCTCAGTCAGTAAAAGAATGCTCAATCAGTAAAAGAAGACGAGTCAAAAGTAAAATTGCATTGTGAGAGTCACTGCCAGAAATGTAAGATCTTTTTAGATGCCTAATGACATTTAGATGGTATTCTGCAGGGGCTAAACCTGCAAACTCCAAGTGGGCAACAAGCATTTCTGCATTGGACATATCTAGTCTATCTAGCATAAATGGCATCCCCCCAATTCATGTTCTTCATTTTCATGGACACTTCAACTGGTATTAGAAGGGCAACAAGATGGCCATACAGGAGTATGGTACGCTTGTGGTGGGTATAGATGACTGTCGGCTAGGCTATGGAAAAAATCTCTCCCAAGGCAACAACCTGGTTGAGAATTCGATAAGAATCCATTGCGCCTATGAAAAAAATCCCTTCATTCAACCAATACCAGCTTGGAATTCTTTACTTGCAATTAAGTCATCTCTAGATTTGCACTCGCATCACCGACATTCACTCTTCGTTTCTGTGTAAAAGACCAACTCCTTGGTTCGACGTCACCTTCTCATTCAGACTACCAAGCACTTTATACCTCTATATTCGTCCAATTCTCTACCGAACACAATTCAACCTAGATTGGCACTTACAGTGGTTCTTATGGCGAAAAGGGAAGAGTAGCACATTTAGGAAAAGCTAAAGAAGTAGAAAGAGATAAGGCCAACGACTAAATGGGGACACACGCCAAGCCATCATTGAAGAAACGAACTTTCTTGACTCGAAGCAATACCAAGGAGAGATTGTCCACAGCCTCTGCCAATTGAAGCGATGAAGGACCGCCACCTTCGTGTCATCCATGACCATCGCCACCAAATCCTTCTCCGGATTCCACTGCCACTCGGAGGAAATCGAGCAAAAACCTCACCAAACCGAGTCGGAAAACAATCAAATCGACCCACCCGTTAGGAGGTCGCAAAAAGAACGCCCGAACGAGAGCCGAACCTGAGAAGCCAAAGCGGGTCGTCGGAACTTGAAGCCGAAACGGAAGCAAGTGCCGGCGACCCTCCTTCGTCGGTCTCAATTGCTAGAAAGCTCCGCAAGCAGCCCGAAAATGCAGTGCACAGAAGTGACGGAGGCAGTTGAAGAGCGAGACGAAGAATGGAAAAGCAAAGGGAGGAAGGAGGTCCAACTGGGCCGGGCCGACCCGGGATGGGCCGGGCTTTACGACTATAAGGTTTTGTCAAACAACGCCGGAAACTTTCCTTTCAGGGCCATGGAGGCTGCAGGGTCAGACTCATGAGGCATCACATTGATGCGAAAGGGGTGAATTAATTATTGAAATGTGATTTGGAATAAGGAATGTGATCATCTTCATTTGCTTGAATGCCGATTATCACGTTGATGCAAGTGAAAATCCAAAAGCTTCTTTTGACTTGAACTAAACCACCATAAGGCCCAATGTTTTAAGCTATTACATGAGCCGATAAAATCCCCAACTTGAAAAGACCAAAAATATTCGGTTCAAGTCATATTGGCTTTGGTATTTTTTACACCCCTACTAGGCGAGGGTCATCATACCCTTGGCTATTTGGCTCATGGTATATTTTTTTTTTTAACTAATATGAAAAAGGTCAACTTAATCAACGGATAAAGCGTAATGAAAGCTTATTGGAGAAAACACCAATATACTTGTATTTTTTTTACTATATATATATAGTAACTACATTCTATGAAATTCCATATGAACTACCTAGGGAACATAACACTAAGGGTGCCATAACTGTCATACTTCACTTAAGTATTACATTAGTGTAAAATTATTCATTTGAGTAACTATTTTGACTATCTGTCACAAGTGGCTTTTTTACTTAATTTTATATCCAACGCGATTTTCTAAGTCCAGCGTTTTGTCCAACGTGACGAGTTTAAAAAATGTATGTATCTCTCTCCTTCTCTCCAACTGCTTCCTCTATGAAAGTCATAGAGCCCATAGAAGAAAAAGCTTCCTCTCTTGGGCACGTCCTCTGTCTTCCTTACTCTCTCTCGCTTACTCAGTGTCACCTCTCTCACTCAATGGAGACTAAAGGCATGGGAAAAGGGAAAAATGAGGGCTTGGTGGGCGACGAATCTTGTTGGACTTCATGGCCCCAGTAGCAAAAAAGGTTGACTTTTATCATGGTTTTTAATTTGAATTTCATAATATAATTGAGTTTGTGTATAAAAAAGCCGGGATGCTTGGGAGTTGCATGGAAAGATGATTGTTCTTTCGCGAAGGATATGATCATTCATTCGATGAGCCTGTTTGTTTTATATTTGTTTCCACTCAATGTCATGGCTATGTCATAGCATCTGTCAATTGGCTCTGAAAAACATACTGTCAAATGTGTGTTTTCAGTGCAAGCCTTACTAGGATTTTCAAGACCCCTGCAACTTTGATGAAAAACAATTTTGGCGCGGAGGAAAGGAGTTCCATTGTGGGGCAAATCATCTCAAAAGGGTTGGAATTGTCGGGTTCCAATTTGACTCTGTTAAATCATAACCTCTGTTTGCCCTGGTTAAAGTTCTTCTCAAGGAGGCAGTTGGATTGGAGAAGATAATAATTGACACTGAATTAAGGATGTCACGTCATGGGGTGCCTATTGAGCCTCATGATCTTTGGGATTTCCTTGAAGTGATTCAAGTGCAAGAAGGCCGTCGAAAAGCTCCACAAAATGCTAAAGTAATAGCCAATTTTCGTTTCAGTGGACTCCGTTATGAGCCATGAAAGCATAAGCAAATCACAGGTAGATGGTACACGCTTGAAAATAGAATTACTTCTCTTTTTGTGCCACTTGTGACAGCGTACGGAAACAGAGTACGTGGACAATAAGTTGGGTTTAACAAATGATATGATGATGCTTCATTTTCAGTTTTTCGAGCTTGACGTTTATTTTGGATCAAGCTTTTCGAACTTTCATGAGCAATTTTTCCTCTCATCGTATGTTGTATCATGAGCTCCTTTTGAGCCCCAAGATAGCTACATCAATGTGAGACTCCTTTTTGGCAAGGATAAAGCATTGGTCCCCTTAGTTTACAGTGAATACTCTTATTGGAGCTGTGCCTTAGCAATGTATATGTGAAAAATATTAGAGAATCTATCTGGACTAGCACCATCATAAAGAGTCCTTGAAGCAATCTATCTAATCAATAGCTATGATGGTCTCGATCTATATAGACCAAAGCTCGTTAATTATTTCCCTAGCATATGCCCAAGAGCTTGTATTGGCGTAACATGAAAATTGACATGTCAATGGTGGGACCTACCTTGCCATGAAAGGCATATTCAAATATCTCTCCGTGATAAAAACAAATGCAAATGAGTTTTGTAATCTCATACTTTTACCACTTAATACCATGAAATGTCGTTGGTGCATTATAATCTCATAATACTAATGAGAAGTAAAATCCTAAGATGTGTGTGTAAAATTAAGACTGGAGCAAAGTGTGGCGCGCATGACATCGGTGGATAAAGCGGGAGCAGAGCATGATGTCAACTCCTTGACCATTGACGAGATCAAGAAGATTAACAAGTTCCTCGATGAACCATAAGGATTCTAGCATCATAGCGGTAATCCATCTATCCTGCGCAGGGGTTTTCTAGGGCTGGAAAATTCAAAGTCGTTCTGCTGTCATATTTAGTTTCCATATACTCTAATTTTCCCCCTCACCAGATACACGAGAGAGAATGCCTTTCTTGCTGTCTCGGTGTTTAATCAATCTTAGTTAGTGCAGGTTCATTCCATAAGCCCCACGACAAATCCAGCCTATCGGTCTGCCTATGATTTTGATCCCTCCATATAAAAAACTAATTTTGATCCAAACTTGAAAGATCCTCATCCTTGAGACCAGCTCTGACGGCGAAAACCGTGCCCGGCACTCGGATACTTCCTTGAGCTGTTTTTCGACACCAACCCATGTTCCAAGATTTCCGATGAATCGCGAATTAACACGTTTGAACTCTTAGTGATTCATCGTGGCCCTTCAAAGATCCAGAAGCAAATCCATACCCTAAGACTAATGGCTATGTTAATCTGACATGGCGTTATCCACACATGCTGCTGTGTCGAATTTTTTATGGCCTTAATTAATGAAGCTATGTGGGAAGGAGAAGGTGGTCATGGACGTTCGTCGGCGATCGATGCAGAGTTCGTTCTTGACCATATGTGGAGAAAATTGTAGAAGAGAAAGAGCACAGAGAGAGAGAGAGAGAGAGAGAGAGAGAGAGAGAGAGAGAGAGAGAGAGAGAGAGAGAGAGAGAGAGAGAGAGAGAGAGAGACTTGATCAAGGCGAACTTATTTGAATTAACGGGCGGGCCAAGCCAGGTCAGATCAGACTATATTACAAACATAATAGGTACTTCAAGCTTCACAACGAGTCTCCATAGGCTCAAAAGTGGTGCATGGGCTCAAAAGTGGTGGATTAATTATTTCATTGTAATTTGAGAAAAGGAAATACTGCTAAAACCCCAAATTATACTCACTATGCTATAATTCAACAAACCTTTTCTTTTTTCTGCATCGCAAAACCCCTCAACTCAAACTCATAATAGCATGCCTAATATACTCTCCATCTACTTGTAGAAATCCTAAACTTTATTCGATATGACACCAATACATTAAAAGAAAATAATTGTGTCATCAATACGATAGACTTAAATCAGCATTACCAAAATTTAGGTCACTATTGTCATTGTGAGCATTTTTTTATAGGGTCTTGTGACAAAAATAAAAATAAAAATTGAGCATTGATTTCGTAACGACTTAATTTAATATTTTTAGTAACATAAAAGAAGTATTGAGTTATTGATGTCAGAGTGAATATGATGTAGAATTTTTTGTATCATCAATACATCGAAAAAGTAATGTGATCATTACTCATATGAGTTAATGAAATTGGCATTACACAAATGCAATAATTCATAGCTTGCACAGATGTCAAGACGATGGGACAGCTAGCGCTAGACAGAACGATCTACCGTGACCACTCAAATTAAAGCTTGAACACATGTGATTGCATTGCATATGTCTCAACGAAAGCTTGTGATATGCTTATTGCTCCAACGTAAACGGGCTACTCCTTCAATTTTGGTTCGTGCCTTAACTTAATCTATCTAGTGGGCTAAACCCTTCCACATCGCTTCTGAAAAAGCTGAGTTTATCTTTAATATTGTTAAAAGAGAGGCATTGTGAGAAGTGGCACAAAGTGAAACAACGTAAGAAGACCTGCAGTGAGGCTCTCTTGGGTCACGAAGGTACTTCGGTGTGTTTAATTACCAAGCTGTTTTGATAATTAGGATGACATGTTTATATTTTGTCGTTTTCATTTTTGTAGTTTGAGTAAATTGCATCCAACATCACTGCCTTCCTTTCCTTATCTAAGGATTGCCTCCTCACCTTGATATTTCAAAAATATGAGATTTTATAACTTTTATAAACATTCAAACTTGACTTTCAAGTTAAAGGGAAAATGAAAATACAAAAGTATAGCCAAATGTGCATGATAAAATCTGTTTCTAGAGAAAAACTCTCCTCTTTAAATTTTTCCAGTGAAAATAGACATCAAGAACTACTAAGGCTAGGCATCTAATCCTAAGTTCTTACGAATTTGAATAACCAAAAGATTAAGTCATGTAGGAACCCAACATACTCGGATGCAGCTCCCCTAATCCTCCTAGTCTCTTTGCTTTCTCCAATTTCTCCCTCCATCCCTCCCGACCTGATTGTCATACAAGTATGTAGCATAGCTTGAGATATATCCTATTCAAAAGTTAAAACTCCCACCAGCGAACTTGATTAATCAAAATGATGTGACAAAATGCCCCCTCAGTAATGACAAGAAGATAAATAAAACTTCAAGCAATACAAAATATAAGAAACATTCCACCTATAGTCTATATTTCAATATTCAATAAATCTCTCCTTGTAGGGCACGTTCAGTCAGTAAAAGAAGGGGAGTCAATAGTAAAATTACATCGTGAGAGTCATCATCAGGAATCTAAGATCTTTTTAGATGCCTGATGACATTTAGATAGTATTCTGTAGTGGCTAAACCTGCCAACTTCAATTGGGCATCAAGCATTACTACATCTGACGCGGCTAGTCTATTTAGCATACATGGCATCCCCTCCAATTCATGTTAATTATTTTCATGGACACTTTAACTGGTGTACGAAGAAGGGCCACAAGAAGGCAATACAGGAGTACGGTACGCTTATGGTCGGTGTAGATGATAGTCCGCTAGGCTATGGAAAAAATCTCCCAAGGCAATAACCTGATCGAGAAGTTAATAAGAATCTATTGCCCCTATAAATAAAATCCCTCCATTTAACTAATATTGGCTTGGAATTCTTTACTTGCAACTAAGTCAACTGTAGATTTCCACTCGCATCACCATCACTCACCCTTCATTTCTGTGTAAGAGACCAGTTCCTTAGTTGGACGGCACCTTCTCATTTAGACTTTCAACCACTTTTATCTCTATATTCATCCAATTCTCCATCAAACGCAATTTGAGCTAGATTGGCATTACAGTGGTTCCTATGGCTAAAAAGGAAGCTTAGAACATTTAGGAAAAGCGAAAGAAGTAAAACGAGATAAGGCCGCTAACTCAAAGGGCAAACACATCAAGCCATCGTCGAAGAAACGAACAAACTGAATAAAGTAAAAAGAGAACTTTCTCGAATCGAAGCAATTACCTAAGAGAGATTGTCCACAGCCTTTGCCAATTGAAGCGAAGAAGCACCCACCTTCGCCGCCAGCAAATCCTTCTCCGGATTCCACTCACCCCATCTTCACCTACCAATCGGAAATCGAGCAAACCCCTCACAAAACCGAATCGACCCGCCCATTAGGTCTCGAAAGAACGCCGAGCAAATCCTTATCCGCGGAGAAAGTTGAGAAGCCAGGCGGTTTGTCGAACTTAAGCTGAAACGGAAGCACGCGCTGCGACCCTGCGTCGTCTCCATAGCTAGAAAGCTCTGCTGGAGAAGCTGAAGAGCGAGACGAAGAAGGGAAGAGCGGGAGTGGTCCGTTGAAGTCTGAGAATTCGCGGAGAAAGTTGCAGAAGAGGAACAGGCGGGAGTCAAAACAAGGAAGGAAGAGAGAGGTGGGAATTGGGCTGTAAAGGCCGCCGCGGGATCGATCAGGCCGGGCCGAACTTTCCAGCCTTGCCAAACAACCCCGAAAGGGCCCTTTCGAGCCCAATGAGACATCACATTGATGCGGATATGGCGGATTAGTTGTTGAAACGTAATTTGGAAAAAAGCAAAGTGATCATAAAAAAAAAAAATGCTAATAAATTATTCAAATCGGCATCTCACGAGATATAACAAACACCTACGCCTGCTTAAATGTCAAGACGATGAGCCAAGCAAGAACCCGACCAAGCCATTTGCCATCACCACTTGAAACACTTTGGCTGAATACAAATACTCGACCAAGAGCCAATTTGTGAGCTTTATGCTAAACTTCCGTTATAAGGTATGCATGCGCATCAATGATACAGTCGGAAGAAGCAATGAGATTCAATGTCTTCTTTTTCTTTTTTAGCTGGAGCTAGACAATTCATCCTGTTATAAGGTGCCGCTTTGCTCCACCAGGAAAATCCCATTTTTCCACTTGTGCATGCAGAGTCAAAGACTCACAATCGGGCAAAGCAAATGGCATGCCATCGACCTCTGCCGCAAGTGATAGAACCTAAGCACATCCAACAATTGAAAGGCAAAAAGAATACGATAATTTACTCTTCCTTCCGAATACAATTACAAAAATCCAGCAAGTATATGCTTTGAGAGCTATTTTGGTTCCATGACAAATTGGGTAGTGCTAAAGCTTTCCAGTGTTAAAATAATAGAACTTACATACTAATTCCAGTCAACAATTGCTTTTTCAGTATTTAGAAAATAAGAGACAAGTACTTTCCATTAATAATGTATCATGATCTTTGGAATCATGATTATGCTCTACCGAGTAGGAAAAAGAATGACCCTAAACCAACTGCCTTTTCTTCAGTCTTTCGATAGTTATTCTAAACGCACGATGTGTATTTGCACCGGTTGTCATCAGGCAGAGTAGTGAACAATGTAAACCAGATTCACTGTGCTGAAGTTTGGAATGAATTTCTATAACTCGAGGAAGAGGGAACATGAATTATCCATAAGTATGAACCAAATGGGTTAAATTTGAAATCAAAATCAATTTGCTCACCCGAAGGTACCAATTACCAATCAAAAGCTTAGTCACATTATGGTGCTTCTGAGTCAGTCCCTCAACTAGGTTGCAATACCCTCTGTAAAACTCAAACCAATTTCGAACAAAACACTCAGTTGGCCTTCCAAAATCCTCGCCTCTCATAAAAATAAAAATAAAAAAAGTTCGACTCTGCTTCAATCAAGGATGAGACTTCCGTTACCAGCTGCCTCATCATGCTAAAGAACCCTCTCAAACGCAATGACAGGACAACAAAAGAGGACTCGAAATCTCGAAGGGGAAACCCTCATCAAGTGCAGACCAAAAGCAGCTATTGACCGCAATTTCCCTCAAAGTTCTTGAACAAAGCTTGATGTTTTGCTTCAGACCGCGGCATCCGGCTACCCTTCAATATCTCACGCATCACCTCATTGGTCACCTCCGAGTCACAGATGGACAGGGACCTAAGATTAATCCAAGCGATGCTCCTACTGAACCAGAAGCTCCGGAGCCTCATATGCAGGTTCACCAGCTAAGAGCATTTATGAAGGAGCGGCGGTACCGTGAAATGGCCGGCCATCTCGCACGGCCTCTTAGTCATATCGAATGAGAGGTCCTGGACGTGGTCGTCGACAGCAAAGCGAAGCCACGGACTGAGCTCAGGCGCGCAACGGTCGAGAAAATCGACGTCGACGTGGAAATTTCTCTAGTCGAAGCAATTACCAAGGGAGATCGTCCACATCCTCTGCCAAGTGAAGCGACGAAGCACCACCGCCTTCAAAGTCCTCCGTGACCATGGCCGGCCGGCAAATCCTTCTCCGGATTCCACTCCCGCCATCTTCACCCGCCAATCGGAAGAAATCGAGCCGAAACCTCACAAAAACTAATCGGAAAAAAAAAATCGAATCGCCGCCGCCCATTAGGAGGTCGAGAAAGAACGCCCGAACGGAAGCAGAACCGGAGAAGCCAAAGCGGTTCGTCGGAACTCGAAGCTGAAACGGAAGCAGCCCGGCGACCCCCTGCTTCGTCGGTCTCCATTTGCTAGAGAGAATGCTCCGCAAGCAGCCCGAAAACCGCGGGCACCGGCTCTGCTGGAACGAACCGCGAGGAGCGTACGGACAGCGACGGAGGCAGTTGAAGAGCGAGACGAAGGATGGAAGAGCGAAAGAGAGGAAGGTAGGAGGTCCCCCCCACTGGAAGAGCTGAGAATTCCCGGCGAAAGATTGCAGGCGGAATAAGATGGACCAAAAGAAGAGAGAAAGAGAGAGAGAGAAAGAGAGATTTTTTTAAAGGGCCGCCACGGGATCAAATGGGCCGGGCTGGGCCGGGCTGGACTTTATAACAAATAGATCCTTGTCAAAGACTTTTGGGCCCATGGAGGCTGAAGGATCCTCGCCCGCCAGACTCGTGGGAAATCACATTCACGTCGGTGCACGTGTGGGGCACTAATTATTGAAATGTAATTTGGAAAAAGTGATGCGATAATCCTCATAAACTTTTGAATTAAAGAAATATCCTAATGAATTATTCAACGGAATCTTATGAGAGCAAATATTCATGCCTACGTAAATGTCACGACGATAAGCTAAGCTCGAATTTGACCAAGCCATTTCTTTTTCAATTTGGGGTGATTGGATATCGAACTTGAACATACATAATCATTCTCTAGTCAAGGGGCAAACAGTCATTCCTATCTATGCTTATCCTTATTGCACTTTAGACAAATCACTGAGTCTTGTTACCAATAAATGTCCAAGCCTTGTTTGATCCGGCCATTCCTCATATCTACAATGCAGTGGAATTCAGCCTACTACAGTACTTTATTTGCCCCATCCAAAGAGCACGGAGATTGTTGAGTTTCGAGCTTGTCCTTTCAACAATGACGGATGTAAGCTCACCTTGTCAATCTTGCTCTTACCGAGAGATGCATTCCTCCTAGAGGAGATGGTCATCAACGTCAAGGTCAATGGAAGATGCGAATCGAAATCTCTTAAGTCTTTGCCACAACTGGTTCTACCCTTCTGAATAGCTTTTGAAAAAGCTAGGTTGTCTTTAACTATTGTTAAAAGTGAGGTCCTGTTAGCAACAGCAACAAGTTAAACAACGTAAGAAGAATTGTGGCGAGACACTCCTATGTAAGGAATGTAGTGAATCCTAGTTCTTATTAACTCTACTAGTCCGCATGGTGCTTCCCTGCTCAGATCACAAAGATAAGTAGTCATATAGGCACCATTTTGAAGATTTTTATCAAAATAAAAGTTATATTGTAACCTGCAATGAACTATGAAGAAATTTGAAGCCGACTTTATTTCTCAAGCATCCTCGGAAGCTAAGGAATATCTTTACAAAAGAAGATTGCACCGGTGACATCAAACCTATCAAAAACTGGAGGGAGAGCCTTCGAATTTAGGGTTCTTGACTGAGTTTTGGCTTCGGGCAGTGCGAATTTTTGGACCTCTAGCTAACCCATCCATGAGGCGACGATGATGGGGGCTTGCTCATGTTGAAAAACTGAGTAGAGCTAATCAATTGACAAATCAAATCAAAATATAAAGTTTTAATTAAACTGGAATTTTGAAGAAGGCCTATTCGACAAATGAACTATGCTCTCTCCTTTGCAATCATAGAAAAACACATATCGTTTACTTTTAAATTGGTTTTTTCCTTGATATTAGGGGCACATAATCCATCTAACTTTTATTTTATTTTATTTACGTTTAATACCATTAAAAATCTCAAATTATTGCCTCATATCACATTTATTCAAGCTGTCCTTAAATTGAACTTGCATTTGAAAATGCTAAGAATTTTTTTTTTTATCTGATGAACAACAAACAAGAGGATTCGGTTATTGTAAGTTGCTACTAAAAGCAGTAATCTAATAGAGTTTCAGTACAAATGCAAAAGGGCTATCATCAAGCACTCATATTTTATCAAGGTTTAGTTTATGAGATAGGACTTCAATTTGAACACAAAAGTCATAAAAGTTGAACTATCGTAATGATCTATAAGGACATGCTATCCAAAGCAAATTATATGCGAAAAGATATATTCTATAAGTTGTGATTGTGCAAAATAAGCCTAATTCAATGCACCTTCTGTAATTCGCCATATAGTAGCATAAGTAAATTATACACAAAGGTGTTTGGTGCAATAGACACAAGTTGTCTTCTAGACATTTCCTATCAATAGTAAAGCTTCTCCTCGTTTTCCCTAGTCATATTTGTTTTTCTGGCCATCTCTTCTTGTTTTCTCGGTTCTTGAAACTTTCAATTGTAATTTCTCCAAAACGATCTTGTGTAAAACAGCTAATGGAATTTAAAATTTATATGAGGTTTGCATTGACAATGGACCTAGTACCAATCATTTGTTTTGTTGATAATAATATTATCTCATCTTATAATTAATGTTCGATGTCAATATTTCTGCACTTGCATAGGGTAAGATTACATTTTTTTCTTTTTAGGAAGAGAGGGGAAGAATACATTGGAGACGTGAATATTTGGAGGGGCAATAAATAAAAAAAGATTTAATTTTATAATAAGTTCGGCTAAAGTTCACAAAAAACCTATCATTATGACAAATAATAAACATAAGAAGTGTCACATAAGCACATATTACATTCATACATTCTTTCTCCTTCAGATTGGCAATAATTCCAAGAAAAAAAAAATAATACAATTAAACAATTTTAAATTCTTGAATGTTTATACATCATTAAATTAAAAGACTACATTATAATCTTTATTAAAGATACAAAATCCATTTACAATGTGAACATAATCTCATGACGTTTGTTTTTTGGGTGGAAAATCTCCTTTATCTTAAACCTACCATTTATTTGAGGATTCCAAATCTTTGAGATTGGAATATAGCCAATGTTCTTGATTGCTACCTTAAAACCATATACCTCGCTAGTCACGTTTTACACAAGAATGTATTTTGTCCATTGGATTGGATGCATCACTTAACAATGACACGTGAAGAAGCAAGTCAATCTCAGGTGAGAGATTTAAACATTCAAATGTAGAGTTTGTTAGTCAAGTACACTAGCCGAACTATTCAACCCAAAGTATAGATAATCCAAACCAAACATTTGGTTCTCTTACACATGAAAATAATGAAGACATAGAGATGAAGCAAAAGCTTGGCACTATCGAGCAGGTCGTAGAACTTACAACCAAGCACCACCAGACCCAGCATCTTTCGGTAAATTCTATCCAACTCAATAGATAAAACATTACCTTTTCACTCCACTTTTTTCTTCGATGAATGCCCACCTAGCAGAAAAGGCACATGGCAGGTATAGATTAAGACTTCTCCAAGAAGGGTGAAGTCGAAGAGCTTCAGTCAGAAAGCCCACATGCATTGCTTCTCACGCCGATGTCTGCAGCTTCAAGTATTAGAGGTCCACCTACAACAGCAACACAAGCATAACCACACAAATTATTGAACAGACAGTCAATTCTGAATAAGAGATTCCATCTTCATCCTCGTCCAGTATGTAGATCAGGGCCCGCTTTCTTGCAGCTAAAACACAAGTCACACCTCTACTTACTATTGCCAAAAAAAACATCTACTTGATTTCAGTCCGGTTTTCCTTGAATATATGGCCATAACCAACGTGATGTTTAGCTACCTTTGTTGGGTAAAAGTAAAAGAATGACGCATGCATTATGCTAAAACACAAGTGGGAAGCGAAGCTTGTGTGCCTAAAGAGGCTATGGCATCATGTAACTATGAATGCTCTACAGTATTGTGCTATACTAGATCCCATGTAGTATATACCATCATGAACTTGTACCTGGCGGTTCTCAAACAGTAACTCAGACTACTATGCACCTACCATAAGGGGATGATTATTCTTTTCAAATTTGTCTGGGGACTATAGATTCATCCTTTTTCAAACTTTGTCCTCTCAATTGATTTAAATTTTAGAGGAAAAACTAATACTTCAGTATTCTACTTCTTCGACTGAAAAAATATTCTTCTTTGAAGCATATTTTTGCACCTCTTCAATCTGTAGGAACAAACATGAAGTGGTCCATTAAAGAAGCACAATGTACCTATGCTTGTCACGTCTAAACTTAATAGTAGGTTCTAAGTGGAAATGTCGTAAGGAGCATGGATAGGATTAATTCAGTTCCACCATACACCTATGAGATAAATTTGTTACTGACAATGGTAATTTTATCAAACATTGATACATAAAGGAAAGTGTATGGGCAACAGTAAGTTTCTAGACATCTAAAACTGCTAATGGACATGGTAAGAAGCTCAAAGAAAAGATCTTCAGAACTATACTATTGATGGCATAGCATGAATTGATCCTTAGCTCGATAGTATCACAGTGTCAAAAAGTTATTACCACTAACTGACAATGGAGGAACTACAGTATGGGGGATACTACAAAGCTTCTCATTCTCCATCTCAATACATTCAACGACTCCTATACACGAACAAGATTCTATTACATTTCATATTTTAATTCTTTTGCTAATACTTGCATTCATCTGTTGAAATATCTTCACAAGTGTCCCTTGCAAATATTTGGTGTCCCTCAAATCCCCCAAACTGTAGTAATTCTCTTGACTCTCTGCATTATTTCTCTGAGACAATAATGAGGGTAAGACATCTAACCAACCTGACAAGATATATCAAGGCAGAAAAGTGCAAGGAATTGCATTTGATATTTCAGAACGCTAGACCTTCCAATCCGATGAGGAACGACAATCAACCTGCCAATTTCAACCCCCGTTACCATGTGTTTACTTAAAGTAGTGTCGGACCAACAATAACCACAGTTGAAGACCAGCAAACCACCCAAACTCGAGTCAACCTCATATAGTGGAAGTGCTCTTAAGTATTTCCTATTCCAGTCATGGAATAGAATTGGGAGAACTTGTATGTATTATTGCAGGAAAGATCCTAGCAAGAGAATCTATACCTTGTTCCCAAGAAAATTAACAAAAGAAGAGGAAAGATAGAGGACAAACATTAACCAACAAAATGTTAATCAAAATTTATGAAGTGAGGCAAAACATCACAACTGCACAAAATAACTGAGAGAAATATTAGTCACTCGATATGGGATTTCTTTCGGCTAGTAGGTCATCTAAAGCAAGGGGATCTATATCTTGTTGGCAGCCTCAAATCCAATATCATCAAAAAAAAAAAAAAAAATCTTGTTGTTCAATTATGGAATCTCAAGGTGAAGTGGATGCATGAAAGCTTACTTCAGTCGAGGATTACAAGTGCAATAGTATTTACAACTTAAAATCTTAAAGAAACCATTCAAGTATTGGCTCAAGTACTATAGTGCACTCAAAACATTCTCCATCTCCAGAAGACAATACGATGAGCGAAGCATTGAGAGAAAAGATCTCTCTAAATGTTTCCAGTGAAAATAGACATCAAGAACTACCAAGGCTAGGCATCTAATTTTAAGTTCTTACGATTTTGAATTACCACAAGATGAAGTCATATAAGAACCCAACATACTTGGATGCAACTCCCATGACCCTCCTAATCTCTTTGCTTTCTCCAATTTTTCCCTCCATCCCTCTCGACCAGATAGTCACACAAATACGCAGCATAGCTCAAGATATATCCTATTCAAAAGTTGAACTCCCACCAGCGAACTTGATTAATTAAAATGTAGTGATGAAATGCCCCCCAGTAATGAGAAGAAGATAAATAAAACTTCAAGCAATATAAGATGTGAAACTTTCCGCCTATAGTCTATATTTCAATATTCAATAATTCTCTCCTTGTAGGGCATGCTCAATCAGTAAAAGAAGAGGAGTCAACAGTAAAATTACATTGTGAGAGTCATAATTAGGAATCTAAGATCTTTTTAGATACCTGATGACATTTAGATAGTATTCTGCAATGGCTAAACCTGCGAACTCCAAGTGGGCATCAAGCATTACTGCATCTGACACGGCTAGTCTATTTAGCATACATGGCATCCCCTCCAATTCATGTTAATTATTTTCATGAACACTTTAACTGGTGTACGACGAAGGGCAACAAGAAGGCAATACAGGAGTATGGTACGCTTATGGTTGGAGTAGATTCTTGTCCAGCCAGGAAAAAATCTCATAAGGCAACAACCTGGTCGAGAAGTTAATAAATAATAAGAATCTACTGCGCCTATAAATAAAAGGGTTAATATCCTGAAAAACTTCAAACTGGTACACTTGTGACAAATTTACCCCAAACTAGTTTTTTGACCATCAAAAACCCCAAACTGGTATACCTTTGACAAATTTACCCTAAACTGGTACACTTATGACAAATTTACCCTATGTTAGTTTTCGTTAAATTTTATTTTCAAATTATTAAGTTAAATAACACGTAACGGTTGACCGATATACCAATTTAAGATTTTACGCTCCGTTTGTCACTTGTTTACAATTTTGTGATTTTTTTGTGGTATTAATCCAATTTAGCATAGGGTATATTTGTAACAAATTTACCATTTTGGGGTTTTTTGCAGTTGAATAAATTAGTTTGGGGGTAAATTTGTCATAAATGTACCAGTTTATGATTTTTTATAGTCAGTCGAGATAAATTTGTCATAGGTATACCAGTTTGGGGTTTTTCATGGTAAAAAAAATAGTTTTTGGTAAATTTGTCACAAGTGTATCGGTTTAGGATTTTTCAGGGTATTAACCCTAAATAAAATCCTTTCATTCAACTAATACGAGCTTGGATTCTTTACTTGGAACTAAGTCATCTCTAGATTTCCACTCGCATCACCATCATTCACTATTCATTTCTGTGTAAAAGACCAACTTTTTAGTTCGATAGCACCTTCTCATTCAGACTTTCAACCACTTTTATCTCTATATTCGTCCAATTATCCATCGAACGCAATTTGAACAAGATTGGCAATTACAGTTGGTTCGTATGGCGAAAAATGAAGCGTAGCACATTTAGGAAAAGCTAAAGAAGTAGAAGGAGATAGGGCCAATGACTCAAAGGGCAAGCACAGCAAGCCATCGTTGAAGAAACGAACGCACTGACTAAAGAAAAAAGATAACTTTCTCGAATTGAAGCCATACCCAGGAGAGATTGTTCACAGTCTCTTGCCAACTGAAGCAATGAAGCACCCAACTTCGAGTCCTCGGCGACCGTTGTCAGCAAATCCTTTTTCCTAATACCAATTGGAAATCGAGCAAAAACCTCACAAAACCGAATCCACCCACCCAACAACACCAAACGGGAGCCGAACCTGAGAAGCCCAGGGTTAATTGCACTGAAGCTGAAACAGAAGCACACGCCACGACCCCGCCGAGCAGCCTGAAAACAACAACCGCCAGCTGTGGTGGAACAAATCGCAAGGAGTAAGGAGAGAGCTCAAAAACAACGGAGGAAAGCTGAATAGCGAGACAAAGAAGGGAAGAGCGGGAGTGATGTCCACTGAAGTTTGAGAATTCGCGGAGAAAGTAGCGGGAAGAGGAACAGGCAGGAGTCAAAACAAGGAAGGAAGAGAGAGATGGAAATTGGGCCGTAAAGGGCCGCCGCAAAATCAACTAGGCCGGGCCGGAATTTTATAGCCTTGCCGAATAATGCCCGAAAGGGCCCTTTCAGGCCCAATGAGACATCACATTGATGCGAATGTGGTGGATTAGCTATTGAAACGTAATTTTCGAAAAAGCAACGTGATCATCCTCATTTACTATTGGATAAAAAAAAATGCTGATGAATTATTCAAATCGGCATCTCACAAGAGATGACAAACATTCGCGCATGCTTAAATGTTGAGACAACTAGCTAAGCTTGAACTCGACCATGTCATTTGCTATCATCACCCGAGCTCCTAACACTCGGCCAGATACAAATACTCGACCAAGCCCCAGTTGATGAGCTTTGTGCAAATCTCCTGGTATAAGGTACACAATCGTACGGTAGAAAGAAGCAATAAGAAGATCCAATGTCTTCTTTTTCTCTTTTAATTGGAATTAGACAATTCACCTCGTTACACTAATTCTAGTCAATAACAGCTTTTTCAGTATCTAGAAAATAGGACATGGCTACTTTTCGTTAATAATTTACTATGATCTTTTGGATCATGATTATGCACTATTGAGGAGGAAAAATACTTACCCTAAACTAGCTGCCTTTTTCTTTTTGACCTTTTGGTAGTTATTTTGAAGGCAAAATGTACATTTGCACCATCAAACGTCAGGCGGAGTAACAGATGATGTGAACCAAATTCTAGTGTGATGAAGTAAGAACTTCCTCAACTCAAGGAAGAGGGACCATGAACTATCCATAAGTATGAAACCAAACGGCTCGAATTAAACAATTTGCCCACCCGATTACCAATCAGAAGTTCAGTCGCGTTCCGCAGCTCCTGAAGGAGTCCCTTGGCCAGGTTGCACTACCCTTTGTAAGGCTTGAACCAATTTTGAACAGAACAATTTCTAAAATCCTCGCGTCTTGTAAAAAATTCCAACTCAGCTTCAATTAAGGATGAGGCTTTTAATTACCAGCTGCCTCATCACACCAAACGACCCTCTCAAATGCAACAACAGCAAAAGAGGACTCAAAATCTCCGGTGGGAAACCCTCATCAAGTGCATGCCAGAAGCAGCGATAAACCACAATTTCCCCTCAAACTTCTCGAACAAAGCATGACGTTTTGCTTCAAACTGCGGCATTCCTCCAACCTAAGGTACTCGAGACTGCCCTTCAAGATATCACGCATCACCTTATCCGTGATCTCCGAGCCGCATATGGACAGGGACCTAAGATTACTCCAAGTGACACTCCTACTAAATGGGACGCTACACAGCCTTAAATGCAGGTCCACCAACGGAGAGCATCCATAAAGGAGCAGCGGTACGGTGAAATGGATGGCCATCTCGCGCAAACCCTTAGCCGCATTGATAGAGGTTCTCCACACGGCGGTCGACAGCAAAGCGAAGCCACAGACTGAGCTCAGGCGTGCAATAGTCGAGAAAATCAATATTGATGCAGAACTTCCTCACCTTAGGCGACGCGTAGATGGTCAAGACGCTGTCCACGGACGGGGCATCCTTCCAGGGGAAGGAGACAACGAGGATAGGAGGAGGACGATGATGGGGTCTCTGATGGTTTCTTCGCCATGATGGGTTGATGGTCGAGCCTATAGTTTTAGATTTTTGCTCGACCGAATTTGGGCTTCCATAGAGCTACACGTGTCGCTCCCTGGAGAGACGACCGTTTTCCCGGGCCTTTTAAGCTCGAGCGGCGACTCTACCTCGGATCACGAGTTCGAATATACGTACGGATTTTTTGCGTCCCCTAATGCTCTGTGGAGCTGATCAGTGGACGAAATTTTAGAAATCTTCCTTTATATTCACTCAGACAATCAGGTCTGGATAAGCTCAAGTGGGCTTCCACGATTGGGCTTGAGCTTGAGAAAGAAATTGTTTACTTGAGCCTCGGCCCAGTTAAGTTTCCGCGTGTCTACTCAGATTTTTTTTTTTTTTTTTCCTGTAAGTAACTTCTCTATTATAATTCTTCAGCGAAAAAATTTATTCATGATCAAGTATTGCACCTCATGAGCTTAAAATTAACAGACAATTGCTTTCATCACATCTTAAATTACGTCGGCCCGAACGCGAGAAATGATAGCCCAAGAAATTCATGAGGTTCGCTAGACTAGATAGGCTTGTTCTTTTATTTTCAAACTGGCTAACAAGTATGCGGCCGGAGAAGACTTTCCTTGCCTCACCACCATGCCAAATGCAAGACTACTTGGATGCATGTCGTGCGTCTCCATCTAGATGGCGACTCCATGATTCTACTGTTCAAAGGTTGTTGAGCTTATGGCTCAAGTTCTAGCCAAATCGAATTTGTATTGGAGCCCAAAGATTAAAATAAGTGAGAGACATGTTAGGAGGCGCTGTGGCGAGGCAATGTGAAGAGGACTGGGTGCTCAGGCCCTATCGCCTGCCGGCCATATGATAGTCATTGGGTATTGGCCGAGCTCTCGGAATGCCTGAATAACTTGTGTAGTCACTATCCAACATTTTGTTTGTTGCGTGAGATGAAAAATGCTAATCGAATATGTTCTCCATTGCAAAACTTGGAAATTTGATCTTCATGAAGATTGAATTTTCTTAATTTGGGTGATATAGGTTGGTTCATCCTCTATATTGAAAAAAATTAGGGTGTTCATAACATTTTGAAAGGGGAAATCAAATCGAACCAAATTGAAAAGTGGTATCAATTTAGCTTTAGAAGATGCTACAAAAAGAGGTCCATAGCATAAAGGAAGATTCGATTGGGCAAACATCCGAACATTGTTTTGTGCAAGCAAAAATCAACAAGCATTGGTAAAATATCAAAACCGATTGACAACAAAATGTTGTTTGATAACCTTTTTTTCGGTCAATTTGTTTGATAACTTATTCACTCAGTAAAGTTTTGGTAAGCTACCCAAACTTTTAAGAAAATATCAATAGTTATCAGAATTTTTTTGTATATATTACTACTGCCATTCAAATTTTCGCGACGGTTAAAGTTAAAAAAAATCGAGATTCAAGATCCTCGATTGTGACGAGACTTGTTTCTTCACTCAAAATAATTAGATCAGTATGATTAGTACCTTAATTGCATATAGGGGTTAAGTCAATATCGGTGTGTAGAAATAAACTTTAGATTTCGAGTTTCCATACATTTGGCCGAAGATGGCTTTTTTGGTCAAACCAAAGAATTGACCTTTGACCGGAAAAAAATTTGTTTTTTCACTCGTTTTAATCTTTTTTAGACATACGATTTAGGACAACCGCAAAGTTTAAGTACCTCGAATCCAATTAAAAAAATTCCAATTTCAAGAATCGACAGGCCATTTAGAATATCATATTTATTACCATAGGATTTGGGCTTATACTTCTAAAGATCGCGCCATTCAGCGGAATCATACAAAACCCCCTCGGGAGAATAAAATTTATTCTTTTCCCATCTTGGAAGGGGTCATTTTTGTTTTTGTTTTTTGCTTTTTGTTTTATTTTTATTTTTTTGCTTCTTTTTACGTTCATCGGGCAAGCGCCACAATTAAAAGGAGAGGGGGAAAAAGAAAAATAAGGAGTAATGATTCTTCATGCCGACTCCTTCACACCGTCGCCCCATCGTCATTGGACTTCATCCTCACCACCGCAAGTTGCATCTATTGTTCTTGGATTTCATTCTCTTGAGGAGTTGGAGCAGTAGTCGCCACTGCCCATTCCGGCGATTGAAACCCACGCCATCACTTCGATGAGCCTCTCCATCACTCCCCTCAACACCATCAGTCGCCATAGCCGCTCGTCCTCACTGTTCCCAAGCCACCCTTTCCTACTCTATTGGCCCGTGCCTTCCCACCGTGAAACCGAAGAGCCCAGATCTCGTCCGAAGACTCCCTCATCGGTCATTGTTCTGCTTGTCGACAGTCGTAAAGGTTCCGGTCACTAGTTGCAAGTGCCCGTCACAGCCATTGATAAACCAGGCCTTCCTGCTGCCTTCAACGATGGTCATCGATGAGAAGCCACTAAAAACCCAATGGTCCGGGGGTTAATTTTTATGCTCTAGTACTCCGATTGGTTTATTCGATTGCCATTCTATTATTGTTCCCTACGTCTTGTGGATGCAACGGCCAGCACAGTGGTTAGATGATGGTCGGAGACGGTGGCTCGGTGAAGAGCGAGAATGAGTGACGGTGGTATATGAGTACTTTCGAGCGTAAGGTTTTAAATGTTTCTGGTTCAGTGAAGCTTTAGATATTGATCCGTAGGCATGAAAATTCATTATAGAAGTCATTAAAGGTGGGAGCTTTAGGAATAGGGAGCCAGGCGTCAAAGTTGAGGGTTTCTCCACATGTATTATCCAGAACGAATGAATGATGTTGACGTGTCCAAAGGGGATGGTGGTGAGGGCCCTAAAAACCCGACCCTCTCTTTTGCTAATTGCTAATCGTTGCAGTGGAGATTGGGCTCCACTTTATCTACTTTTCATCTACCTTTTTTCTTTTTCCTTCAATCCTGTCGTATTTTTTTAATAACGTGCGGGGGTGCGATTGAGTTGGGTTTGCAGGGGCGCACGTACTCATCACTAACTTTAATAGAAAATTATAGGCTCCTATTTGGGTTCACTTACCGGCATTTATCGGATTGTTTCAATATTATAGATTGCGCCATTGTAGCCTCATTTATTTGTTAACGTACTAGCTCTTATAGGATATTACCACTCTTGATTTGGGTAATTTATCAACTTTTCAAGAGGTAAATCACAATAACTGATATCATTTGAGCATATCGCGTGTTGACAAGAGATTGGATTGAAAAGATTTACCGAACTCGTGTTGAAGATAAAAATATCTCAATTATTTGATAGGCAAGAGGTAGAAAAATGTGAAAAAAGAAAAGAAAAGAAATTTAAACCCTTTATTGTTTCCTAGAAATGTACACGAAGTCGCATTTCTGTGAACATTTCGTGCCTACACTTTCAGTCATTGCAAGCCTACTCCTTCATGCACACCCCAGTGATAACAAAAATTGCAAAAAGTTGTAATTCTTTCTTATGCTGCAGTATTTCTACAACCAAACACTCCCATATTCAGACACTTAGTTCAGAAGAAAAGAAAGTGCATAAGAGAGCTCCGGCTTCCTCTTCTTCAAGTAAACCAAGTTAACCCAAGAGGCCCTACTTCGCTCCAATCAAGTAGTAACTTTTTGCTTAATTGCTTGATGATCGTGGTTTTAGCTTTACTTGAGGGAAGTATTCAATGAAGAGTTCTTGTGTTCAGCATTCTTTAGATGAGAAATATGACAGAAGCCCGCATTGCAAGTATTAGATTGATTGGCTTTCGACTCATGAGTCATGACTATTCTAAATCGCTTTCGTTCAGTTTTTTGTTTGTGGGTTGGTGTTGTGGCTTCAATTTCAAGTATTAAAGACCTTAAATGTTGTGGTCTCCTTGTTTGAATAGAACTCCATTATAATTTTTTACCTAGCAAGTGAGCTACAATCGTTATCGGGTTACTTTGCTCTCCTGTTTGCTTGATTATCCTATCTTGCTTGTATTTTTGTGATGAACTTCGCGCAATCAAGAATGAAACCTATCCTAGAGGAAACTCTAGCTAAGAAGCTGTCTCATGGAAGAGGATGTCTAGAGAGTGGTAAGATGAGTCAAGTAGCTTGGACATAAATTACAGTGTTTATTGCATTTCAATTGCTAATCTGTTTGATTAGAAGTGGCTGAATGGATTTCTAACCTTTCAGTAAGTTTCCGAAAACTACATTAGAAATTGCTGCGAGATGTATAGAGAATATGATTGTCATGCCCCGATCCTCGGGGACGTGCCCATCCTTCTGCTTGGTCGATTTTAAAGTGTGATATCCCAGTATTAAGTATCGCCAACCCTTTCTTTTTAACTTGTATGCGGGAGCAGTTTTAAATCCCAAGACAATAAAACAATGGAATAGAAAAGCAGGCCATATTTTTCATATTGAAATTCACAACCACACTTTTATTAATAGCACAACTCATAGTATATTTACAATACTATTTACAGCAAACAAGTCCCACGCCTATCTACACTAAGACAGGGTTCACAAAAGGGATGAGATTTCAATCCACACCCGGGTTATACTCAAGATCCCTCTCTGGATCATCTTCTTCTTCAAAAGTCTTTCTCCCTTTTAGGTTCCTCCTCCTCAGCTTCTCTTTAGGGTCCTGAAATGGTTATTCAATAACCAATAAGACCATGTCTTAGTGAGTCCTACTTCCTAAGACTCGATTAGTAAACCAATACACTACTCAGTTGCCTAAGCACAACACGAGTCAAATGATTTACTTTGGCCTCAGATTCCATCTGCATATTAGTATAATTCAATAGGTACTCAAACAATCACATCACCGATCGAAGCATCGATCAAATCGACTTAGTCGATTTAATATCAGTCGGACCATTTCTAGGTCGTTCATCCCACACCAAGCAATTTCTTAGATTTAATGGTTTTACGGTCTCACCCGACCCTCTCAAGATCTAGTGGTTTTATAGTCACACCCGACCCTTTCAAGATCTAATTTAGGAATAAATCTTAAATTCACTCCTAAGTTACTTTAGCACCAAATAAAGCTCAAATAAATAAACGGACTGCACCACGATAATCAGCACGGAATTCCAGTCACCGCCATCCGGTTGAATTTCCGGAAAAATAAATAATTAAATAATTAATTTCGAAAATTAAATAAATAATTATAAAAAAATCCAATCTAGGCTCGTAATGCCGAATTGGACGCCGAGACGAGCCCGAAAAATTACTGAGACTCGTTCCATAAATAACATGGCATGCCTACTTGCTAATGTTTATTTCTAATCACCTAACATGCATCATTAAGTCTCTAATTTAATTGATCTAAACTAATATAACCACCTAATTGCATTTAATTAAATCTAACCAACCCCTAAGCGATAATTAGCAAACTAATAAAGCATTAGTGAGTAAAACTCACTTGCACTAAACGAAGGCCGGGACACCGAGATGACGACGCAACGGCGGCCGAACTTGGGCTGGGCCAAGAACTTCGCAAGCCCGAAGAAACTTTGGACTTCAAGATTGGGCTTCCTTTGTACTGGGCTGAACTCAACTAGGCTTGCAACTTGCTGGACTTGAAATTAAACTGAAAATGGGCTGCTATAATTGGGCTGAAATGAGCCAAAATCTTGTGGGCTTGCTGAAAATGATCAATTGCTGGGCTGAGTTATCCTTGGACTGATGGGCCGAACCAGAAGCAGCAAAGGCCACTATTGGGCCACGAAAATTAGTGTGGACTTCGGTTGTTCACGTGGCTGAAGACCGGTGGACTCGCAGCTTCGATGAGACTGCTGCTTCGCTGGGATTCTGGGATTCCTTCGGTGGAATTTGCTGGCCGCATATGGAGTTGCGGAGGCAGGTAGTACACAAAGGAGACTGCTGGGTCAACAAACCGCCGAGATATCACCGAATTTGACCAAGACGTGGACTGATTTCGCGAGCGGACAACACGGCAGCTGCAGGGGAGATATTCCGTGGATGCGGCTAAGGAAATCTCATCCGATGGAGGTGCGTTGACAACGAGAGGACGCGGCAGAGATTGAAGACGTTGGGGCGGTGCTTCTTTGGTCAAATTGACTGAGCATGAGGGGGATGCAGACAAGTGGCGCGGATGAGGGGAATTCAGTGGGCTCGTGCGGTTGCACTTCGGTCTTCAACTCAGCTGTTTTGACCGAAACAAGAGAGGATGCAGCCAAGCTGCAGCCTAAGGGAAAAAGCGACCAACGAAGATGAAGCGCTGGCGGAGCAGAGATGGAGCAACTTCGATGGAGGAGAGGACACGAAGCAGCAGGCTTCACGTGGAATTGCTGCAGGTCTTCGATGCTGGGGTTGGACCGAACGGCATCAACACGAAGCTCAGAGCAGCTTCGATTTTTGGCGAGAGGAAAATGAAAGCTAAACCAGAAGCAGGAGTTGCGGAGGATTAAGGGGCGGCTGGGATTCGTCCGAAGGTTGGGGAGAAAAAATCAAAGCCCAAAATATCTCCAAAATTTAATGCTTAGTCCCACTTTAGCTTTCAACCTTATCCTTTAGCCTTTAATACTTTCTATAAATTTAAGTTCCACAAACTAAATCAAAATGAAGTCAAAAAATGCTGTCCAAGCATAATTCTGCATTTCATTTAATTTAGTTTCTTCACTCAATTCTCCAAATAGATTTCTTTGAAGGAAAATCCCGTATCATTTCCCGCGCAGAGTCAACACTCAAAGGCCATTTGGAAGTCGAAATTTCATTTAATTTGGCGTATCCGAATTTCCGTTGATTTTCCGCGTTCGAATCGATTTTCCGTAAAAATCTTGGAATCTCCGAAAAATCTTCTCGAGACCGAGTCGACACTCCAGAATTTATTGTGACGTGAGAGAAACTTCAATTTCGAAATCAAACTCGAATTCATGGTTAATTTCCATTCGACGCGTTTTTTAGCGTGACTGAAATTTCTGCGGGTAGTTTTTAACTTTTAGGGCAAATGACTCAAGTGGTTGATTTTCTTCGAGCCATTATGAACTCACTCGATTCATTGGCGACTCTCGATTGCCGTGAAAATCCCGAGGATCCAAATATGTACACAAGGTACCAAAACAATAAGAAAATCAGTCTAGTGCCGGTCGACATGAATTTTCTAATTTAGTGGTGTCACCCACGATTGGCTACACATCGATGTCGATCCAGTCTATCTCTAATTTCAAATCAATTTTTAACTGTGCCGTGATGGCCTCTAAAGATGGACCCGGTCGAGAAGCCGATTCCTGATCAAATTCTCAAGTTTAATTGCCTTAAAATTCCTAATAATTTTCCCAAGTAGTCTAGTTATCTTAAGAATGATCAGTTCTGAGAATAACCCTATAGACACGTCAATAAAATGCCCGATTTATTCAGTAGAAGACAGGGTTGAAAAATCTGGATGTCACAATGATTTAGTGAAGGGATATTATCTACAATCCTCCCGTAATTTATTCCATAGGTACCGACAAATGCTTCAATGGTCCATGCAATTGAGAAAATACAGCCACTTTTATCAATTTGACCAAGTGTACACTACTGAATTTGGAGATAATGTGTGCAATTAACTACCTATTGACACCTAAATTTTTGCATAAAAAATGGGTTATTTTTACCCCAAAAAAATAAAATTAAGATTGCATAACATATAGTTTGGGAGCATTTATTTTATTTTATTGGACCAACGGTGAGCGTTGATACAATGCGAGATTTTTCACATATTCATGTAATATACACTGGGGGACATTTTTGGGTAGAAAGGAAATTTTTGGATGGAATATTTCAAAAAAATACAAAAAAGAATATTGCGCGGGGTGCATATATTTCAATGATATATTTAGGGAGATTATGCACAAGCAAAATTGGAAGTAAAATATTCCACCAAAATTTAATTCGCCAAAAATGATTAATATTTTCAAAAAGAAAGATCAAAAAATCGAAAAAATGCTTTTTATGTTCAAAAAATAGAAAAAGATAAAAAAATGTTTTTTCCTCAAGAAATGCATGAAAAACCCCTCAAAAATCCAAAAGCCTTAGGGTTTAAACTATATTAGATACCAGAAGGACATTAGTAATTAACTAGTATAATCAAGTTCCTGAACTTAGTTTCTCTGGTTGCGTAAGAACAAATATTTCTCCCCATATTTCACTTGGGTTTCTAATCGACTCACCCCAAATTGATTAGTGAATTGCTGGGCCTGGGAGAACTAAAGCTAGGCCTAATAGACCTAGCCAAACTTTTAGTCTCCACAGGCACCCATCCCTAATCGAGGCGTCGAAAAAAGAGGTTGTGACAGAACTTTAGAAAGCATAACTCACCCGGTATAGGTGTTTACTTAATCAACCCATTATTTTCCAAGCAATACTGATTTACTACCAGTATGCTATCAAATCCATCCATTAAGAAGGACCACCGTATGAGAAGCACAAACAAGGAAAGAAGTACTGATTGACTGAATTTGATAAACCACAATGCTAAATGTTCGAACTGAACAAACAGGAGGCTTATAACATTTCCAATTGGAAAGACACCAAATATATTGAAGCACAAAACCCCATCTTTATCTCCACTGCAAAGGATATTGGAACATTGCTTTGAAGAATTTGAAAGCCCTATAAAAGAATCTTGACCATCGTCAATTAAATCAGTGTCTCTAGGTACTAGTCCAAGCATGCGAGGAACTCTTGGAGCTGGAGGGAAGAAAAAGTAGTGCGATCTTCAAATGCCAAAGTTACCGAAGAGTCCTATGATTAAAAAATGAATAATTATCTTCTCAATGGGAAAAAATGGAAAAAAAAAAAAGAGAAATTAAAGCTGAGTCAACAATCAGCAAATCAACGAGTCATAAACATAAGGTTTTCAAAAAATCTCCCATAAAGTCATATTAAAGCTGTTGGATTGTGAAATAAGATTCTAAATTTGAAACTTAACTGCAAACAAATAATTAAAAATAACATGTAAAATATGAACACTAAAATATTGCCTGATAAGAATCAAGATCGAGAAGTTGTATTAACTTATAAATTAAAAGATACATACCTTGATTACTTGGACACTTTTGAAAGTTTTAAAACTTAATTGCACTTTTTGAAAGTTTTAGGACTTGATTGCATTTTCTAAAAGTTTTAGGACTCGATTGCATTTTTGCAACAACTTTTAAGACTAAATTACACTTCCGTAATAAATTTTAAGACTTTCAATATACTTATCCCTTTAAATTTCAAGAAGAATCTTGATCTTTTTAGAACTTTTATTTGAGTTGCAAAGTCCATCGTTACCAGTAGCTTGATAGAAACGTCAATGTTTGAACAAATATCATCTTGCATGATTTTGTTAGGCAAAGAACAGCCCAAATGCCACAACTTGACATGGGGAGACAAATAAGTACCAAACTTCCAAAATGTACACTTAAGTGCTATTTAAAAAAATAAAAAAATGGACACTTAAGTGCCAATTCCGATAAGTTTGCCGAAAATCTAACGTTGCATTATTTTATTAATAAAACCAATTTACGTGGCTCGCCGAAATGTTCACTCAGCAATCTGTCTAAAATGACATCCTCCATGTTCACTTAAGTGTCAGTTGTGATTAAAAAAGAATTACTTAAGTGTTAAGTCATGATGTAAGTGATCACTTAACTACCACTCGTGGTTAAAAGTGAACATTTAAGTCCCAAATTTTGTAAAAAATGATCACTTAAATGCCAAAACAACATCGTTTAGCATAATCTAGAGTAGTCTATGTGGATGGTGCAACATCATTTGCCTTGTTTACATGGATAGATTTTTTTAAGAAAAAATGACAGATCATTTAAAATTCTCACCGGAAAAAGCCCCATTAGCTATTTGGCTAGAAATTCTCGCCATTAGCAGTGTTTCTTTTTTCTCCAATTTTTGCACTTAAGTGTATTTTGGAAGTTTTGGTACTTATGTGTCCCTCCATGCCAATTTGTAGCACTTGGGGTATTCTTCTACCACATTTTGTTGGTTGCATCAAGCTTAGTGGATATTTTGATTGTCTTAAATTAAACTCTATAAATTAGCATCCAATTACATTACTAACCCTAAAACAATACTATTTACACAATCTTTGTGTCCGTGCACTTAGATGTGGTACTTATTTGACAAAAGAAAAATATTTTGTAGAATATCTAATGTCTAAAAGTCATAAATCAGTTTAATATTAGATATCTTTATCATTGGTTATGGAACTACTTAATATTAAAAAAAAAAAAATCATACTTCACAATTAATTTACATGCGTCATAGAATACCAATCATAAACACTATATCAAATTTCCTGATTTTATTAGATTTAATTCACTATTCACAATCCATAGACTTAATATTTTGATTCATGACTTATATTTTCATGTGACAACCATGGGTAACCCCAATTGGTAATCATGTCATGTCTAGGTTGTGGCAACCTACTTAACAATTAACAAATTTAATAAACCAATTTTTGGGGTCAAAGATCAAACCACATAACACAAATTGACTCCCGTGATCTATCTAACTAAACAATCATCCCAACTTGTTTAGCAACCTGACCAATCTCGACCTATTTATATTTAGTCCAGTAAGTTTTATGACAATAAATCCTAATAAATCCTAGATGAATTGTGTTTCTGTAATGGTCACAAATTACAACAAACAAATGCAAGATTTTATGTAAACCTAGGACTTAGTAAGCAAGGCCTTAACATTGACAAAGATATGCACATTGTACATATTGTATTAGTAATTCATGCTGTGTCGGCCATGTTTGGATTGCAATGACCCATTCAATCTAATTTAGTTAAATAGGCTATTCATCTCTTCTCATTTGTTGACTTATTTAACAATTGGGTCATGTTCAATGATCTAACAAGATTTGTTAAGTTTATCCTACATAGAATGACCTATCTAACAGTCATATTAACTTGACATTAGCATACATGTAAATATGGATAGCCATCTCTATTAGCAGCTAAATGTTCATTCAGCAAGCTTGCTATTTGCATTGCATCATGCAGCTTTTGAGCAATCCAGAATAGTTCCCAAGAGAGATCAAAGAAGAACACATTCTGATGATAAAGGATTCTTGCAGGAAGAATTTTTTGTTAAGAAGTAATGAGGGTAACATTACAGCAACAGCATTGAAAACTTAATTCAACATCATGTAGTGAAATTGTACCGTCTTTAGGTCCCAAGACAACAACCTTGCCATCGGAACCCCAGCATAATTATATTATACCTTTAGCTGGAGTAGATTAGAACAATTGACAGAAATCAGTATTGACGACATGCAATGAACGTGCAAAGAAAAGTGCGTTTATAAAAAATAACCAAAAAAAAAGAAAAACAAAGAGAGAGAATGAATAATTTCTTCGAAGAAGAGGGAAGATAGAGAACGCACGGTAACTAGAAAATGTTAATCAAAATTTGTGAAGTGAGGCAAAGCATCATAATAGTACAAGCTAATTGAGAGGGATACGGTCACTTAATATGGGATTTCTATATCAAAAGCAATGCAAATCTATATCTTTTTGGGAGCCTCCAGTCCATTATCTCAATTCAAAAATGAATCTTCTTGTTCCACTTTGGAACCTCGAGGTGGAGTGGAAAGCTTACTTCAGGCAAGCATCATAATTTTACCAGTATCTACAACTTAGAATCTCAACAGAAACCATTCAAGGGTTGGCTCAAGTACTATAGTGCACTCAACAACATGTTCTCCAAATCCAAAAGACTATATGACGTGTGAACCATTCAGATGTTTCTGGAAAAAAAAGCCTCCTCTGGAAATTTTTTCCAGTGAGAATAGATAGCAAAAACTGCGAAGGCTTGGCATCTAATTCTAAGCTCTTACGAATTTGAATTATCAAGTCATATAAGAACTTAACATACTTGGATGCAGCTCCTTCTACACTCCTAGTCTCTGTGCTTTCTCCAATTCCTAACTACATCCCTCTCAACCAGATTGTGATTCAAGCATGCAGCAAAGCTTGAGATATCCTATTAACAAGTTAAACTACCACCAGTGAACTTGATTAATCAAAACGATGAGACGAAATGCCCCTCTGTAATCAGAAGAAGATAATTAACTTCAAGTACAAAATGTTAGAAACTTTCCAGCTTATACTCTACAATCAAGTATTCATTAAATATCTCCTTGTAGGGAACACTCAATCAGTTAAAAAGAGGAAGAAGAGAAAGCCAAAAACAGCGTCATACTGTGAGAATCAGCATTAGAAATCTAAGGAAAACTGTAGATGCTTGACAACATTAAGATGGTATTCTACAAGCACTAGACTTTCAAGCACTTCACCTTTATATTTGTCTGATTCTCCATCGGACGCAGTTCGAGCTAGAATTGCACGAACATCATTTCCGAGAGCTCCAACCTATCAAGGTCTTGAATTTCAATTAAGCTTTTGCAACATACAACATTTAGTATCTTCAGACTCTTAGATTTTGGAAGGTTCAGCTGTGGCACCCCTCGAACGGCCCCCGAACCATTAGGGTCGCACAGTTCGATTACCATTCGTTTGACCTGATAACAGGTCACTCTGATACCATTTCAAGTGCAGCGGGTCCATGCAACCATGGGGGTTTACATCTTTTAGATCAGTCCCTTGCGCAATTCATATACAGAAGCACATCCAACAACTCCCTTCCCTATATTTAGAAAACGATGCACACCAACTAAACATTTATAGATAAAAGCCGTACACTTTTATTTACTTAAACTAGATGGACATCATTCATCGGTACATCAAAATGCCGTAGTCTTCTATACTCGGCTATACTTCAAAAGATGACAGACATCTCCTCCAACAATCATATACTTAAAGTCCATCGATCAGTGTCGGCATCCAAAAGTTCATTCCTTTGCTATCCTCCTCCTCACAATCATATCCAACCACTTGATCCATCTACCGGTAGTAGTGGCAGCAGAGATATCTTATCTAATCTAAAATGTTATTCCCCAAGATGAGTGAGTACAACCACTCAGCGGTAAAGGTTCACCACACTACTCATTGCGTCAAACAGAACAATCAAGGCGTCATAACAAAGCACATATCATTCATGCATATCAAGCATACCTCACCATGTAGTCGTGCATATATTGCCATGCAATCATGCATATCTTGCCATGCTATCGTGCATATATCACCATGATTCATATCATCCATGCTATCAAGCATGCATCACCATGAGATCCATTCAAGCCTTCATGATCGCATTTTCAATGTCAAATAGCATCAATTTATTTTCATAAGCAGATCATGCATCATGCCATATGCATACACCCATGCACATGATTCACTTTCAATTCTTATCTTTTACAAGGATCTCATCAGTTTTTCTTCCCAGGGACCAATGTTTGCATCCCACAATTTATCGCTCGCACCCAACCTGGCATCGTGAGGAACTTCCGGCACACACCTCCGAGCATCCGACACACACACTCCGAGCATCTCGTACCCCAACTAGCATCGCGAGGTATCCCCTCGGCACACACCTTCGAGGCTTCCGGGATTACGTACTGACATACCACTAGGCCTCCCCTAGAATTACATACCGTAAACCACCGGGCATCCCGACACTCCCAGGGAAATCTCCGGGGCTCGCCATGAAAATGGTTACCCCCTACCCTCCGGAATTACGTACCGACATACCACCAGGCCTCCCCTGGAATTATGTCCGTATACCACCGGGCATCCCGACACTCCCGGGGCATCGTCGGCTCACACCTCCGACGGTCTTGTTACTATCCCAATTTACATTTATACATGTATCTCGATTTCAACATTGCATTTGATGCAATAATGCCAATGATTGAAATCAGCCTTTTTTTAAATCATATAATATGCATTGGGAAAAATATTATTTGATGCAATGGTTTTGAGAAACTTCATTGAATTCATGAAAATCCATAAATCTTTTGATGTCATATGATATGCATGAATGTCACCACATCATTGCACGAATAATAATCCAAGATATCACAATTTATCTAGCAAATCAATAACCTGTAAATAGAACAGTTTTTTTTCAACTTAAACAGAATGCGTGCTGTTTATGAATAATTCTGGAAAATTAATAAATGATGGAAATTAATTCTGAAAATTTAACACATTGTAGATAAGATCTAAGAAAACACATTTCATAAGAACACTATATTAAACAAGGCTTCACAGAATATGTGCAGGTCCATGCATCACCGAAAAAGGGTTTTAACATCATCCATGCACAGTTTTGAAAACAATTTCGATTAAACCCTTAAATAAATTCCGAAAATTCTGAAATTTGGACACACTGTATTTAAGACCTAGAGGTACAAGTTTCATGAAGAAATCGTAGTCCAATCCATTTTGGATTAAAAGATAAAATCGATTTACTTTTCCTATTCTCGGTATCGTTTTCCAGATCTACCCGTGTTGAAAAAAAAATCGTTTCCTTGGTCACTACTGGTCCATTTACTCTGAAATTTCAGTATGTTATTCCTCAGAATATTACCTACAACTTTCATTAAGGACATACGATCAAATTTTAACTGTATGATTTTATAAAAACCCCGAAATCATAATAGGTCGAAGCAGTGTTTTTCCCAGATCCAGTTTCTTCAAAAGACAACGGTTTCACCGACCTATTTTTGTTCATTTCCTCTAATTTTTGATATGTTATACCTCAAGAAGTATACTACAACTTTCATTAAGAGACAAAATTGAGATTTTCACAAGAAGGTACTTTACAGACCACGAAACCACTGAAGGTCAGCACAACGAATTCCAGATCTAGTCTCTCCAAAGAAAAATCATTTTACTAACCATTTCTTGTTCGTTTTGCCTCAAATTTTAGTATGTTGTTCTTCAAGGTGTTCTCTACAACTTTCATGAAGCAATTGAAGCAAGATTCCGACTAAAAAGTCACATACAACACACAATCTCATGGACGGTTGGACTGGTCTTTCCAGAAACAGCATGCATGGCCAACGAATCTCTCTCCATAGCTCCGAAATTTCATCTCATCTACCACAACCAAGACTTACCAACTACTACACATACACACAGAAATGTAAAGGGTAGGTTTAGGACTTCACTTGCCTCAAATTTAAGCACAAAACAGCGACAAACGGTGGGCAAAGCGGCGAAGGAACGGCGGCGAATGAGCTCTTCCTTCTTCCTCTTCTTCTCTCACACGCTCCCTCCCTTTCTCTCTCGATTTCCCTCTCTCTCTCCCTCAGTTCACTTCCCTTTCTCTCTATCTGTCCACTTCCCCTTTTCCTTTTGGGTTGAATAGAACCCTTGCATGCTCCCATTTTTGCATGTAAGAGACAAGTGTTCTCATGAGGAGAACAAGTGGCAAAAAGAAGAGAACAAGTGGCAACATTGAAGACAAGTGTTGGAGGACATGCACTCCCCCCTCCCCTTCTTGTTTCGTGCGGCACCCTTGGGGTGTTTCTTGGGCCTGCTTGGGCCCGAATTATTGGGCCCAAGAGTCCATGAAATAAGGCCCTAATTTTTTTTAATATATATAGTATTTTATCTCTACCGAATTTAATTTAATAACAAAATTTCAGATTGCTTTATATAACAAGTATATACACACATATGTATATACTCCAAATTCTTACGGCCTGCTCAATATCCTCAAGTTCTAATTCTTTAATTTTTGGCGCATATAATTCTTATGCAAGATCAAATCCCATCCTTTTGGTTCAAAGGATAAATTGAAATACTATTCCAAATGAACAAATACAAATCAATGCTTATAAAATAAAAGCAAAGCCACGGTTTAGTGACTATCACCTATCCGAGGGTTGTCTAAGATTTTGGATGCCACATCAGCCTTTCAATTGAAGCACACTCAGAGATATCTAGTACTTCCAAGAGCTCCAACCGATCAAGGCCTTCAATTTCGATTAAGTTTTTGCGACCAACAACTTTTAATATCTCTAGATTCTCGCATTTTTGAAGGTTCAGCCTTTTGATTGAAGAGCACTCAGAGATATCTAACTTTTCCAAGAACTCCAACCTATCAATGCCTTGTATTTCGACTAAGTTACTGCAATTATGTGCAACTAATTCTGTCAAATCCTTGGATTTTGGGAGGTCTAGCCTTTCAATTGAAGTGCACCCACAGATTTTCAGCTGTTTCAAAAACTCCAACCTATCAAGGCCTTGAATTTCAGTTAAGTTTTCGCAGTCTCTAGCATCTAATTTCTTCAGACTCCTGGATTTTGGAAGGTCTAGCTTTTCAATTGAAACACACTTAGAGATATTTAGCTCTTCCAAGAACTCCAGCCTATTGAGACCTTGAATTTCAAGTATGATATCACAACATTTAGCATCTAGTATCTTCAAACTCCTAGATTTTGGAAGGTGCAACTTTTTAATTGAAGTGCACCAATGGATATTTAGCATTTCCAAAAACTCCAACCTATTGAGGCCTTGAATTTCAGCTAATTTCTTGCATGATCCAGCATCTAATATCTTCTACTCTCGGATTTTGGAAGAAGCAGCCTTTCAATTGAAATGCACCCAGAGATATTTAAATTTTCCAAGAACTCCAACCTATCGAGATCTTGAATTTTGACTAAGTTATGGCAACGCTGAACATCCAATATCTTCAAACCCTTGAACCGTTCAATTAAATAGCAGTTTGCGACAATCAAGCTTTCCAAATACTTCAATTTAGCAAGACCTCGAACTTCAAGTATATTCTTGCAACTCTGGATAGATAATGTCCTGAGATGGTTTAACTGTGAAACGTCCAATGTTTCAATAAGTTTACAGCCACATATTTCAAAGAATTCCAACTTGAAGGGACTGTTTATGGATTCTGGTAATTCTGATTCTTCAACCTCTGTTAGTTGGGAGCATTCTGAATTCTTTAATAGTGTTGATGGAAGCTCCGGGATGCTCTCGAGAAATTTGCAGTCAATAACTTGTAGTTCCTTTAGATGGACTAGGTGGGAAAGTGAGGGCAATTTGCGACTTTGACAGGAGATGTCCAAATATGTTAAGCTGGAAGGAAGATTTGATAGCGATTGGAGCTCAATGCAACCACGAACATCAAGGCATTGTAGAAAAGAAAGATTACACATGCTTTCTGGCATTCCCCCCCCCCCCCCAAATGGTGGCACCTTGAAGCATCTAACTCTCGGAGCTTTCTGAGCCTCCTAATACTGTTGGGTAATTCTTCTATAAAACTGCTAGAAACTCTTAGAATCTCTAAATTCTGCAAAGACCCTATGCTGTTTGGTAATGTAGAAACTCTTGCATTGTCCATTAGAGAGAGCTGCTTCAATGCTTTTAATTGACCCATTTCTGCTGGAAGCTCCTTGAGGCTCATATAGCAGCACAACTCCAATCGAATGAGGGCCTTCATGTCTCCAATTGAAGGACTAGTTTGCTCCAGTCTCCAACAAAAATTGAGGATCAAAACCTCTAAATTCTTAAAAGCTGAGAGGAATTTTGTATCTTCCAATTGTTCGCAAGATGTTAGGTCGAGAAATTTGAGCTTCTTTGCCATCTGGTAAAATAAAAATAAAAATGATTGTCAAGGGGCTTGTCTAGAGTGATTATCATTTGAAAGAAAGCATAAAACCAAAAAAGACTTGTTCTTACCATGAAGGAACTCCATCCTTCCCATTTCTCATTTATGTTGCTTTCTGACAATTCAAGTAACAGCTAATTTCTTTACATGAAAATTTTTAACTTCAAAATCCATGGGACATTTTCGCCGTCTAAGCCATCTTAAGCCCTCAATTGAGTCCTTAAAATCTCTACGAAGATGTGCCCCCTTCATGTGAAGGAATCTTAGACTCGTCAAATTCTTGAACTGTTTTTCTGTGAAAATTTCACCATCTCGCTCATCTATTTTATCGGATCCTTCTGAGCTGCCTTCACTCAAAATAATCGCCTCAATTTTTTCGGTTCCCTATAAGAAAGAATCAACATTCATTAATACTATATCCAACTAAATTAATCTAATATTATCCGTTCATATTGCTATTCATGTGCAACAATGTGTTCAAGAGACTAGCAATGTGAAGATATGATTTTCTTTTTACGCCAATAAACAGTATTTTATAAAGGCTAACAAAGTGAAGGATGTCAACTTTCATTTTGAAATTTGGCCATACGCATTTGGATTTTAGAAGGAGTTATGCTGTAATGGCTCATATAGAGTAAAAACTTTAAAACTTTTTCTTTGGTAAAGGTAAAAAAAAAAAAAAAAAAAAAACTTTAAAACTTGTAGTCTTCTTTTTCCTGTAATGTAGCTCTATAACCATACTAGTTGTGACGTGCAATGCATGGAATTTTATCAAATTGCGATGTGCAAAATGACAAGTATAATAAATATAAAAAACAAACTCTAAAAACTTTGATGTATATTAAAAAAATTAAGTGTTGAAAGTGCAATGCATTATTGAAATGTGAAAATTGAAGCTGTTCTTGGCTACAAGCTTACATGGAATGGTTTTTCCTTGGCCCCCCAGGACCAACTATTGCTGATTGTGAGAGAATAGTAATTTCTAACCTAATTTTTCAACAAAATGAAGGAATATTTACTACATCATAATAGATTAGAAATAGAATAGTTATTCCTAAAAACCAAATGTGTAGCAAGCTTTCACAAAAAAATTAAAAATAAAAATCACTTATGCATAAGAAGTCAAGAAGTAATACAGAAAGTTAATGGATTTCCACGTGTTAGTTTTTCGTTATTGTACTTCACAATTTTGTACAAGATTTCACGGATACTCATAGGTGAACGAAAAATAATTTGAGAAGGAATTAGATCTCAACACTTAAAAGGAATCCAAGAGAAGGGTACCTAAAAAACAAGGAAGATATCTTCAACAGAAGTAATCTTCTCACATTGGTCTTTCCCCCATAAACTTACCTCTCAATATATCAAGATACCCTCTCTATCTTCAAGATTTCTTTATGTGATGCGTAACATTTTTCACCTTCAAAAATCGATAGAGTTTGGCCAAATCCCGAAAATAAGCCCAACCTTTTGGCACGAAAGTAGCAAAACCTTTCAAATGTCTATAAAGCCTAAGCTTCCGCATCTATGACAAAACTAACATTACCTTTCAAATGTAGGGCCCAACAATGTAACCCTAGTACAAAGTTGATAACTATTATAAATTTCATCCATTATCTTCGTTAAATCGCCATGGGTACCTTACATGACTCACTGTACACCCTACATTGCTCACCGTGCCAACGTATACAGTGAGCCATGTCAACCCACACCATAAAAGATGTCGTCTTTTATCTTATAATCTTGTTAACAAACTTTGTTTATAATCTTTCTCGCAAAATCTCTGGCTTTGTGTAAAAAAAGAAAAAAAAAAAAAAAGTCGCCATTAGTGGTCATGATTAACGTGGTTCATTGTGCATGTCCGCACAATGAGCTTTATAGGATGACACGCGGTGATTCAAAATGAGAATAGAATCAAATTAACGGTGGGTGTCATTTATGTCCCAAGAGTGAAAATATGAGTTTGAAAGGTAATGTTATTTTTGTCCCATTTGCAAAAAGCTGGGCTTCTTTTTATGATAGTACCATGGATGAAGAGCGAAGGGAAGCCATGCAGAAATACTGAAACAATTATATAAAATGTAACTTTTTAGTTGTAAAATTTAGTTATACCATATTATTTGTATATAAAATAAACGGCATATTCGTTTTTCTTTTGGGTAGTTTAGTTTATTTAATCATGCAATACGAAAGACATAATAAATAGACATTGGCTTTGAATTTGTTAATATACGAAATGGCTCTTGAGATTATACATGGTCGCACATTGAGATTGCAAATAAGTGCTAGACTTTTGAGCAACAACTTGAGTCGAACCAAATGATCGATTAAAAGTAGTAGAGTCAAAATTATGATTAATTTCACAAAGGCAAATACAACCACATACTTAACTATACAAAAAAGAATTTGAGTATGCATCTCTGGGACTTTTTATGAAGAAAAAGTAAAACATTTCTCTTTTTTTTTTTGTCATTGCATAAGATACGGTCGATGTTACACCTGCATATATATATGTATATATACATATATATGTGTATGTATATGTATATTATATATAAGGAATTTCTGTTCCTATCTTACTCGGTAAGTTTTAAATCAATCCTTGTCCAATGAATATTGGTAAATGGAATTCCTAACATAATATCACATAAAATAAGTATCCCATCCATTCTCCATTATGGAACAATGACTAAAATTTCATGAGAAATGCGGGCATCATTAGTCTAGAGATTGTAATTCTGTGATTTATATATCCTAAGTTGTCATGGTTTACAGTAGCAAAGTCAAGTCATTTATTGCATGTGTATATACACTTTAAGAAAATTCATGATCTTTCCAACATTGAATACCCCTATCAATTATCTAAATTTTTTTAAAGTATCTCAAGTTTACCAACCATCTATCTAACAAGAATCCAATTAGAATCATTTGTGGTTGTTGTCATCTGAAATTGGACCTGCCACTGAGAAATTTGGAGTTTTTTAATAAATATCTGCAGCACGCTTAACATTCAAATAAAGAAAGTTTATTATTTTCAATCTTCAATCTGATTTTTTTTTAATCAATGGTTATAAATTAATACCCAAAAAAAGGCCAAGATTAGATGGCAAGCATTAGTCAAGGCATCTTCTTTCTTTATTATAAAGAGAAGACGTCACTGATGACGTATGATTTACAAGCATATTAATCCTTCCCTATCATATGTTCCACCGAAAACACCGTTGAAAAATCTCTCCCTAAAATAAGAGCAATAATTTCACTAACGTCTGATAATAAAAGTCGCATAAAACCAAAGTATACCGGGACCGGCCATCTATCTAGCAGGAATCCAATTAGAATCATTTGTGGTTGTTGTCATATGAAATTGGACCATCCACCGAATGACTTGGATCTTTTCAATAAACATCTGTAGCACGCTTAATATTCAAATAAGGTTTATTATTTACCATCTTCAATCTGATTTTTTTTTTTTGAAAAATCAACGCTTATAAATTAATACAAAAGAAAAAAAAAAAGGCCAATAATAGATGGCAGGCATTAGTTAAGGTGTCTTCTTTCTTTCTTATAAAGAGAAGACATCACTGATGACATATAATCTACGGGCATATGAATCCCATCCCCGTCACATCTTCCACCAAAGACGCCCTTAAAAAATCTCCCCCTAAAATGACAGTTTCGACGACCTAATAGTTGTTGTCTTCTGAGATTGGACTGTCCATTGAATAATTTGCACCATCTTCACCAAAAACTTGGTAGTCATGTTGCATGGTTTTGTTGGCTGCATCAGGTTTAGTAAATGGTTTGATTGTCTTATACTAAATTCTATGAATGGGAATCCAATTACAATATTATGTACGCACTCTTTGTGTCCTCGCAGTCAAATGAGTTATTTGACAAAAGAAAAATAGTTAGTAGCAATATCTCATGTCTGGAAATAATAACATTAGTCGAACATGAAGCATCTTTATCATTAATTACTAGTAATATCCAGATTGGGCTATATGTCGGACTTAAACTGTTCTCCGTATTATGAGAAAACCTTTGTGATTTCGAAACTGGCCTCCAAGGGCTCAACGGGGCCGGGCCGGGCCGGATTATATTACCTTGTCAAACGACGCCCATAAGTGCCCCCTTCGGGCACATGTAGGAGTGGTGGATTAATTATTGAAATGTAATTGGCAAAAAGCAATGTGATATCATCCTCATTCATTTTAAATTAGAAAAGTATGTTAAGGAGCTATTTGAATTGGCATCTTACAATCGGCTACTTAAGTGTCGAGAAGACGGACTAGCTTGAGCTCGATTGAGCCATTTGCCATCACCGTACAAGCTTCAAACACTCGACCGGATTACTTGACCAAGTCATTTGTCATTACCACCTGAAATCCACCCCTTTTTGCACGCCATTTCATTTTTAACTTGGGATGATTGAATATCAAACTCAAATGCATATAATCATTCTCTAGTCAAGTGGCGAACGTCAATGTTTGATCCAGCCATTCCTCACATGTGCAATGCAAAGGAATTCGGCCTGCTGCGGTACTTTAAGTGCTTGGCTCTGCAACGCTAATCAATTTGGAATTTTGAAGAAGGCCTAGTCTACACATGAACTATGCTCTCTCTCTCTCCTTTGCAATCATAAACAAACATATATCGCTTCCCTTTAAATTGGTTTTTTGCTTGATATTAGGAGGCATATAATCTATCTAACGTTGTTTATTTTGATTGTGGTTGATATTAGGTTTGATGCCATTAAAAATCCCAAACTGTTGCCTCATGTCACATTTATTCCAACTATCCTTAAATTGAACTTGCATCTGAAAATACTAAGAAATAGCTTTAAATGATATGAACAAACAAGAGGATTAAGTTATTGTAAGCCGCTACCGAAAGCGGTAATCTATCAGTACAAAGGCAAAGGGGCTATCATCAAGTACTTGCATTTTATCAAGGTTTAGTTTATGAGATACAACTTCAATTTGGACCCAAAAGATTTAAGAGTTGATGTATCATAGTGACCTATGAGGATATTCAATGTGGTGAACATTCAATATCCAATGCTAATTATACACGAAAAGATATATTCTATTAATTGTGATTGTGTAAAATGAGCCTCATTTAATATACTTTATCCAATTCGCCATATAGTAGCAAAAGTAAATTTTATAAGCTCTAAACGGCAATAAATAGTGGATTTACCCAAAGGTGTTTGGCGTGATAGACAAGTTGTCTTCTAGACATTTCCTATCAATAGTAAAGCTTCTCCCCGTTTTCTCTAGTGATAAATGTTTTCCTAGCCTTCTCTTGTTTTCTCGATCCTCGAAAACTTTTAATTGCAATTTCTCCAAGACGAGCTTGTGTAAAACGGCTCATTGAATTTAAAATTTACATGAGGTTTGCACCTATAGTGGACCTCATAACAATCATTTACTTTGTTGGTAATATTATTATCTCATCCTATAATAATGTTTGACATCAGTATCTCTGCACTTGCATCAAGTAAAAATATATATTATTTTCTGGGAAGAGAGGGGGAAGAATACATTAAAAACGTGAATATTTGGAAGGGCAATAAATAGAGGATTTAATTTAAGAGTAAACTCAGCTGAAGTTCACAAAAAGCTATCATTATGACAGATAATAAACATGAGAAGAAATATCTCGTGTGCACATACATTCTCTTTCCTCGAGATTGCCAATAATTCCAAGAGAAAGAATAATACAATTAAACAATTTTAGATTCCTTAATGTTTTTCTTTGGTAAAAAAGATTCCTTAATGTTTGTACATCATTAAGTTAAAAGGCTACACGATATTCTTTATTAAGGGTATGAAATCCATTAACGATATCGCAGACATAATCTCTGAGATTGAAATATAGCCTATGTTCTTTATTGCCACCTTAAAACCATATATCTGGCAAGTCATGTTCCACACAAGAATGTATTATGTACATCAGCATGGCATCGGCACGGATGCATCACTTAACAATGACTTGTGGAGGAGTGAGTCAATCTCAAGCGAGAGATTTCAATATTCAAATGCAGAGTTCGATAGCCAAGCACACTGCCCAAACCACTGAACCCAAAGTGTAGATAATCCCAACCAAATATTTGGTTTTCTTACGCATGAAAACAATGAACATATACAGATGAAGCAAAAGCTTGGCACTATCGAGCAGGTCTCAAAGCTTACAGCAATACCATGAAGACAGTTACCGCCGCATAGAAGCCATGGCTCGCCATCTTTCGGTCAATTCTATCCAACTCAATAGATAAATTGTTACCTTTTACTCCACTTTTTTCTTCAACAATTGCCCGCGTAGCAGAAGAGGCCCATGGCAGGTATAGATTAAGACTTCTCGAAGAAGGGTGGAGTCAAAGAGCTCCAGTCAGAAAGCCCACATACATTGCTTCTCACACCGATGTCTGCAACTTGAAGTATTAGAGGCCCACCCACAGCAGCAACTCAAGTATAACCATCGCAAACTCTTGAACAAACAGTCATTCTGAATCAGAGATTCTTCTTCATACTCGTCCAGTATGTAGATCAGGGCCTGCTTTCTTGCACCTACAACACAAGCCACACCTCTACTTGCTGTTGCCAAAAAAACATCAACTTGATTTCAGTCCGGTGTTCCTTGGATATATGGCTATAAGTAAAAATGCAACACTTGCATTACGCTAAAACACAGGCAGGAGGCAAACTTTGTGTGCCTAAATAGGCTATGGCATGCGTGTAAACCATGAATGTTCAACAGTATCTTGCTATACTAGATACCATGATAGTATCCACCATCATGAACTTGTAAATAGTGGTTCCCTGTCAGTAACTCAAACTGCTATGCACCTACCATAAGAGAATGATTATTCTTTCTGCATTTGTCTGGCGACTACAGATTCATTCTTTTTGCACTTTGTCCTCTCAATTGATTTCAAATTTAGGGGAAAACCTAATACTTCAGTATTTTACTTCTTCGACTGAAAAAATATTTTCTTTGGAGCATACTTTTGCACTTCTTCAATCTGTAGGAACAAACATGAAGTGGTCCATTAAAGGGGCACGGTGTACCTATGCCACTCACATTTAAACTTAAGAGTAGGTTCTAAGTGGAAATGTAGTAAGGAGCATGGACAGGATTAATTTAGTTCCAGCACCCAGCCAACGAGATAAATTTGTTACTGACACTGGCAAGTTTATCAAACATTGATACACAAAGGAAAGAGTATGGGGCAACAATAAGTTTCCAGACATCCAAAAGAAGAAATGGACATGGTAAGAAGCCCAAAGAAAAAATCTTCAGCACTATACAATTGATGTCATCACAATGAATTGATCCTTAGCTCAATTGTATGACTGTCAAAATTTTCTTACCACTAACTGACAAGGGAGGAACCACAGCATGGGGAATGCTGTGAAGCTTCTCATTCTCCATCTCCAGTTGTAAGATAGGGTCCTAGATGTGCAGTTTCGATGGGTTAGTGTTTCAAAAGTGAGAAGACTATAACCAAGCAAATGTCCACACAAGATATAACCCATGAGGCCTATCAAATGCACATTAACCTATATACAAGTACAAGAAGACTCCAGCTGTCAAGATATGTTGGAACTTTTGCAATAACGGTAAGGCAGAATGTAAAACATCCTTTGAAATCGTAAGCATGTAATGGCATGTATATGCATTGTGCACATAGGAGGAAAACAAAGCTGCTGCTACTGGTGCTGATGAAGAGAGCAGATACATAATAAATAGGAACAATAAAAGAACAAACGATAAAAGAACAAACATTTTTAAAACCAGACCAGTGGTCCAATCGGTCAAAATGGTAGAACTATTGCATGTGATGTCATCTGATAGAACACTCTGCATATATTAGATTACAAACGTTCAGAACAAAAGAAGCCCAGTGAGTCGACAGACACCATAGCATTTTAATAGATTACACACACTTGATGTCATCTTAATAGCATCCTGTTCAACTATCTAATAGATTAGGCCAATATGGTCAATAATTAAATTATCCACCACAAAATGAAGAAAGAAGACACCGGAGCAAAGGGTTGGCATGCTTGTTAATTACAAGAGGTTGGAGTTCCAAACCCAAAGCCAACTCCAACACTACTCCAATTTTTTTTTTTTTTAAGGCCTTGAACTAGTCCAGACTTGTTGATAGGTTTGCTAGGTACCAGTTGACAGGGACACCTGGTTATCGATTAACCAGAAAAGCACAATATGCTAGGTTTTTCCTTTTGCCATCAATGTCTTAAATTGTGAATTGACATGATCAGAATAGAACTCAGGATACTATGATTAAGAAATCAATATGCAAGCTCTGAATCGATGAGTTACCTTCAATTGGTACAACTCTCAGTTATTTGCACAAGTGGTTCCTACAACATGCACAAGTGGAAGGTCACTGGCTGCAAGATCGTCATTCTGGCATCTACTGAGTTTTCACAAGTATTGTTCGTCTTAATTAGCAACATAATAATTTGATCTTACTGATTCCAACATAATGTATTAGCCACATTTGCAAATTTGGGCTTTAAAATATGATATACCAAGTTTTTACCTCATATAGAGCCAATCCACAAAACAGTGACCAGGAGGGATGCACAACAAGATCCTTCCGAAGGTCCTCCCTACTTCACATTCATTCGTAAGTCTCCTCACTACCGCCATACAATTTGTTACATCTACAAAAGACTAATCAGGTATTTGGAAGGAAATATAATCTGAAGCAAATTCAGAGTCATCCTGCAGAGCCAGACAAAGAATGATTAGAATGAAAAAGCATTTGTACTCTGCACATGTGGGTCTCTGGATAATATATGTAGTTTCAGATTAAAGGTATATATGTCATTCAAAGCACCCCATATCATGTCTTGTCCACAAATAGTTCAACTTCATGTCTAAAATTTAGTAATTTAGTGTCACTAAAGACATGATACCATACATGATGAGAGGTAGGCAAGATATTACAATGGTTGCGAACAAAAGATATCTAGAAAGGTAGAGAAATCACAACAAAGATTGCAACAGGCATACCGGCTTCACAACAGATGAGAGCACCCTTATAAATTGCTCAATCTTTACAAGCAGCATTCTAGCCTTTTCTATTGCATTATCCACCAGTGTCTCATCCAAACCAGCACCTAGAAAATGAGAATGCCATCTTGAAAGACCCCTGAGCTCACCCATTCTAAAGCCAATAATCTCTACAGCAAGCTGCTAAGTAAATAACAATACTTCAGTATCTTGACCCCATATGTCAAATATCATCTCTCATTAAGAAAACTGAGACACACACTCATGAGGGATAAACATAGCGTTGACCACACAAGTTACTTGCTGGAACCATCGAAGGTAAAAGTTTGCAAAAGAAAATGTTTTACACAGTAAATGGTCACTACAAGCCATCTTCATCTTCTGCACACTGTGTTTGAACTAAGTAACATACTCTAGAGTGTCTGACAAATAAAAGTTATACTGGAAAATTCATTAAAGAAATGGAGCCTAGTCTGCTATCCAATTCATGCAAGCAGGATAGAAGTTTGGAATGTTCAAGTGAATTATCAAGTCCTGCCCAAAGTCACTGTATGAGAGAGAGAGAGAGACAGACAGAGAGAGATAGAGACAGAGACAGAGACAGAGACAGAGACAGACAGAGAGGCCATTTATGTGATAGTTGTGGACTGTAAGCACAATATTGACAGGAAATGCTAGTGTTTTCAAGGAGACAAAGCCCCTAGCCCTTCTGCTATTAGCTTGGGTAAGGTTAACTTCTTTACCATATTCAAATATCAAACCGCATCTCTATCCAACAGCTTGGGGAAGGGTAACTTCTTTAGAACATTCAAATATCAAACCGCATCTCTAGAGGAGGTACTTGAGTCAATACTCTCCCTGATGCCAATTTACCTCCCCAATTATCAAATGTTTACACTTCAATCTAAAGCAAAGTCCCAGCTTACAAAAGAGCATTTAAACAGTAAGCCACATCTTTATTTCATAGCTTAATCTTTTTATCACTTGTCAATTTTTCCACAAAATTTTACACCGTCATGAATGCACATTTTGAATAGACAAAAGGAGAAAGAAGCCCTAAAGCATTGATTGGCAGTACCATGGAGTTAAAGAGAGTTCATAAGCCTTGGCAAGAAAGAAATAGGCAGGCTTTTAAAAATGAGGAAAGCTCTATAGGTGCTGTAAAAGATATTGGCTTACCACCTTATTTTTTTCACATTGTGGTGGCAGTTCTTTGGACACCAAGTCTTTTTTTAATTTTTAAGGTAAATATGAGCTTATAGGTGGTAATTAGTAAATAGGATGCATCCCATTGGTGCTTTTTAATAGACTTACTAATCAAAATATAAAACAACAGAGCATAACCTTGAAATATGTAACTAGAAACGTCATTTCTCAATATAGTAGTAATCAAGAAAAATATGTAGCATGCACATGAGAGTCACTGTACCCAGGAGAAGCACAGGATCTGATCTCATTAACAACAGCCCTATAGTGTGCACGTACATGTGTGCACACCTGTGTAAGCAAATGGGGAATAAGGCCAACGAGATAATTTAGGCTTCCAAGTATGAGGCATCATGTTGTTCAGCTGATAGCAACTCTTGAAAGTATATTCAAGCATTAAAAATTATCAGCAGGGAAGTTCTTCCATAATGTAAAGTTTAAAGTTATTTCTAAGAAAACGGCCTCGAAATTGCTCTACCTTAACTATCCATTTCTTTTTAAGGACGATAATATCCTGAGTTACTTCGCGTTTTACTTTCCTTATGACCAAACAAAATTAGATACCGCCGAAACAAATATCAGTGCACATAAACAACTATAATATAATCATAATATCAAGTACAATCACCACCACATAAACTAAACTAGAATGGAATCTAGATTTCCACTCGGAACCTTCATTCACACTAGGTTTTTTCTGTAAAACGCCAACTCCTTAGTTCAAAATCATGTTCTCAATTAAGACATTCAAGCACTTCACACACTGAATAAAAAAAGAGAGAGCTTTCTCAATTTGAAGCAATTACCAGGAGAGACTGTCCCCAGCAATAGAGGTCCACCCACAGTAGACGTTCATTCTGAATCTGAGATTTCATCTACATCCTTGTCCAAGTATGTAGACCAGGGCCAGCTTTCTTGTAGCCAAAACACAAGCCACACCTCTGCTTGTTGTAGCTAAAAATAAATAACTCAACTTGATTTCACTCCGATGTTCCTATAATATGGCCATAACTAATGTGATGTTTTGATACCTCTGTTTGGTAAAAGTAGTAAGTACAATACTTGCATCATGCTAAAACATAGGTGGAAGCAATACTTGTGTACCGAAGAGGCTATCGTATGCATGTGAACCATGAATGCTCTACAGTATCTTTCTACACTAAAGACCCTGATAGTGTCTATCATCATGAACATGTACATACTAGTTCTCAGTCAGTAACTCAAACTGCAATGAACCTACGATAACAAGATAATTATTCTTTTTGTATATGTCTGGCCACTAAAGATTCATCTTTTTTGCACTTTGACCTCCCAATTGATCTAAATTTACAGGAAAACCTAATAGTTCAGTATTGTACTTCTTGAAATGAAAAAGATATTCTTTGGAGCATAAATTTGCACGTTTTCAACCATCGGAACAAGCATGAAATTGTCCATTAAAGAGGCACGACATACCTATGCCAATCATATTTAAACTTAAGAGTAGGTTGTAAAAGTGGTTAGTAAGGAGCATGGACAGGATAATTCCAACTCCACCACCTAGTCAACGAAATAAATTTGTTACTAATACTGGCGAGTTTATCAAACAATGATACAGAAAGGAAAGACTATCAACAAGTTTCCAAAAATCCAAACTGCAAATGGACATGTCAAGAAGCTCAAGGAAGATAGTTTTCAGAGTATACAATTGATGGCATCACAATGAGTTGATCCTTAGCTCGATTGTATGGCAGTGTAAAAATTTTTTACCACTACCAAGGAGGAACTACAGTATGGGGAATGCAGCACCATCTCTAGGTGTAAGATAGAGTCCAAGATGTGTATTTTCACTGGGTTAGTGTTTTGGAAGTGAGAATGAGACAACCCAGCAAAAGTGTTCTCACAAAATAGAAACAAAAGTGGCACTACTAACCCATTAGGGTCATCAAATGCACATTCCTTAACAAGCATTCAAGTACAAGGCACCAACTATCAACACAACTTTTACAGTTATGTTAAGGCAGAACGTATAACATCCTTTAAAATTGCAGGCATGAAATAGGATGTATATGCATATAGGAGGAAAAACTAAGCTGCCACTCCTCGCGCTAATAGGAAGAACAAAAGAATAAACGTTTTTAAAACCGGAGTAGTGGTTCAATCAGTCAAACTAGTAGAACCATGCTCTAACAATTCGACCAATTAAACCGATCGCATGTGACGTTATCTAATAGAATACACATTTCCAGAACAAAAGAAGCCCAGTTCACTCGACAAAGCTGCTTAAGCACAAAAGACAAGGTTCCTGTTCTCGATAGAATCATTCAAATTTTTAATAGACTAAGCCAATACAGTCAATAAATGAATTATCCACCACAAAATGAAGCAAGAAGACACAGAAGCAGATGGTTGGCATGCCTTTTAGTTACGAGAGGTTGGAGTTTCAAACCCCAACCCAACTTCAACACTCTTCCTTAACGTTTTTGGAAGGCCTAGAATTGGTCCAGACTAGTTGACAGGTTTGCCGGGTTACCAATTGACAAGTACACATGGTTACTTGTTCGATAGGGTTGATACCACTAGTTGTTGACCACTATTGTTTCCGCTGTGAAACTAGACTCAAAAGAAAAGCACAATATCCTAGATTTTCCTTTTTGCCATCAATGTCTTAAATTGGGAATTGACATGTATAGGAACAAATAGAACTCAGGAGCATCCTATATTTATCATAAGTAAGGAATCATTATGCAAGCTCTAGATCCACAAGTTACCTTCAATTGGTCCAACTCCCAGTTAATTGCATAAGAGGTTCCTGAAATATGCATAAATGGAACGTCACTGGTCTGCAAGATCATCATCCAGGCATCTCTCAAGTTTTCACAAGCATCATTGATCTTATTTAGCAGCATAACAATTTGAAGTTCCTGTTTCCAACATAATATATTAGCCACATCTGCAAATAAGGGATTTAACATATGATATACCTAGCTTTTACCTTTTATAGAGCCAAATCCACACGATAGTAACCAGGAGGGATGCACAACAAGATCGATTCCAAAGGCCTTCCCTACTTCACACTGCTTGAATCATTCATAAATCACCTCAACTCTGCTATATCATTTGTAACATCTAACAAAGACTATTTGGAAGGAGATATAATCTGTAAACCCAATTTCATGAGTTTGATTGGATGAAGCAAATTCAGAGCCATCCTGTATTTGTACTCTGCACATGTAAAAAATTGTAGTTTTAGATTAAAGGTATATACCTCATAAAAGGATAGTGAAAAGGGAATGTATCTAGTGAATGCTGAAACAGACATATGAGGGAATTGTGACAATAAATTCATATCAAGATTTGTTTTTAAATAGTGAAAAAAAAAAGGCATCTTGATAGCTTCCTTGAAACTGTAATGATTAAATCATTCCCTAATCTAAAAATGAGGCACTTTTTTTCCATACACAATGATCATAAGCTAAACAAAAAGCCCAATCCAACAAGATCACCCAACTTAAGTTCCAATTACATTGTCAAGTAATCAACTTGAGACCAAATACGAAACACTAGAATACTAAGAAGAGGGTAAGTGAAAATCATTGTTGACTACAAAACCCAGAAGACAACACCCCACCCCCAAAGGTTTCCCTATCTTGTTCTCCTTCTCACATTATGGTCTCATAGTTCTAGCTACTCAGGCGAGGAAATGAAAAATATTCGTACAATTTTTTGGTAATAGGAAATTGGATAGAAAAGATCAACAAAATCAAATAATTGATGAGTTGGATATCACCAAAAGCAAAGACTCGGCAATGTTCACACAGTCCAATTTTGAATCCGGGCAATCATACTCAAACTCCCGTTATGCATACAATGAGATCAAGAATTTCACATTTGGTACACACATCGGCAATGAGGACCAAACTTGAAAGGGGAAAAATGAATCACTTCAAACAGTCGATACCAACAATGTTTTGTCCCATAATTCATATTCTCCCACAAAGGTGGCATGGGTAAGAACACTTATGCATGGCAAACTAGATATAGCATTAATGAGAGGAATCTACAATGAAAGAGCAATAAATGACACATTCAGATACAAACTTCTATGCCAGAACAAGATTCTATTGCATCTCACATTTCTAATTCTTTTGTTAATACCTCTGTTCCATCTGTTGAAATTCCTCTGTAAGTGTCCTTCGCAAATATTCACTGTCCCCACAATCTCCAAGTTGCAGTAATTCTCTGGCACAATAATGCGTGTAAGACGTCTTGCTGACCTGACATAATAAATAAAGGCAGAAAGTGCAAGAAATTAAACTTTATCTTTAAAAAAGTGAGACCTTACAATCCAACGAGTAACAACAATCAACCCATCTATTTTAACCCTCGTTACCATCTAGATAATTGAAATAATGTTGGACCAACAAAAACCAGGGTTGACGACCAGCAAACCACCCTAACTTGAGTCAATCTTATCTAGTTGAAGTGTTGAAGTGCTCAAAGTATTTATGAGGACTGTAGCAAGATGACCTTTAACGCATGAAGTCATTTACCATTGCACATCATCAGTTTAGCAACTAATGTGGACATGCTGCTAGAGCACATGAAAACAATACTAGGCTTGACAGCATATTATTCCGACCTTTAACGCATGACCTTCCATTACACCATGGTATTAGAATTCTCTAGCACACAAATGGATAGCACAACCCAGTGAAGGCCTACCAAAATAGCAGCTGGAGTACATGAAGGCAAAACTAAGCTGACCATACTCCGCAGTATCCAAGGAATATTAAGCTAACCAACTTTCTCACTTCAAAGCAATTACAAGAAGAGATTCTCCACAGCCTCTGCCAATTGAAGCAATGAAGCACCAACTTTGAGTCCTCTCTGACCATCACCAGCCAACACTTCTCCGGATTTCCCTCCGTCATCTTCACTTGCCAGTCGAGAAATCGAGCAAACTTCACAAAACCAAGTCGGAACAATTGAGTCAACCAGCCATTAGGTCGCAAAAGAATGCTAGGAGCTGAACCTAAGAAGCTGGAGGTTTTTCAAACTAGAGCTGAAATGGACGCATGACCCACAAGTGGTCCTTTGCTGGTCTCCATAGCTAAAGCTCCATGAGTAGCCGAAAACGCAACACCGGTGCTAGAACAAATCGCAAGGATGCCAGGTGAAAGAGGGCCTGTGAAGGATAGAGCTTATAAAAACCAGAAGAATCATGGGATGACCACATGCAAACAACCTTTTACCATTCCAAGGATGCATTGTCGTGTTTGGAGAAGCTCAAGAAACATTGAGTTCCCCGATCCTTCTATGATTTCATTCGTTTTAGAAGTGCCTTGTGAAAGCTCTCTTGGATATTTCAGCATTTACATTAAGCAATGGAATAATAACTTAATCCTACCAGTGAGTAAGATGAAATCAATCCAGCAACTAACATCAACAAACTACTAATAATGCTCCAAAGTTGATGGGAACCCACTTAGTCAAACTCGATATTCTTTTTGAACTCTTTGGTACCAACTAATGGGGCTTCTAACATCATCAACCATAGAAGCTTTGATCAAATTAGTATAGTGTATTTAACTCAAGATGGTTGCTTTGTGGGACATAGTATGATTCTTTTTCCTTATCATTATGTGCTATTCATGCATTAGAATTAATGCAAGACAGTTTTCAAATGGAATATAGGATACTAAAAATTTTCCTCAAGAAACTTATGGAAATGATTCCTGTGTTTTTCTTTTCAGCAAGTAAATGAACTAACAAAAGCTTATGCACAATATAAGTAATTATTTCACAAGACACCTGATTATGTCAAAAGACATTCTAGTTAATGTCTTGCACGGCTCAATAGTTTAGGTATATGACAGATGGCTTTACCAACTCTACAAACATCAAGATGCATTCTTTGGAAGCCTTGGAGTAGGTATACCCGGACTCAAACCAAATGAACATGGATCCATAGTCAGAAAAATTCGAATTGCAATTTTCTCAATCGATCCAAATAATTCATGATGCTTTTGCTTCGCCCCGTTTGCTAGTTCATCACAGCCACACCACTAGGAGAAGAGCTTGTGCTTGCATTTGGCATTTCTAGATTGAGACGATTATCTAAATCTACAAATGTAGACAGTTACGTGAGACAAAATGCATGAAACTCAATGATTGGACAAATTTTATCACAAGTCAAGTAGCATATGCAGAGTAAGGGATGCCCTATCAACATATTCCTTTTGCATGGAAATTCACGCTTAAGTGTACCTTAGAAATATGCAGTCATGAAATGCATGATGAGCGTAGAGCAAACTAAAACCTCACATTAGAAGGATCACCATATAGGGTCCTTCATCGAGCATTTTCTTCAACCTATACAATGACCTTTGGCATGCTATCAAAAACCTGTACACATCAGTTTTTCAGTACTTCCAGCATTCCAAAATCAATCAAATGTCAAGAATCTCTATTTTTCTGCATGGGATGAAGGATCTTACTTGAAAACTAATGTCAAATGATGCGCTTTGAAAGCCTTTTCATCTATTTCCGCTACTGGCATAACAAGCAGAACCATTTTGTCAAAGCACATATTAACTTCCATGAACATCTCCGTCGGATTCCTTGAGTTCAGGTAAGAAAACAATGGCGACACTATCAACCAGGAAATAATAATGACAAGATCATAAATCTTGAAAGATATTGCAAGCAGGAAATACAAATGAAAATTGGGCAGTAGATTTCAAAAAAGTATAGGTTGATTACCTGCTTTATATACCTTCAATAGAAAATGTGGATCCTTCCAATCTATTCCTCATCCGAGTCATCCGTACAGTATGAACATGATTCGTAATCTGCGCCATATGTAATCTGATAATATCGATAAATCTGCGTTCCAGATAATTCCGGAATTGTTTTGAGCGACTTGCATCCAATGATATTCAGTTTTTCCAAAAACTCCAACCTATCGAGGCCCTGAATTTCAACCAAGTTTTTGCAGTCTCTAGCTTCTAATCTCTTCGACTCCGGACTTTGGAAGGAGTAGCCTTTCAATTGAAGTGCACCAAGAGATTTCTAGTATTTCCAAGGACTCCAACCTATCGAGGCCAAGAATTTCAGCTAATTTCTTGCACCAACCAACATTTACTCTCTTCATACTTCCGGATTTTGGAAGGTCTAGCTTTCCAATCGAAGTGCACCTAGAGATATCTAGACTTTCCAAATACTCCAAACTATCGAGCCCTTGAATTTCGGCTAAGTTTTTGCAATGCCGAGCCTCTAATTTCTTCAGCATCCCGAATTTTGGAAGGTCTAGCCTTCCAATTAAAGTGTCCCAGCTGATATCTAAACTTTCCAAATACTCCGACCTATCAAGGCCTTCAATTTCCGCTAAGTTTTCACAACCTATAGCTTCTAATTCCTCCAGCCTCCCGGACTTTGGAAGATCTAGCCTTCCAATTGAAACACAATATTTGATATCTAGCCTTTCCAAATACTCCGACCTATCAAGGCCTTCAATTTCCGCTAAGTTTTCACAACCTATAGCTTCTAATTCCTCCAGCCTCCCGGACTTTGGAAAATCTAGCCTTCCAATTGAAACACAATCTTTGATATCTAGCCTTTCCAAATACTCCGACCTATCAAGGCCTTCAATTTCCGCTAAGTTTTCACAACCTATAGCTTCTAATTCCTTCAGCCTCCCGGACTTTGGAAGATCTAGCCTTCCAATTGAAACACAATAATTGATATCTAGCCTTTCCAAAAACTCCGATCTATCAAGGCCTTGAATTTCGGCTAATGTGTTGTTGTCGTGGAAGAGGCTGTCCCCGTCAACATTCAATTTCTTCAGACACCCGAATTTTGGAAGGTCCAACCGTTTGATTGAATTCCGGGATTCGATAGTCAAGCTTTCCAAATACATCAATTTGTCAAGACCTCGAACTTCAAGTAGCTTCGGACTATGGCAGATATATAATGTCCTTAGATGGACAAACTGTGAAACGTCCAGCATTTCGATAGATCTACACCAAGAGACTTGCAAGGATTCGAACTTGAAGGGCGTGTTTAGGGATTGTGGTGATTCCGATTCTTCAATGTCCGTCGGTTGGGAGCATTTTGAACTCTTTAATTGCGTTGATGGAAGCTCCTGGATGCACTGGAGATTATCGCAACCGTGAACTACTAGTTCCTTGAGATGGGCTAGGTGGGAAGCGCGTAGGACGAGCACAGCTCCAAGCGAAGGAGGCCCTCCTCCTCCATGTCTTCAATGGAAGCGTCGATTCGCTTCAATCTTCTACACCAGCTGAGGATGAGAACCTCTAACTTCTCAAAAGCTGAGAGGAAGTCAGTATTTTCCAAGGATCGACAATACGAAAGGTCTAGATATTTAAGCTTCTTTGCCATCTACGGAAAAAAAAAAAAAAAAACAATAATGAATGTCGATGGGTGAGTGTAGAGTCATTATGATTCAAAAGAAAGCATAAAAGGAGAGGAAAAAAAAGACTTTAATTCTTACCTTGAAAAAACTCCATCCTCCCCATTTCTCATTTATCTTACTTCTTTGCAATTCAAGTACAGCTAATTCCTTTACGCAAAAATTTTTTACTTCAAAATTAGCGGGACAATATGGCCATTGAAGCCATCTTAACTCCTCCATTGAATCCTTAAAATCTCCCCTTAAATCTGCCCAATCTAGGTGAAGGAATCTTAGACTCGTCAAATTCTTGACTTGTTTTTCTGCGTAAATTCTGCGAGTGCCTTTACTAAGATTAATCCCCTCAATCTTGCCCATTCCCTATAAGCAAGAATCAAGAGTCATTAGTACTATATCCAACTAAAATAATCAAATATCATTTGTTCAAATTGTGAGTGATGTGCATTAATGCATTCAAGAGACTAGCAATATGTAGATATGATTTTTCTTGTTATGCCAATAAACAGTATTTATAAAGGCTAACAAAGTGAAGGATGTCAACTTCAATTTTGAAATTTGGTGATACGTAGTCAGATCTTAAAAGGAATTACGATGTAATGGCTTGTATAGAGTAAAAACTTTACCACTTGTAATCTTCTTCTTTCTGGTATTGTAGCTTCATTATCATAATAGTTAAGACACACGTGCATTTAATCAAATTGCAAAGTGCAAAATCAAAATTTGACTTGTCAATTTTAATAGAATTATACTTTTTCTCTTGAACTTTCACAAATGCAATTACAATCACATACTAAATTATACAAAATAGAATTTGAGTAATTATCTCTCGGACTTTTTATGAAGAAAAAGTAAAACATTTCTCTTTTTAATAGTCATTACGTGAAGTACGCTTGATGATATACATATACATGTATACACATGCATATATATTATATTTAAGGAATTTCTGTTCCTATCTTATTTGGTAAGTTTTAAATCAGTCCTTGCCCTATGAATATTGGTAAATGGAATTCCTAACGTAATATTACATAAAATTAGTGTCCCTTTCATTCTCCACTATGGAATAATGACTAAAATTTCATGAGAAATGCAGGTATCGTTAGTCCTATTATCTTAATTTTAACATCTAGAGAATATAATTCTATGATTAATATATCCTAAGTAGTTATGATTTATATATCATAACATCAGAATTGCACAATGCACCATCGGATAAAAGGGGGCAAAAAAACAGATGTTCCGACGACAAATTCACCGTCGCCACAGCCCAAAATGCATTTTCCACACCTGGAAAAAGGTATCTTCGTTGGAGAACAAGCGAAATTGGCATGGATGAAAGGATAAATAAAAGCGAGAAAAACCTCGGAAGCAGCGAGTCGGCGAGCAAAACTTACCTCACCACAGATTCGGTGTTATTAAGGAGACTTGTAGCAAAAAAAAAGGGGGGGGGGGGGGGGGGTTTTAAAAAGTTAGAAATAAAACTCCTTTTTATTTCGACACATTCATGACGCTTCAAAATGGAAATAGCCGTTCCAACTACTCCAAAAGTCGGAACGGAAGGGGGAAAATGAAGAGGCCATGAGATCCCGGCCGAACTCTTTTTGATGAAAAAAATTAATTTCTCGCCATCGACTCAAATAATTGAAATAACCATCTAAAAGATTTGTTTGGAGTAACTTTTTTTCTTCATCTTTTGTTTTTTTTTTTCTCAAGAGCATGCACTTTGGCTATTTTTTTAGTGGTATATCCCTGAAACTTGTTGACCCGCCCAATCGTACATGAGTTTTTTCATAGTTTTCTGAAATTTGAGCGATGTTCTCTCTTTTGACGGAAGAGCAAGATATTCACTTTTGGTTTTTTTAGTTAGTTGCGGCGAGCAATCTATCTCGCCCTCTGCTTCAGCCTGTCTATTTCTTGCCAATGACAAAGAAGGACAATTGGATTTTGTCTAAAGGTATCTTGGGAGTACTTGTTAAGTAACCTGGCTGAAAAAAAAAAAAAAAAATCTCTAGATAAAATGGTTTTTATTAAAAATATTGATTCAACATAATAGAGAACGTGAAAATCACGATAGTCATCTCAAAAGAAAACAAAGATTCTCAGCGAAGGACCATTTATCAAGTGAAAAGTGATACGTGAAATATGAGATTTTACTAACTAATAAATCAAACAAGATATTTAATATGTGTGTGTATATAAGATATTAATATATGAGAGAAAAACCATAAAAGGAAATACTTTCTAAAAGGGAGCAACCTCCCTACTTTCTAATCATGTCAATAAAACATTCGGGGGCAATAATAGTGAAGGTTCATAGTGCACTAGAGCAAGCACTAAGTAGTGGACCAATATTACTATTAATCGTAGAACATGGACTAAATGAGAAAAAGAAATGAAACGGTTACCTTACTTTCCTTTAGCACTTTTTCAACTTCCTCATAGTCCCATAACTTGCTACGGCACCAAGGCTTTAGTTGGTTTTCCTCACGAACTATTTCCCTCCCAAGATCTCTCAATTGGTCATGCATTCTAAGCATATCATCACTTTCATCACTTTCAACTTTTATTAATGACATGAATATCAATACTTCAATTCCCTCTCCCGGGAAAAAACCACAAGCGTCCCACATGTAGAATGGAATTGTCTTTTCTTTGCCAATGAAAAAGCAGGCGATATCCAAAAAAATTTGTTTTTGTCCATAGTCTAATGCTTCATAACTTATTCTTAACTTTTCCTGCACCTGTCTATTTGGGACTTTTTTTAACTTCTTTATCGTTTCTCTCCACTGTTTTGACTCTTTTCCACACAATAATGAACCAAAAATCTCAAGGGATAAAGGAAGTCCTGCTGCGATCGATACAACTTCATGAGTGAGGTCCTTAAATTCCCTCGAAGGAGAGTCCTTGAAACGCATGTTTGCTAAATAGAATCAAAGATTGATCCTTATCCATTTCCTGATGGTCATAAGGATAGTCCACCCCAACTTCTTCAAGAATCCTCTTGTTTCTGGTAGTAATAATGATCCTACTTCCCAAATAAAACCAATCATGATTACCAGCTAAACACTTCACTTGATCGACCTCATCCACATCATCAAGAAGAAGAAGGACCTTTTTATCTTTAAACCTAGAGGAGATGAAATTAATCCCTTCATCCTTATTACGAACTTCATTTTTTTGATTTGATATATCATAGATTAATTGATTCTGTAAGTCATGAGCACCACACTTCCATGATTCCCTTATATTAGCAATGAAGCTACGATGCTCAAATTGATTGGATAGCTTGTTGTAAATGGTTTTAGCAAGAGTAGTTTTACCAATGCCTCCCATTCCATGGATGCCAACAAATAGGAGGGCATGAGATTTATCATCCAGAAATTCCATGACGCTCTTCACATGACTATCGATTCCAACCAAATTCTTAGAAATAATCAACTCAAACTTTTTCTTCAGTTCATTCAACACTTTTTGGACAACCGATTTCACCAACTCTACTTCAGACCTGTCAAATGTGACAAGAGTTCAAGTATGTGGCAACAATAATTTTATATTGATTATCTATTGAGAACGTACTAATGAACAAATCTAGGACAAATTGAAAAAATCTAATCATTTTTGTCACACCTCCATGTACGCTGAGAATAAAAGTTTGAGAAATGCTTGTGTTTGTTTCACATGGCGTGCCCCCTTCCACTAATACTCCAACATAATTTATTATAGAAGAAACTTGAGGGCATCACTTATGAACCTTGAATATTGTATACGTTATGGACTTGAACCAAATTTTAGACTTGTTGTTTGTTAAAGATCTTAGGGATGACGTGGACGTAACTTGAAAACTTTCTAGAGCCTTTGAATAATCAAAAACCCAATAAGCCAACCCAGTATGAGAGTCAACAATCAATCAATAAGCAAGTCCTAACTTTTGGTGTGAGATAACTTCAACTCCTGTAATAACAATCCAAAAAGTCGTTCAGATTGTGTTATTGTGAACAACTTGAATGCAATCAAGGGGATTTCTCCTTTTTTGCACGATTCTACATGATTGCAAGTTTCTACTTGTGTTATTATTATAGATTGGTGTCCTTATCAGTTTCCATTGCCTCTAGGGATGATTTATTTTCCTTTTGCGTAACTATGTTCTTTGATTTTAATTGATCTAAGTAGAAGAATAGTTTTTTTCCCAAAATAAGAACATTGATTCAATATATTTAGGTGTATGAGATAGAATTTACTTGCTGAAGATAGGAAATGCATTGAAAATTATTCAAACAAATATATAATAAAAATAATCCCTTTTTCCTTTTTTTATATTTTCCATCATCATATATAACTAATGAAACATTTCTTCGTAAAATAATTTTAATAGCAACTAGTCAACGATATTAATGATTTAATAAATGTAACTTGGGAAGATAAAGAATTATGGCTTTGACAATCACTATACACGGTATATGATGTTACGAGCTCTAAATAAAAATCACCAATAAGTCGTATAATCGCAAATAAATATCTAATCAGAAAAGTTTGTGACCATGACCAATGTGACGTACACTATAAACATGAAAAAAAATGGCACAATGTTACAAAATCTTTGGATATAAGAATAAAAACTCAATCAAAAAATCTTATCATTCAAGTGAATGGGATCATACCAATAAAATCTATAAGTAGATATGTCAATATCATTAAAGCAAAAAAAAAAAAAAACAAATAATAATTTTTCGAACTCATGCATTTGTAGGATCTTACTGCCAACATGATCTTTCTGTTTATACATATATAGAACGAAAATGAAGCAAGTGAGAATCAGAACAACCAGTAAACACCCGCATATATTAAAAGAAAGTAGAGAATGCCTTGGTGAAATTTTACCCATCGGCTTCGTATCCTTTCAAGTTGCTGACTTCAAGGAGCGCTTGCTTCCATTTCTCCAAAATCACTGGGTCGAAAGAAGACCTCTCAAGCAAACGCTGCTCACGCTTATGAAATGCCTTTCCAAAACTCCCGATTTGATGTCCCACGTCAGCTGGTTTCACTTTGTAGAATATAGGCAGCACTATCTGCCCGTTATTATTCTTGCGCTCCATTATTTGAACCAGTTCATCCAGGCACCAACTGCTTGTACCATAATTCACGGAGAAAATGGGGATCAGGACCTTACTATTTGTGATGGCTGCCATGAGCTCTGGTCTGATGTCCTTGCCTTGGCAAAGCTCATCATCATCTCTGAAAGTGTGAATTCCAGCTCTGAAGAGCCCATCATAGAGGTGATCGCTGAAGCCATGTTGAGTATCTGGGCCTCTGAAACTCAAGAACACCTTGTAGCAATTTCCATTCGATGCACTATTGTTAATTTCTGTAGGAGACGAACCAGATCCAACAAAATTAGTTTCCATCAGCACAGTCATCGAACCAGATGCACCAGTATCAACATCCTCTGCATTTCCACTCGCATTAGTTTTCCTCTTCTCAATGCGACGATGCATTTCGGCCTCTGACTCTGCCATTGAGTTCAGCTTTCAAGCCTAACAGAGAAAAAACCAGAATGCCCCTCAGAAAACAGGAAATGCCTTCTTGCCTCTTCTATTGTGGTCTGTTAAAATTTCAATACACATGAAGCGGTGGATTTGTTCGGAAGATGAAAAGCGTAGAGAGACTTATGACGAGGCCGTGACAGGGATTTGCAGGAGAAGATGAAAGGTGGGGGAGAAAGAGAGGGAGAGGGAGAGATTCGTCCTGTCCGGAATTTTCCAAACGAGTGCTCGGAATATATAAAAACATCAAAGCGTCGGGACAGTGAAGAGTCCCCTGCTCAGTCCATTGCTTGCACTGTCGAACCGTCCTTTTCTTTTGTTCATTTGTTTTCCATAAGAGAAGGTATTTTTGTTATTTACATTTCAGCTCTCGATTCCACTTAGGAATTTTTTTGGTCGTAATCCCATATGGAATTTACCCTATACCATCAAACTGATAAACTTCATTTTAATACGAAAATGTTGTATTACAACAATCACTTATTCTTAAAAAATTATGTTATTTACGTGTATCGATGATCATTAATATTATCAAATTACTATCCGAGCACAATGAGAATAATATCTTTGGTTCTCGTTCTACCTTAATTTTCCCTTCTTTTTTTACTGTCGAACCTTAATTTCTCCTTCAAATCTCATAAATAAATCCAAATGCTTTCTTGCTTTTGCTTTTCTTTATCATACATATATTTTTTTTATTCATTTGATTTGTCTAATCCAACGAGTTGGCACACACCAATAAAATTCAAGCGTTGCCTTCGTGTGATGGAAGTTTCAATGCAGTGGAGAATCCAAGGCAATCCTACCTGGGAAGAAGATAACATGTGAGCAAGTTTCAATGCATAGGAATGAAAAAAATAAAACCAAAAATAAAAGAGAATTGCTATTAAGATACCATAAATTAGAATGGTCAATTCCAAATCCGATCCTATCCACAAATCGAGAACTAAACTAATTCCTAATTTTTAAAACCAGGGCTAGAGCCTGTCTAATCCAATAAGACGGGTCACTAAAAACGAAACCTCATGGCTAGCCTTAGATCTGGGAAGAAGAGAAAATAGATGAGGCCTACTACCTAAATCTTATTTCTTTTTGTGAAAAAATAATACTTTTGGCATGAATGCAGGCCCCGCAATCAGAACCTTTTTTCCTTCGTCCTAGAACATTAACGAACTATGAAAGACGCGTGTAGGTATTTTTATGGCATTGGATAACAGTTTTACATCATCTCATTCATTTAGATCATAATATTAGGTAAGGATATAGTGAATTTTTTGAGAGAGCACGAGAAATTCTCAAGTTTTCAGTTTTATATTTGTATAAATAGATAATCTTTAGAACTTAAATAAAGCTTTTTTAACCATAGAAACTTAAATAATATTAACTCCACAAAGTTTTTTTGGTCAAAAAATTCCACAAAGTTTATAGAGCTATGTCCTTACCTACATAGTATCAAAAGTAGTCTCATCTTTCGGATTATTATCATTTTTAGAATAAAGTACTTAATTTCAATATGTTGAGTTTATATATATATATATATATATATATTTCGAAATTAATAAATTTGAATTTACTTTCTTTAATATTATGAAATGGTCATGCTCTTGCATGTTATAAGATGATTTTATTACTGTGTTTGGACAAAATGATAATCTAGAAGGGTACAAGCTCCTATGTACACGCTTATATGGTGATTATATGCACAAACGTTCCAAGAAAGTAAACTTGATCATCACATTCTTGTGAATTAGATTTTAATCCTAATAATTTATTTTAGCAACAAAACTAATCAAAAACATATTCATTAGATTGATTAAATGCTTTCAACCCTTGCAGAAATTAAATTCATTTCCCTAGATAATCTAAATCAATCACATATTTGTGTGCCCTTTTTGCTAGTGAATTGGATTAGTGAACTAATCTAGGTGGACTGATTCCCAATTTTCTGATCAAACACGATTTCATTTTGGATATAATTTTTCATGTCATTTTTATAACATGGATTTTTTAACGCCACGTTAAACAAGTAACTATTTTTTAGCTTAGGATTAATGAGGTAAATTTGAGATTGGTTATTGATTTTTTTCAGATAAAAAAATGTCCGGGCATATTTTGGATTGGACATTAAATTTTTAATTTTTCAAAGAAAAGAATTGGGAGTAGATTTACAACTGAATCCAAAGTTAAAGATTTATTTAGATAAGAAGTTTTGGGGTAGAATTAAAATTGGACTTAAAATTTGAGAGCTTTTAGGAGAGCAAGCCCATATAATAAGGGAAGAGAAAATCGAGGAGTTTCACTTGTTTTAATCATCTAGGGGCAAATATGAAATTAGATAGCATTTATTTTTCTATCTATCCCTTTGCCCGAATGGCTGGGTGCTACCGGTCCTTGCTTAACTTGAGGGTACTAGTCTTCTTTACCAAATTTTTATCAGTTTCTTATTCTGAATGAGTTGCTGGGCCACCACTCTTCTGTTTACTTAGGATGCGTTTGGCAACACTTCTTGGTTGGGAAAGAGTTTTTTTTCAGAAATATTTCTTTTTTATTTCTATTCCAATGAACAATTTCTGAGTAAAAAAACTTTTTTTGGTGACTACTCAAAATTTCTACTCTTGAAATAGAAAAAGAATAGAAATGCGGCGGCCAGCGGTTGGCGGAGCAAAAATAAAAAATGAATAAATACAAAAAAAAAAAACCGTTGCGTTACTAAACGTATTTCTATTCTTTTTCTATTCCAAAAGTAGAAATTTTGTATAATTACCAAACGAGTTCTTTTACTAAAAAATTGTTCCCCGGAATAGAAAAAAAAAAAAAAAAAAACTCTTCCCCAATCAATAAGCGTTGTCATCGCAGTTTTTAGAAACTGCACAAAATTTTTATTCCTGAAACAAAAAAAAAAAACAAAACAAAAATGCGTTTGGTATGAAAATAAAAATCTCTATTCCCAAAAAAAAAATTATTCCCCATTTTTTCATTTAATTTATAAAATGTCAATTATAGTTGATTATATAAAGTTCTTGAAAGAGGAAGGTGGAATTAGAATCATAAACTCGTGTTTTTAAATTTAAAAAAAAAAATGCCATCATTGGCTAATTGGAATCATAAACTCGAATGAGGCCTAATATGGTAGATAACTATCGCCATTGATAATTCCTGCGGTGTTTCACTAAAGCCAATCGGTAGAGATTAGGTTAAATGCACATGGAGCCTTAACAAGGAAAAACTGTATAGAAATATTCTCATTATTCTCTATTCTATACTTCAAATAAGTCCTCATTGTCATTACTTACGGACAATAACACGATAGTAAAACCTCACTCAATGCAGTACCAGAGTAATCTATAACTCGGATGAACCACAACACCCCGCAAGCTCTACCCCTCTCATAACCATCTGCTTCTCCCCTCCCACATTCGTCATGCATTTTCAGCGCATCCATCATTTCGAAACCACCGACTCCTCGAGCGAGCGAAACAGACAGAAATTGAAAAAGGTTGTAAAAAGAGGCCACTCCACGCATATATAAGCCACCAACACAGTTCCAAAAATTAAAACTTTGCATGTCTGATTGCGGGTGAAAGTTTTCATGATCATACCTGCTTTGAGTCAAAAAATGCTACTTTATCTCCTGGTTTTTCGACTCCAAAATCCAAACTTCAGGTGCGCTTCTGAAACACAACCACCCAACAAAAAGAAGCAAAACACCAAAAAAAAAAAAAAAACTAGAACCAACTTTTATTCATCACATAATAAATCTCAAAGCAAATTTAAAACAATCAAAACATGAAGAGCTTATCATGAAATTGCTAGAACCCAGAGAACTGTGAACAAAAATACGTTGCTTCTAAATCTTTCAATTCAAAGAACCTCGTACAAGAGAATAGAAAGGCATGAAAATTCAAGAATGGATGCTGGAAAACGTATATTCGAGAAAAAGCCCAGCCAAAACTCTGCTGGGGACAGACAGGTATAAATACATAGATAAGGTAAGGGGAGCATTTCGAGCGAGTTCGAGAATGTTAGAGGATTTGACGGCACTATTTGAGAACCCACCGCTTTGTGACACTCGTAATCTTCTCAAGCAACCGCTTCTACCACACTTGTGAAACACACGAACCATCGACCCCAAAATCTCATTTTTCCTTTTACCCACTACTTCGATTCCGCAAGGGGAGAAACCCACGAGGAGAAACCCCAGATTGCAGATTTGTTGTTAAGAAGAACGGGAAGCGAGAGCACGAGCGGTCCGTACGTCGATGGCGAAAGTGAGAGCACCTCCAAAAACGATACGAGACGAGCTACAACAGGAAGAAATCGAACGAACAGCAAAACGCAAACGATCTACGACTAACCCTCTCGCTCAATCGAGCGACAAATCAAACCCTGACAAAAAAAAAGGCAAAGGGGAGCCATGAAAAACAAAGCGAGAATCGCCAAAGAGAGAGAGCAAGAATTGCCAAGGAGAGAGACGCCTACCGTTTCTCAAGACTAGTTGCGGCAACAAAGGAGGAGGAAAGGTGTCGCGACTCTGTCTTCTCCGGCGAACTATGCGAAGAGGAGGAGGAGGAGAAACAAACTTCACGAGAGAGAAGAGAGAGACAAAATTTTAAAAAGGATGAGAATTAATAACGAAGCTCCGATAAAATTTCGATACCCATATAAGGGTGGATTTGTTGGGAAGATGAGTGGAAAGAGACTTTGGACGAGTCTTCGTTGAACTTACTCCATTGCATGCACCGTTGAACTTTCCTTTTTCTTTCCTTTTGTTAAGTTATTTTCCACTGAAAATGTATTTTTATTGAATATATTTAACCTCTTATAAATTTGATCCCACTAAATATTTACTGTTAAACTGATAAACTTATTTCAATATTTATAGTTTAATGAGATAACACATGAGAATGACAAAAAATTATAACATGCTATATATATATGTATCTCTTTATTGATTTGATTTGATTTATCTAATCTATCTAATCTAAACAATTGACATATATCAATAATTCAAATTTGCCGAGCTAGATATAAAAACATAATTTGTTGACCGGGACCCGACCATGCATCTATAGTCGTTGCCTTAATGTTGGGGAAGTTTCAAAGGACAGGAGAATCCAAGGCGATCCTTCCCTGGGAGAAAATAACATGTGAGCAAGTTTCAATGCAAAAGCAATGAAAAAAATAAAACCAAAAATAAAAGACGACTGCTTTATTTGTATCCATAGAAAGTGGTCATAATTGATGAATACATACAAAGCGTCAGGATAATTGCTGCACCATTGCACTTTCCTTTGCTATTTCTAATTTATTTTCCATTAGAAAGGTTACTTTTGTTGAATATATTTAAACTCTCGGTCCCAATTACAAATTTAACTTGAATCAATTAGGTATTACCATATCAAATTGATGAATTTCATTTCACTATTGAGACGCTGCATTATCAACAATCACTTAAAATCTACTATATATATGCATGTATATATATATATATATATAAAGACTATAGATGATTATAAACCCATAGAAAGTAAAGAGGAAAATTCTAGTGACTTGATATTCTGAATACTTTTAGGACTCCTTGCATTTCTCCCTTTATTGTTTCTTGGACAAACAAAAGGACAGCCAATAGCATTGAATTAGACCCAATGAAGAACCGACCGACACACAATTTTTTACACACATTTGCCTTAATTTTGCTAATAATTGAATACGATTGGCAAATATAAAGGGAAGATTTTCTAAATATATAATAGGACATGGACAGCAACTTGCAATCCATCTGGACAAGACACGTGCAGATGCATGAATCATTGATAATTTTATTATTTCTTGGACTAACCAAAGAGCAACCAACGTTGAATAAGAATCAATATGAGGATAGATATTTCTATAACCATCACTACTATCTTTTAAGGTGGAGACCACTTTGAACACATATGCTGTGCATATATTTTGTTTTTCCTCTTGTCTAATTTCTTTTCCAAGTAGACTTTTCAACTCCACGACAATTCTTTCTAGTTCCTTTGCACATTTCTTTCTTCCTCGCTCCAAATTTTTATCTTTCCCTTGTTGTCACTGCTTCCCTCACGTGAAAAGTGGAGAGAGAGAGAGAGAGAGAGAGAGAGAGAGAGAGAGATTTGTCTAGTCCAATATTTTCCACACAAGTGCTCAAAATAGACAAAAACATACAAAGCGTCAAGACAATGAAGAAGGCATGCTTAGTCCACCGCCTATACCGACAAACTTTCCTCTTTCTTTTGTTAATTTATTTTCCATCAGAAAATGTGTTTTTCGTAAAATATTCTTAAGCTCTTAATCACACTTAAGAATTTACCCCTCTTACTTTGAGCCCGATATATATATATATATTATACAGGCAAACCAATAAATTTCATTTTAGTACTAAAATGTTGTATCATTAACGATAACTTATTCTAAAAAATTATGCTATCAAAGCATGTCAAGGATTATAAAAAATTATCAACATGCATAAATGTGTATATATTCGTTCAATACCATAACACAATGAAAATAATTTATTTTTTTACTGGTTCTGTCTTAATTTCCCCTTCAAATCTCATAAATATGTCAAAATGCCTTTTTGCTTTCGCTTTCGCTTTTGCCTTTATTTTATATATATTATTGATTTAATTTATCTAATCTAATCAGTTGGCATGCATCCATAATTCAAATTTGTCGAACTAGATATAAATTAATAATTCATTGATCAGGACCTTTAAACATGGATTTATAGTCATCGCCTTCAATTGGTGGAAGTTTCAATGCACAGGCAAAGTGAAGTACAAGGAAATGTAGATGTTACAAAAGTAGATTTAACAAACTTTCAGTGAAATTGTAGCTTTTTGCTCTCTGTCATTTCCTCAGGCGTGCCACGACAATTTCTCTCTCTCTCTCTCTCTCTTCATTTTTTTCTTTTCATCTCTTCTGTTCTTCTTTTCTTTCTTTCTTTTGCAGACCACTTTATCAGTTTTTCTTTGTAAAAGCTCTCTTTCTTTTGCTGACCATAACCCTCTCTCCTTCCTTTTCTTGGCCAGGAAGAAAAGCACCATCCTTTTTTTTTTCGAGCTCCCTTTGGCAACTATTGCATGTGGAAAAATGCCCCACCCATTCGGCCGAGAATCCTTTGCTTTTTCATGCCCAAATTTTCTTGTCTTCTTTGACCGTGAATTTCAATCTCTGAATGCTGGGATTGCCCCTTGTCAAGCTGAAAATTGCTCTCTTGACCTCATCCTCAAGAATTTTTGTTGTTATTTGGAACACATTTGGGATTAGATATAAAATTTGAAAAAGAATTCAGACGAAGAAATTGAGGATTGATGTAACATTTGGTTTAAAGTTGAGGTTTTTTTTTAAAATAAAAAAAATTCGGAATAAAATTAAGATTAGACCTAAAATTTGAGGGTTTCGAAAGGATTAGATAGTATAAAAGGACGAAAGAGAGTTGAGGACTTCACCTGTTCTCATCATCTGAGGGGCCATATTTGTAATTGAGGCTACTCACAATTTTATTTCTATCCCTACTCACAATGGCTGGGCCCCACAAATCATTCCTTAACTTGAGGCTATCCTCTTTTGTATAAAGTTTTTGTCCATTTCTTATTGCAAAGGAGTGGCCAAGCCCACTACTCTCCTATCTATTTAATTATGAAGTTACCAATTAATCATTTAATCAAATTTATTGATATCACAATTTCTTAATCAACCCAAAGCCAAATTCATAAATTTTTTCCAAATTTTTTTCTCAATTTAGTTTAGTGGTTGCAATCTACCTTCAACACTTATAATTTATAATGCATGTTAATTCAAATATTTATATTATTAAATGGAACTAATACATGCAGTGTTAGTTCAATATTTGAAAAAATACTTTAACATAATGCATGCGGTTCCTCTTAAATAATGAGGGGTAGCTATGTTATTGAAAATGTAAATAGGTTTTACTTACCACCCATAATACACATAGGCATATTATTCTCATTCAACAATTTATTTTATATAGATCTAGGGGTAACTATCTTTATAAATATGTTAAATAGGTTTTACTGATCACTCAAAATATATCCAAGCATATTAACATTGTTATTCAACTTGTTTGGTGCAAGATGTGAAGCAATATGTATGTTTAATAGAAGAAGCTGTATTTTGATATCCACTCATGACAATGCAAGCTAAAAGAATTACCAATGCTATTTATATACCAACAATCCAAACTAAACTGTCGATACTTGACATCATGAAGTGTTAAAAAAAAAAAAAAACAAAAGAGTGCTCATGGCACAATCTTATAGTATTGATTTACAATACTTTACAAGTGCTAAATTATCACATTAGTTTCCTTCTTATCGAGAAAATTGAATGCAAGCATGGAGAGAATGCCATGAACACGGCATAAGAATGCCCAAAAATGGGACAATGCATTTCAGCTTTGCTCTGGCTTTGTCCTTGATTTTCCCCCTTCAAGTTCGACGGAGAAAAAAGCCAGAATGCGTCTCAAGAAATAGAAAATGCCTTTTTGTTGCCCATTCTCTTGTGGTTTGATTTATGCAATGGAACCAATTGGCAATCAGAACTCACACCAATAAGTCAAGCTTTGTCAACCACGTGCTTAGAGTTGTTGCCTTCACGTGGCTGAAATCTCAGTGCACAAGAGAATCAAAGATGATACGCATAGCTAGGTTGCACCGACATGGACACGCGACACGCGACATGACATTTCTCAAAAGTAGAGAATTTCAATACGTTCCGACATGTTATATATTAAACAATTATTTTAATATATAAATGCATAAATAACTAAATAATAATAATAAAAAGAGCCTAGAATTAATCTATACTAAAAACATTAATCCTACATTGGTTAATATCATTCATTATTTTAATTTGACAAATTCAACTACATTTCATTATAATAATCCATAAAACTTGGAGGAAAAAAAAGTAATCCACGTTCCACTATTAAATTTAAAATTTAATAATAAGAAAAAAATAATTAACATTACATCATCAAATATAACAAAAAGTCATTCATCCACATTCATCCACTTCTTCTCAAAAAAATAAAAAAAATAATAAAAAAAAAACCTCCATCTCCGGCTTATCAAGTGAAAAATTTGCAACTTCAAGCACCCTAACATCTTCAAACAAGTATTGGAAATTTGTTTTAGCTTTTATTTTTTTTAGTTTTTTCATATATTTATATTTAGACCCCAGAAGTTTTGGAAATTTAATAAAATAATTCCATGCGTGTCGGAGTCACGTGCCGGAATTTTCGACTCGCGTGTCGGAGCGTGTCGAAGGCAGTTGGCTGCGTGTTGAAGTGTGTCGGACACGACACGAAAGGTCTGGAGAATGTCCGTGCAACCTAGACGCATAGAACGGTGCATGGAAGAGGAAAAGTGGATAGAGACTTAGGATGAGACTTGACATGGATTTGCGAGAGAAAATGAAAAGTGGATGAGAAAGAGACAGAGAGATTCGTCCGTTTCAATAATTTTCAGACAAGTGCTTAGTAAATGATAAAAATACGCAAAGCGTTAGGACAATGACTAGGCCGAGAATTCTCTACTTTTTTTCTATGACCAAATTTTCCTGTCCTCTTTGGCCATGAATTCTGGTCCCTAAATGTCGAGATTGCCTCGTTGTCAAGATGGAAATTGCTCTCTTGAGCACATCCTCTCATTATTGGAGATCCATTTGGAACTGGACAAAAAGTTGGGAAATTCTTTTTAAATAAAAAATTGGGGGCTGATGTAGCATTGGGTTTAAAATTAAGAGGTTTTTGAGAAAAAAAAGTTCAGGATAAAAATAAAAACTCAATCTAAAATTTCCGCATCTTTAGATAACTAGGAGTATAGAAAAAAGAGGGAAGCAAAAGTCGAGGCGCTTCATAGGGTTTTAGAATCCATGGGCAGATTTGTAATTAGATAGTTTGTAATAATTTTCTTTCTTCCGTCTGTTGATGGCTGGGTCCCACCAGTTGTTGCCTTTTGTCCATTTCTTATTTCAAACGAGTCGCCGGGCCCACTACCCTTCTCCCTACTTAATTGTGAAGTTACTGATTCATCATTTAATCAAATTTATTGATTTCAAGATTTTTTGATTAACCCACAGACAAATCGACAAATCAAAATTTTCAAATTTTTGCCGGCCAATGCTTTTGCGTGGTTTCGCTAAGCGATTGCAATCTTCCTTAAACACCTAAAAATTATTGTATTAATACTTATATCGTTGAATGGAGCTGAAACATTCAGCCTTAGTTCATTTTAGATTAAATATAACTTTATACAATACTTAAACATAAATGCATGCAGCTCCTCTTAAATAACAAGGAATAGCTATGTTAATAAAAATGTTCAATAGGTTTTACTTGCCACCCAAAAAGCATATTATTCTTATTTATCAATTATCCATTACTCTTAGATAATGACACGTATCTATCTTTTATAAATGTGTTAAATAGGTTTTACTTGCCACTCAAAATATATCTAAAAACATTAATATTGTTATTCAACTTGGCTGGTACAAGATGTGAAGCAATTTGTATGTTTAATACTGGGTCCATCCATTTAGATACCATTTAATGCATTTTTTATGTAGTTACTTGATAAAACAAAGCTCTTTAGACATTGAATCCACTCCATTTAAAAGATTTGCATCAAGAATTGAGTGAAATGTAAAAAAAAAAAAAAAAACCAATGCATTAATTACTTCATTTGACAATAAAAATAAGCTTATTCTAATATCCAATTGTCACAATGCAAGCTAAAATGATTATCACTGCTATTATGTACCAACGATCCAAACTAAAAGGTCACTACTTGAAATTGTGGAGTGTGAAAGAAAAAAAAAGATTGCTAGTGCATTTCATGATCAATTTTTTTTTTATAGTAATAAATTTACAATACTTTATATGTGCTAAATTATCTCTTTAAATTCAAGAGCTTAACTACCAACTCTAGCTCATCTTTATCTCCACTGAACATTGCTTTGAAGAATTTGAGAGCTCTACAGATGATTCTTGACCACTGTCGGTTAAATCAACATCTTCGAGTACTAGTCAGGACTTGTGAGGAACTCTTAGATGTCAAGTTATTGATTTCATGTAGTCAAATTTATTTATTTATTTCATACTTTCTTAATTAACACAAAGCCTTTTTTTTTTTTTTTGTAAACACAAAGTCAAATCAATAAATCAAAATTTACAATCTTGACAAATGTTTTTGCTTGGTTTAGTTTAGGGTGCGCATGACAAAATTTTGAAATAGAAATTGATTTCTGGCAAGAACTTGAGAAGTTAAAAATTTTATTTTCTGATTTCTTATTCAAATACGGAAATATAAATCCGTTCCAAAAATAGAAAAATCAAATTGCATTACCAAACGGATTTCCAAACCTATTTCGGGGAATAAAAAAACAGAGAAATAGAGAAGTCAAAATTTTATCATGCACGCTCTTAGCAATCGTTATAATATTTTCCATTCTTCTTGACTTGGTCAAAAATCCAGCTTTAAAAAGAAAAAGAAAAAAAAAGAAGTGATATAAAGGGAAAGGGAGAACACGCACCACGATAGAAACAAAAGGAAAGGAAAAAGAAAAGGGAGAGATATAAAGGGAAAAAGGAGAGGAAAAGGAAGGAGGGTTTGGCGTGCACATCACGGACCTGCCAAGATAGATTTATTTTTAATAGCAATACCTTATAAAGATTTAAGCCATTTATCTATCTAATTGGAGTGATTTTTGAAATCAGAGCAGAAATTCAAAAATTATGTGAAATATGAATTGTGAAATTCAATTTTGGACTTGTTAGGATGTGGGAGCAAGGATATTGTGGAGTTGTGGGGTTAGACGGGAGTTAATTTAATGTAAGATTTTTATTGGAGTGAAATTTTAGAGTTTTATGTGCAAGCTCTATGTTGTGTAGGAGTTAGCATGTCAGACCAACCGAAATCAGGAACCGTCTGGACTAAACCGGTTGGTTTGGTCCGGTTTTTAATTCCATAAAAATGGAACCGTTGATTTTTGATCCAGTTTATGTTTCTAAAGGGAATTAGATCCAACCAACTCTTTTTCACAAAAGAAATATTTTTCAACTCTAAAATAGTAACAATCTAGTATTTTTTTTGAATTTTTTTGTTGAGTGATCGGATTTTATCGGATCGGACTGGTCAATTTGCCCCATTCTTGATCCTAGGATTGTTCGGTCCGATCCTCAGTCTTAGATGGAATTGGGAACTAGATTAGGAACTGATCACCCCAGCGTTGCGGGTAACTTTGAAGTAATTCATTAACGCGTGAAAGTCATTTTGTTGAAAAGTAAGTTTGGAGAGGATGGCCCATGAGTATAACCCGTTAGTATCAAACATGAATTTTGGAAAGTCTCCAACTCTGCATGCTACTTTCTTTAAAGATAGAATGGTTTTTCTTACTTTGGTTCTAACTTTGAACAGAAAGTCGTTCAACTTCGAAACACTGAAATGACGAAGAAATTTAACAGCGAGGAGTAAAATTCTTGGAAATTAGAGTGTAAAAGGAAAAGTGAACTCGCAGGAAACGTACATGCTACGAAAGTAGAGTAAACGAACTTTCGGTGAAATTACAACTTTTTGCTTTTTGTCATTTCCTCACGCGTGCCCCGACAATCTCTCTCTTCTTCTTTTTCTTTCTTTTCTTTTGTGGACCCTTTCTCAGTTTGGAGCTTTCTCTTTCTACCGACCATAACTCTCTCTCTCTCTCTCTCTCTCTCTCTCTTGGCAATTATTGCATGTTGAAAAATCGCCCACCTAACCTGGGTGAGAAATTATGTCTTGACCGACACTCCGATCGAAAAAAAAAAAAGATTTTCTTGACTCCTTTGCCCATGAATTCCGGTATTTGAACGGTGAGATTGCCCCTTGTCAAGATGGAAATCGCTCTCTTGACTGGATATAAAATTTGAGAAAATTTTTTAGACAAGAAAATTGGAGGTTTAAAGTTAAGGGCTTTCTGAAACCCAAAAAAGTCGAGATAAAATTAAGATTGAAACTAAAATTTGAGTTTTTAAGGAATTAGGACCATATAAAAAGAGCAAGAGAAAGTTGACAAGCTTCATCTGTTTTTATCATCCGGTGGCATGTTTGTAATTAGATAGCATATGATAATTTTATCTCTACCCCACTCCTAGTGGCTAGGCCCAAGTCCTTCCTTAATTTGAGGCTACCTCTTCTCCATCAAGTTTTTGTCAATTTCTTATTGCGAAAGAGCCGCTAGGCCCACTACTCTTCTCTCTACTTAATTATGAAGTTACCAATTAATTCAATTCCAACACCCAGCCAACGAGATAAATTTGTTACTAACACTGGCAAGTTTATCAAACATTGATACACAAAAGAAAGAGTATGGGGCAACAATAAGTTTCCAGAACAGCAAATGGACATGGTAAGAAGCTCAAAGAAAAAAAATCTTCAGCACTATACAATTAATGGCATCACAATGAATTGATCCTTAGCTTGATTGTATGACTATCAAAATGTTCCTATCACTAATTGACAAGGGAGGAACTACAGCATGAGGAATGCTGTGAAGCTTTTTATTCTCCATCTCCAGGTGTAAGATAGGGTCCTAGATGTGTAGTTTCACTGGGTTAGTGTTTCGAAAGTGAGAATACTATAACCAAGCAAATGTCCACACAAAATTTAACCCATTAGGGCCATCAAACGAACATTTCTTAACCTATTTACAAGTACAAGACTCCAGCTATCTAGATATGTTGGAACTTTTGCTGTAACGGTAAGGCAGAAAGCAAAACATCCTTTGAAATCATAAGCATGTAATGGCATGTATGTGCATTGTGCACACAGGAGGAAAAACAAAGCTGCTACTACTCATGCCGATGAGGAGAGCAAATAAATAATAGATAGAAACAATAAAAGAACAAACATTTTTAAAACCAGACCAGCGGTTCAATCGATTGAACTGGTAAAACTATTACATGTGATGTCATTTGATAGAACAATCTTCAAATATTAGATTACACATGTTTAGAACAAAAGAAGCCTAGTGAGTCGACAAGCGAACAAAGAAGCCCATTGAGTTGGTAGACACCATAGCATTTTAGTAGATTACACACGCTCGATGTCATCTTAATATCATCATGTTCAGTTATCTAATAGATTAGGCCAATAAGGTCAATAATTAAATTATCCACCACAAATTGAAGAAAGAAGACACCGGAGCAAATGGTTGGCACACTTGTTAATTACAAGAAGTTGGAGTTCCAAACCCAAAGCCAACTCCAACACTACTCCAATTTTTTTAAGGTCCAGAACTGGTCAAGACTTTTTGATAGGTTTGTTGGGTACCAGTTGACAGGGACACTTGGTTATCGGTTAAACAGGGTAAATACCACCAGTTCTTGACCAATACTATTTCTGCTGGGAAATTTAACTGGACAAGCTTGGTTCCCCATCCAACCAGGAGCACTTCCTAAAATTCTGAAAAGAATAGGAGTCAACAGAAAAGTAGAATATGCTAGTTTTTTTCCTTTTGCCATCAATGTCTTAAATTGTGAATTGACATGATCAGAATAGAACTCGGGATACAATGAGTAAGAAATCAATATGCAAGCTCCGAATCCATGAGTTACCTTCAATTGATACAACTCTTTATTTGTACAAGTGGTTCCTGCAATATGCACAAATGGAAGGTCATTGCCTGCAAGATCATTATTCTGGCGTCTCCTAAGCCTTCACAAATATCATTCATCTTATTTAACAACATAGCAATTTGATCGTCCTGTTTACAACATAATGTATTAGCCACATTTGCAAATTTGGGCTTTAGAATATGATATACCAAGCTCTTACCTCAAATAGAGCCAAATCCACAAAACAGTGACCAGGAGGGATGCACAACAAGATCCTTCCAAAGGTCTTCCTTGCTTCACATTCATTCGTCAGTCCCCTCACTATTGCTATACAATTTGTTACATCTACAAAAGAATCGTCAGGTATTTGGAAGGAAATATAATCTGAAGCAAATTCAAACTCATCTTGCAGAGCCAGATAGAGAATGATTAGCATGAAAAAGCATTTATACTATGCACATGTGGATCTCTGGATAATATATGTAGTTTCGGATTAAATGTATATATGTCATTTTAAGCAACCCTTATCATGTCTTATCCAAAAATAGTTCAACTTCATGTCTAAAATTTAGTAATTTAGTGTCACTAAAGACATGATACCACACATGATGAGAGACAGGCAAGATATTACAATGGTTGCAAACATAAGATATCTAGAAAGGTAGAGAAATCACAAGAAAGATTGTAACAATTGCTCAACCTTTACATGCAGCATTCCAGCCTTTATTACTGCATTATCCACCAGAGTATCATCCAAACCAATACCTAGGTAATGAGAACGCCATCTTGAAAGACCCCTAAGCTCACCCATTCTAAAGCCAATAATTTCTACAGTAGGCTGTTATGTAAATAACAATACTTCAGTATCTTAACCCCATATGTCAAATATCATCTCTTATTGAGAAAACTGACACACACTCGTGAGGGATAAAAATAACATTTATCTGCTGAACCATCAAAGTTAAAAGTTTACGAAAGAAAATGTTTTACAAAGTAAATGGTTATTACAACCCATCTTCATCTTCTGCACACTGTGTTTGAACTAAATGATATACTCTAGAGTCTCTGACAAATAAAAGTTATATTGGAAAATTCATTAAAGAAATGGAACCTAGTCTACTATCCAATTTATGCAAGCAAGATAGAAGTTTGGAATGTTCATGCGAATTATCAAGTCCTGCCCAAAGTCGCTGTGAGAGAGAGAGAGAGAGAAAGAGAGAGAGAGAGAGAGAGAGGGGGGGTCATTTATGTGATAGTTGGGAGCTGTAAGCACAATATTGACAGGAAATGCTAGTGTGTTCAAGGAGACAGCCCCTAGCCCTTTTGCTGTTAGCTTGGGTAAGGTTAACTTCTTTACAATAGTAAAATATGGGCATCTCTAAGGTTAACTTCTTTACAATATTCAAATATCAACCGCATCTCTACACGAGGTATTTGATTCAAAACTCTCCTTGCTACCAATTTACCTCCCCAATTATCAAATGTTTACACTTCAATCTAAAGAAAAGTCCCAGCTTACAAAAGAGCATTTAAACAGTAAGCCACATCTTTATTTCATAGCTTAATCTTTTTATCACTTGTCAATTTTTCCACAAAATTCTACACCGTCGTGAATGCACATTTTGAATAGACAAAAGGAGAAAGAAGCCCTAAAGCATTGATTGGCAGTACCATAAAGTTAAAGAGAGTTCATAAGCCTTGGCAAGAAAGAAATAGGCAGGCTTTAAAAAATTAGGAAAGCTCTATAGGTGCTGTAAAAGATATTGGCTTACCACCTTATTTTTTTCACATTGTGGTGGCAGTTCTTTGGACACCAAGTCTTATTTTTTTTTTTAAAGGTAAATATGAGCTTATAGGTGGTAATTAGTAAATAGGAGGCATCCCCTTGGTGCTTTTTAATAGACTTACTAATCAAAATATAAAACAGCAGAGTATAACCTTGAATTATGTAACTAGAAACGTCATTTCTCACTATAGTAGTAATCAAGAAAAATATGTAGCATGCATATGAGAGTCACTGTACCCAGGAGAAGCACAAGATCTGATCCAATTAACAACAGCCCTATAGTGTGCATGTACATGTGTGCACACCTGTGTAAGCACATGATCACATGCATGTGCACGCCGAAGCACAAGTTCACAACACACAAAAATGCCCATTTAAATGGAGAGAGATCTCGGGGAATAAACGGCAATATATTTTCTCTAGATAACAGAGGATTTTGTTGAGAGAAAAATTTCCAATACATCAGTATATAAGAGAACAAAACAAAAGAAAAACAAACAAAAATGAAGCATTAGAAGATATACAGAATCAGAATATGATTCTCAAAGCCGGTTAAAAGGTGCCAACACAGAAGCAACCAAAGATTCCAAACCCTACATTTTGTTGCTTTCTTTCCTAAGGCATCCCATGAGACAAAGGTGCCACACTTCAGAACTTCTTAGAAATTGATCCTCCTAATTAGGCATGCCAACAGTTAAGAAACTGGATGGCATGTTTTGGCAAGAACCAAACTACCTTAGACAAGCCAAAGATTTGATGTAAAAGGTTGGAAGCGAAGTCAGAAAGAAGAAAGAGATGATCAACATTTTCCTTTAAAAGTTTTCACACACAACTCCATTCTATGAAAAATCAAATTCCGTTTCCTGAGATTCTCAATTGTAAGAATCTCATTCCAATTTGGTGTGCATTTATTATGAAACTTACACTTCCAAGTAATGGAATTTGATTCTCACATATTGGCGTTGTATGTATAAGCATTTGGGTGAAATGTCAAGGAACAAGGAAGCTTTGGTTGCAAATTGTTATTATTTAAACAATGAAATGATCATTTGTAACATTGACTTTGTGGGCCAAGCCCAAGGTTAGGAGTTCGAAGATTTTTTATGCTTTTAAGGATGCTTTTGCTTGGAACAAGGGAAGAGATGGAATCTTTTCTATAAAGTCTTACTACAAGCTGCTCGATAGGGAGATTTGTGAATAGAACAGATTTTCATTAGAAATCGATTTGGAAAATGAGGATTCCAATAGAGTTTCTCTTTTTGCTTGGGAAGCAACCTGGGAACAAATCCTTATTTTAGAAATGAGGCAAAGTACTGGTTAATAGGTGTCTCCTCAGCAAGAGGAGATAGTGCATGCAGCATCTCCTCCTTCATTTTGTTCTTGGACAAGAATGGTTTGGACCGTTTCCTATGCATGCACCATGTTATCTCGGGTTATCAGACGTTTTATTAAGCAAGAACTTTCCGCATGGTAGGGCATTTGTTTATAGCACAACAATTAGGATTAAATCAATTCCCCCGTGTCTTTTGGATGATTTGGAAGGAGCGGAACAAGAGAGCTTCCGATGGAGAGAAATCTTCCATTCTATTTTATTGAAAGTTGGCTTAAAGTCACATACTTTTGGTATAGTGCAAACTTGCATATAGATGTAAATGCCTTGGTTGATTAGTCAATGATTTATTTGGTATTTGAGCTCCCTTTTGGTTTTGGGAGTTGATTTGTATATGGCTTTAGTTTTTTGGGCTCTTTTTGTATATGGGTTGCACCCCCTTGGTGCCCTACAGGTGAAATATATAATCTATAAAAAGAAACTTAACACTTTCCTGAGGATTTTAAGTTATTCAAATTACCCTTTGTTCCAACACATGTTATCTCATCATATAGTTTCAAGTACTAACATCAACATCTCACATATGATTTTGTGCTAATCAGCATAACCATCACCCACATGGGCAAAAACACTCTATTAACTCATAGTTGTAATTCCTTTTGCGAGTAAGATCATTGTGATAAAAGGGTGCCATTACTATTGAAAGTCAAGATCAAAAAAGTTCAAGAGAAACTTTGGATCCAAAGAGCTACCTACCAACACACTACCAAAAAAGGAGCAATACGAGGGACTAAGAGAAGTATACAAAACTGATTTGAAGAGGAAAAAAGCGAGTATAATGCATAAGAAGACGAATCCATCTAGCATGCGACTTAGTAAAAGCAATTTCAATACTAGGGCTTAACATCCTCATCATAATTTAGCCAAAAAAGAGGTGGTATATCAAAAATCGTGATCTAAAGATATGCTACAAAATAATAATATAAAATAATCAATTCTCACATCTAAGTGCTAAACAAATGATTGTGAACAGAGGCTCTCATAACTGTTGTTAAGCATCACAAATTCAGATCCATGTAGGCTTAATTCACTGTCATCCAAGCACCCACCAGTTAGTTTTTTGCTCATTTTCTTCAAATTTCGAAGTTTTCATTCTCATCCTTAGCTTGTTGACCTAAACATAACACAGAAAAGAAGAGTTTCAATTACTACATTGAGTTCAATGAGTGGAATTTGGTAATATAAACAAGTCTAACTTCCCCTAGGCTCTAATAGTAATATCAGTAGGTAAAAACAGTTGAATATGATTCTCTGGTACAAAAATTGACTCTTGCAATTAAGAGGGGATATATGCTAAAGATCAAAATGGGCAGTAAACTCTTTCCTTTTAAATTGAGAACATATCTCTACACCTGCTAATTATAATGTGAATAAATTAAACATTCTATATCTAAATCTCCATGTACAGTACACTTAAAGCTCAAACTTAGATCAAGTTCAAGTTTCGAACCAATGATTAATGACCAACAATTTTCATTATACGTATATAGGAGAGATTGCCAACTTGTTAAATCAGACTCAAATCAGATTTTACTTTGCCCTTTCCAGCCACTTAATGTTGGCAATTCATATCATGGCATATGATATGTTCATATGAAGAATCAACATTAGGATGTTCTGAAAAATATGGCATGTCTCCAGATGTGCAAAGCATAATTTACTGTAACAAATTCTTATCTCTGTCTAATCACCTCCAGGAATGTTCTCTGGGATGCATGAAACTTAATTATTTGGGAAAAAGGCCAAATGCAAAGATAATAACGTGTACCTGCAGATGATTGAAGACAACCAGCAAAAGTTCTTTTCCAGCACCACAAACAACTATTGATACACTCTTCATATGCTATCACTAAACAAACTAGCAGACTAAGATTTTAAAAACCAATTGAAAAAGCTGAGGTCCTATAGCAGAATAAGAGCTTAAAAAATAAGCCATACCACTTCACCCAGAGAATTAACAAGAAATTGATGGACTGTAGGAGTGGTACTAGCACCATCGAGAAGAGTAAAAATTCCTCCTGAGAAGAAGAGTCGACACATAGATAAGCAAACGAAAACAGTTAAATGAAGAAAATTGAAACGCCATCTACCGCTCTGTATTAATAGTACCACTTGCCTTGGTCACTAACGAGGTTTGACAACAAATCAAACCTCTCATGAAGTATATTAAAAGCATCAGCCCACTACTTATGCATGACTGAAAATGATGTCCAGATGACATGAAGTAAAATGTTCGATGTTCAAAGCCTGTTGAGCGACTTGATGAAGTTCATTTTTTTCTGTAGACAGAAAGAGATTGATAATCTAAGGAGGCATTCGGCTGATAAAAATTCTCAAAAGTCCATTCTGATTTCAATTTGAGAATTAAAACAGACTAGCAAATGCGTTGGGTGACACTCTGAAAGCAATTGATGAATAAAAGGAAAACTACTCTCAAAATCAGATCACAAACTGAAGTTGACATTTTAGTATTCTCATTCCACCGCAAACATGGATACTTGGAATAACTAAGCATGTTTTTGGAATGTGATGCAACTAGAGCATATTCTCATAATTTTCATCCCCAATGACATGTATTATTTTCACTGAAAAAATATTTTGTCAAAAAAAAAAAAAATTGAAAACAGTTTCTATGAAAATGGAAACTAAAGGTGCTTTCTAAAACTAAGCAAGCCTTAAATAGTCGAGAACAAAAACAACGTGTGAAGCATGCAACAATGTTTAAAATTTTGCAACGGATTTGCCTCACAATTTTCAACATCTGAACAAAATAGATTTCTAGAGGTTTTTACTGAAAGCTAGCATGAAAATTACAGGTTGGGTTCGAAGCATGAGGCATCGTGTTGTTCAAGCTTATGGCGACTCTCGAAAGTCAACTCAAGCATTAAAAAATTTCAGCAGGAAAGTTCTTCCATCATGTAAATTTCAAAGTCATTTCTAAGAAAACTGCCCCGAAATTGCTCTACCTTAACTATCCATTTCTTTTTGAAGGATGACGAGAATATCCTGAGTTAATAAGCGTTTTACTTTCCTTATGACCAAACAAAGTTAGATACCCCCGAAACAATTATCAGTCCACATGAACAACCTTAATCTAATCGTAACATCAAGTACAATCACCACCACATAAACTAGAATAGAATCTAGATTTCCACGCTTATCACCTTCACTCACTCTTGGTTTTTCCTGTAAAAGACCAATTCCTCAGTTCGACATCATCTTCTCATATAAGACTTCCAAGCACTTCACACACTGAATAGAACAATGAAAGAGCTTTCTCGATTCAAAGCAATTATCAGGAGAGACGGCTGATCGACCGCCTTCGAAGTCATCTGTGACCATGGCCAGCAAACCCTTCTCCGGATTCCACTCCGCCATCTCCAGAAAGAACGGCCAAACGGGGAGCGGAACCTGAGAAGCCAAAGCAGGCGGTCGGAACTGAAGCTGAAACGGAAGCGCGCGCCATTGGAACATTTTCGCATCATCAGGAACAACCATTCGCCAACTACCCACCAAAACGGATGTAAACCGTAGAAAGACAACAAAGAAACTGAACCATATCTAAACTGGAGAGTCGATCGATAACGCTTGGAAGCGGAATAGAAGCGACCCATGAATGTGCATCCATAGCTCCAAAAAGACAACAAAGTGCTTTGAAAAAAACTCGAAATTGTTAACACAATGATCATTTGCAGCGGTTTCCAATTGATCGTGTTGCGATCCCATTAAAGATAAAGAGAGATTTCGGTTGAGATAGGATTTTGTTGGGTGGAAGAGAGAAAAGAAGGGGGGGGGAGAGTGTATGCTGTGCTCTTTATTCCAATAATCTCACCCAAACCGAACCAAACAAAACCGTGTTTTCGGTTTGGGTCCTATATGTTTGGGTCACCATAAACATGCCATTGAGTATGAAGGAACCTTACCTGAACGGAACTGTTAACACTCCTAATTGAGACCATAAGCATATATTTATACTAAGTTCAAGTGTACAAAAGAAGAAAGCCAAAATTATAGAACATTGCAAAATCAACAGACATTTTCTATCATTCTATTTCCTATACCTAACCTGGTTAAAGACACAAGATATCCTCAGCTAAAGAAAAAACACAAAATACCTTGTGATTATTTGTTTGCTTAACTTCATGGATCAACCCGAGTATGCCCGATCACTTCCAAGCATTTGCAAGTGATTGGACACAGAAGCTTGAACCAGATGATCTTTGAAATTTGCAGTCAATAAGCTGATATGATTGGATCTGATGCATACGTCAGTTCCGGTTTTTCATCCCTACGATCATGAACATAGCACTTAGTCAAAGAATCGGGATTGTGAACATGAAAGGTCCAAACACAAGCACGAGAAGATACACACAAACTTCCTGCAACAAATGGTTCTGGCAAAAAAGTTTACATAGTTATGCATGCAGGTCTGCATTTATAAGCACTTAGTCCATCCCTTATCGTCTCGTGGGTGCTCAAAAAGCAGAGACAGAGCTGCATCACTTGTCACCACAGATGCAGGTAAAAAGTGTCCATTGATAATTAATTAGAACGGCATGACCATATGCGAAAGCCAGAACAATTTTAGTGTTTGCAGTCCAAGATTTGGAAAGTTCATTCAATGAAACACGTCTCTCTATGCAAAAGTTTTCACAAGATCTGCATACTACCTATCTGACATTTCTTCTTGATTGCCTTACATCGCACTAAAGCAAGCCATCCAAACTGCCTAACCTTAAAATCGAGCACACAACTGCAATCTCACATAAATCACCGGCGGTGTTCTTGTGATATGCACAGTATACATCATTTATGTAGACCAACTCGCATTAAGCCGCCTCCTTTTCATTTATGCATGTACTAGCGAACACGGAATAGATTTAAAGAATGTGAACTGCAACCTTTAAGTAGGGCATATAAAATCTAAACAAGAGGCATACTTACCTTTGGATCACTTTCAAAATTCCTGTGCCCAATTGCATTGGCACCCCCATGATGATGCGTTCACTGACACCTTCAATTTTGTCAGCCTTACCTCTTGCAGAAGCGTGGAACAGGTGATCAGATGTTTTCTCGAATGAAGCCAACATCAAAACGCTTTTGTCCATTTTCTGTATGCCGAACCTTGTAATGCCAAGAACTTCACCCTGATAATTCACATCAGACTCTAAGAACACACTAGGCCAACAAAGAACAAATAAATAGCACATTAATCAGAAAAGTACTGGTTAATTCTCCCTCACAGTCACTGTGCACTGGATTAAAAAACTTCCCTCTAGACCACATAAAATATTGGAGCATGTCTTTCCAAAAACTTGTACTTATGTGAGACACTGAATTCACTACCACCCTTATCTAGTGTTAATAATTAATTCTCTCCGCGTATGACGCCATATTGACTATGCTTACTCACCCGAAAAGTCATTAGATCTGCCAAAAGCATCATATGGCGTATGTCTATGCTCATGCCATGATTCGACATGATGAACTGTATCTCCTCAATGATGCACCTTCTAGCAGCTTCTATTCCAAGCGTCTGCTGTATCTCAATGATACGATTACTTTTCGCTTTCCGACCATCAACACCTTCGGTGCCCATGACTTCTTGCAGACCCGTGCTGCAAGAGTTCTTTTATTTTTTTGGTCAGTTGCTGCAAGAGTTCAATCATACAGAAAATTTGTAAGCAATTCTTGTTTCCCCTTTTCAATGCATAATGTGCAAGTAAGAGAAATCCTATGAAAGTTACATGAAATTATAAAAATGACACGAAGAAAGAGAGCTTTTAGAAAAAATGAAACAGCAGTCATATCCTAAGCATTAGTATTCTAATGTGGAAACTAGAAAAAAAAAATTGGAGTTCTCTCTGAGAGAAAACTCTATCTATTTTCTTTTCTATTGCAAGAACTCAACGAACTCCAACAACAAATAGAAGCATAAGTTTCTGTCAATAGAAATGAGATTTCGACATCCAATTCCTACACTAATACCCATGACCTCTTGCTTGTCTGCATGGACTTTGATATGTTTGGTGAATGGTGACAATTGGACTAGTATTACGGTGTGAGTGTAAATATCGTAGACACTGATTATATATCATTGAGTAGTTTAAGACCTCCTAAGTTGTAACTATCAACATAAATAGACGTGTCTGACACGGCATCTGATACCTACCTCATGTGAAGATTGATTGCATGTGCCTGTAGTTTAAAAATGTTGTACATACATAAATATACAATTTATTTTTTAAAAAGTAATCTGCATAATTGTCTTCCTATAAGGCAATATCCTAACAACTCACCCTTCCACTACAAGACTATACTTCTCCCTCTCCTTCATCTTCCCTTCCTTGTCCTTACATTTTTCTTTCCCTTTGTTTACCACTGCACGCTCAACCGTCTTGATTCCCTGTCAACCAAAAATCAACATAGAGAAAGTTTAACATCCACAGAGAACTATAAGGACGAACTAGCATCATTCATTCATCCAAGTGTTCAAATGTACATTAAGGTTCTCACCTTCACTATGACATTTGGAAGCATATTCTTGAGGGAATGGAGCTCAAAATGAAGTTCACCTCTATCAACCAGAGGAACAACTTCCAATTTTGTAACATCCAAAACATTAATTTGCTGTATAATGAACACATGCATCAGATGTCATTAACACTGGGAGTTCATAGACAGCCAAGCTACAAGAAGAAATACGCACCAGCTGCTTCGGTTTAATTTTTGGAGTTTGCGTAATTGACTCTCTCGCAGTATTAGCATCTATACATAACTGTGAGTCTTCAATTCTATTCATGTCAAGCGTGATGACTATTGACCCTAATCTTGAAGTCATAACAGTCTTTATGCTCTTTGCAATCTGCAAAACAAGCGATTATCCAAGTGGATCATCAAGCTCCAATTTCATTATTTGGGAGGCAAACAGAATGTTGCATTTGTCTCCCTTCAAGAAGATGCAAAAAAGATGATTTGACTGACCAGAAGGCTTTTGAACAATAAGCTCTAACAAGAAAGACAGGTTCACCAATCGCATATATAGCTAGTCAGAAACAACATACTTCAATGATTAATTCCGAAGTCCAAAAAAATAGTGGATAAAGCAGATTCAAAGTCCACTGGTTAGGAGCTAAAATGTGGTGACGCTGCAAATTATAACCCTTCATGGATGCATAAAAGTGACTTAACAAAAAAAGCAACCAACTTTTATTGCTAAAGCACAAAGAATATGGAGGAGCTCAAAAAAAAAAAAAAAATGCTGCTCCTAGGCAGTAGACAGGCTAACTTAAACCTTCTCAACTCTAGGAGAAGTGCCCGAAGACCATGCTGTAAGGTTCAGAAGTGCATGATAACTAAAGCATGCTACTTGCTTTTTCCCTAAGCATGAAAATGTGCATGATTAGTAAAGCAAGGTTCTGCTTGCACTAAAAGCTCATATAACCCAAACATTGGAGGAAGGAACTGGTGAAAGGGACCACCTTATTCCCAAATTCCTAAAGAACTTCCAGAACGGCAATTCCAGCAATACAAGCCAAACGATTATAAGATTGATGAGAAAGGGTAAGGATACCCCAAATCTGACTGCCTTATTTGGCCCCCAAGAGCTGGTACGCTCCGTCTGATAGTTGGAGGAAGGGGCAGGGGCGGATCTTTTTCTTTTTCCTTTTTTCGAAAAAATTGAAAATTGAAATGTCCTTTTCTTTCTCCCCCTCTTGCTTCTTTTAAGGACGTGTTTAACGTTGGACTACGAATCTTTTGAATTTTTATTTCTTGACAAAAATCTTGTGAATTAATAGGTTAATTTTTTCAGGCCCGATGCAAAACAGAGGAAACCCTCATTCGACTTTATTCCCCTATCAATTTCGTTTTATTTTCCCGTTTCATTTTTCTATTATGTACCTCCTATTTTCTCATGTCAAAGAGGTTGTAAGTTCTTTAAAATGTGCATGATCATCTACCGACCAGTCCCGAAAAGCACTAGATTTTGTTATAATCTTCATTGTTCCGGTGGAAGAAAGTTAACAATGCTTGACACTGCAAAGATTGATCGAATCAATGGTCAGTTATCTTCGGAGAGTACCCAATGGTTTGTTCTTTGAAATTCCTTACAAGAACAGTGGGAGTCAAGGAGTTTCCTTTCACGTTTGTCTCCATTTTTGCTAAGCAAATGAATATTGATGAGACTGAAGCATATGCTACGAATACGTTACCGTATACCTCATGTTCATTCATTTTTTGCATTGCTTATACTTGGTATGAACTTTTGATAATTGTTCTACAAATTATCCAGAAATAAAATCGCAAGAATTCTTAAAACGAACAAAAGTGCAAAAAAAAGTTCCTGGCAGAACAGCACAGCAACGCAAAAAAAGAAAAGAAAAAGAAGATGAAAAAATGAAGGAGAAAAGCAGCTCATCGAAAAAAATCGTCAATTTTAGGCATTTCTTTTACGAAATGTTATTGCTTTGTACAAACTTTTCTCTTTTTGTTGCAAACAAGAATTTTGATCAAGTGGGTTCTGCTGTTGTAGACAAAAACGATGTGCTCCTGCATGCAAACGTGCGTCGTCACTAATTAAGAAAAAAAAGAGAGGAAAATCTAAGTTAAGCACCAATCGAGTGGTCTGCTCATTCGTGCCTTTATCTTCAGACTACATGTAGCCCGCATGTACGCTTATGCATTGAGATCATACGAGGTTCCCGATGGATCAAATCGCTGCATTTTTTATCTATTGGTAAGTGTGATACATGTCTATAGCTCTAGATTTTCGATGGAACAAATAAAGCCTAGATAAATTCCAGAATAGTGATCTATATTGAATTGCCAACTAAAATCATTCATGGAAAAAGCGAATGATTTGAAATAATTTTTTTCAAAAAATAATTGTTTATATGGTTACAAAAATGAACGAATGCGAGAAATCCTTGTCGAGCACGAAAACATTTGGATAATCGAGACATATTTCATTGGTCGATTATTTCAAATAATACAAATGATCATTTTTAAAAAGATATTTTTTAAATCATTTATCTTTTCATGGAACAAAAGGAGCCTCAGTTCACGTAATCTACAAATAATGTCATATATGGTATAATGTGTTCAAGTTTGTCTAAGAAACAATATTGTTTAATTTAGGCCCACATGTTCGATGGTAATCTCGTTGCATACCCCAACAAAACAAAGTGCCCTAACGGGAGGACTCAGGGGACATCGCATCAATGTGAATGTGGTGGTGGATTCAATTGAAATTGTAATTTGGAAAAAAAAACAATGTGATTATTCTCATTTACTTTTGCATTTTAAAAAATATGCTAATAAATTATTCAAATCAACATCTCACAAAAGCAAATATTCACACGTGCTTAACATGTTGAAACGATAGGCCAAGCCCGAAAATATGGCCAAGCCATTTGCCATCACCACCCAACTTTAGACACTCGACTGGATAGAAATACTATCACTAAGTCATGTGCCATCATTCGCCCAAAATCCAACCCCTTTCCATGCACTTTTTTTTTTTCCAATTTGTGATGATTGCGTATCAAACTTATTCTCTAGTCAAGCGGCCAATGTCATTCATGTCTATTTTTATCCTCATGACACTTTTGGATGGATCACTAAGTCTTGTTACCAAAAAATGTGCAGGCCATGTTTCATCTGGCCATTTCTCATATCTGCAATGCAGAGGAATTATGCCCACTGCAAAACTTCACGTGCTTGGCTCGGCATCTGAAGAGCATGGAGATCATTGGTTCACAGCTCATTCCTTGGATGGCGACGGATGTAAGCTCACCATGCCAATGCTGCTTTTACCAAGAGATGCACTCCTGCTAGAGAAGATGGTCATTAACGTCAAGGCCAATGGAAGACGCCAATTGAAATTTCTCAAGTCTTTGCCACGACTGGTTCCCCCCTAGTTGCAATCTTACTAGTAAAGTCTCGTTGCAAACTGCCCAATGGTAGGAAGTGGGTGGACAAGAATAATTTGGACAGTTTCCTATGCTTGCACCAAATTATCTTTGGGTTATTGGACCTTTTATGGAGCAAGAAACTTAGTATTCTTGCCACTGGCATCCTTTCAAAAAAAGATGAAAAAAAAAAAAAAACAGCCCAGAAGCTCAACATTGAACTATATGAGCTACATCAATTTGCATAACAAATTATTTCCTATCGATCATATTCAATTCTCCATCTAAAATATCTCATCTTAAAGTGAAAATTACCTGTTCTAGGTAAAGGACATAGGATCTTGAATTTGACTTTAAGTAGTCAACCGAGTCAAGACATTGTGATCAAATCATCATTGACAATTCAGAAACTTGTACATAGATCTGAAAAACCTCCCAAGTAGGAAACCATATTCCACACTAATAGATCTAATGATAGGCAGTGGGCCCAAGGGAGTGCATTTGGGAGAGTCCCAACAAGGAATTATAACTATTAAGGACTTGCTCCATGAAACTAAAGAGAACCGATAGGAACCTTAATGATACTGATTAGAACAATACTCCAGCACGCGTTTCTAGACTAATCAAATGTCTGTTGAATAGTTCATCATGTTTTCACGTTGAAACGGTAATAAACCCAAACATGCAAGAAAGTTCAGAGTACCTAAAATTCTAAATCTTCTAATAGCTACACACCCACGGAGAGAACTATCTACACACAAGCATAGACACTCACAGAACACTTTCCCCAACCGACGGTCGTATAGGCTCTCTTAATCTCCCAAGAAAAGAGCAGAACGTCTGTACAGCAGGCTAACCCAGACAGACACCAAATTCTCCTTTAAGTGCTTCAACTGCAGTATAGGTAGAAGGAGCACTCAGGGCAAACAACAAAAGCTTCGGATAATTGTGCTGTATTGAAGTCAGAGGTGTCATCTCTGAAGTGACCAGTAGAAGTGAAATCTAGAACTTTTACAAGATAACTTTACCTAGTATAGTTGTTTAATTGACCAGTCCATTAATTTCAGGCAATACTGATTTCTGCCATCAGATCCATTTATTAAGAAAGACTGCTCTATGGAAGCGAGAAAGGAAAGAAGTAGTCATTGATTGAATCTGATAGACAATACTGCTAAATATATGATCTGAAACAGACAGGAGGCTTACAACATTTCCAATTGGAAAGACACCAAATATACTAAAGCACAAAACTCCATCTTCATCTCCACTGCAAAGGATATTGAAACATTGCTTTGAAGAATTTGCGAGCACTACGGATGAATCTTGACCATTGTCAGTTAAACCAGTTTCTTCAGGTACTAGTCCAGGCATGCAAGGAGCTCTTGGAGCTGGAGGGAAAAGAAGAGTAGTGCAATCTTCAAAAGCCAAAGCGTTGCCAGAAGTGTCCTATTAAAAAATGGATTATCTTTCCAATTGGCCAAAAAAAAACGAAAGAAGAAGAAGAAGGTAAATATAACAAGAGATTAAGGTTAAGGAGTCAACAATCAACAAACCGACAACTCACAGTTGACACCAAACATAAGTTTTCAAAAAACCTTCCACAAACCCACATTGAAGCTGTTGAATAAAATCCTAAGTTTGAGAAAAGAAATATTTTAGTAGACCAGACTAAAATAACTACTTAACTGCAAACAAAGCATTAGATAGAACATGAAAGATATGAACAATAAAATATTGTCTGTTAAGAATCAAGATCGAGAAGTTAGATGAACTTTTTTCAGTTGAAAGATGCATACTCTATTCACTTGGGCATCCTCCTCCCAATTGAGACACACCCCAGCTGCCACGTGGGACTTAAGCTTCTTAACAGTTTTCCATTCTGCTTAATATTTATACCAGTTAGAAAAAAAAATACCACAGTACGTATAACTGCTGCAAGCACTAGCATATAACAAGCAGCATGATGCATATCCATGGTTCCATAAAGACAGCTAGATTGGTAAGATAACATTCATATGTAAAAATAAGATATTCAAAGCAAAACATAATCTATGAAGTGGATAATGATTAGTGAATTGGTAAGACATCGCAAAGAAACTTTATGGCAACAGCATCAGCCAAGTTCTGAGCAATTGTACCCATGACCAAACAGCTAGCTTAATGAATAACTTGGTAATCTATGAACTTTTCCACCCACAAGCATAATTAAGGCACATACAAATTCTATCATTTAGGTACTATTACCTTCCTAATATGACCGAACTGGACATATGACACTTTAAATAATAGAAAGAAACTAATAATTTGATGAAAATGAGCATGCCATGGATGACTGCTTCTATATGCTGTCTCAGTCATCTTTGGATAGGAATGAACGATTCAATCTAACTATATATATATATATAATTAGTTAAATGGGTATATATAAGATACAAGATATCATGATATCATCTAAACCAAGGACTTTGTAAGTTTACGGCTATTCTTCTTATAAATTATATGACATTGACAAAGATAGGCATATTGCATGTATTGTACAAGTTATAAATGCTGCGCCGGTCAATTTTTTATTGGAATGAACCATTCACTTTAATTAGTTAAATGGGCTATTCATCTCTTGTTGTCTGTAGACCTATTTAACAAAGGGGGCATGTTCGAAAGGAGTGTTCTAATAAGATCTGTTAAGGCTTTCGTGCTCAGATTGACCTAACCAGCAGTCCACTGTTCATTTGACATTGGCAGACAGGACCCATAAACATGGATTGCCATCTCTATTAGCAGCTAAATGTTTGTTGAGCAAGCTTGCTGTTTGCAATGCATCATGCGGCTTTTGAGCAATTCAGAATCTTTCCCAAGAGATTAGAGAAGAGCACATTCTGAAGATAAGGGATTCTTGCAGTGAAACTGTACCATCTTCTAGTCTCAAGACAACTACTTTGCCATCAGGATGCCAGCATAATGATGTTATACATTTACCTAGAGTACATTAGAATAGTTAGATAATCCAGTATAACGACATACAACGGAATGTGCAAAGAAAAGTGATTTCATAAACAACAACAACAACAAAAACAGAGAGAGAGAGAGACAGAGGGGGGGGGGGAGAGAGAGAGGGAGAGAGAGGATGAATAATTTGTTCACCATAAAATTAATAGACTAAGAGGAAAGATAGAGACCACACATAAACCGAGAAAATGATAATCAATATTTGGGAAGTAAGGCAAACATCATAACAGTACACATTATATCTGACAGGGATATTGGTAGCTTGACATGGGATTTCTTTGGGCTAGTAGATCATCTAAAGCTAGGGAATCTATATCTTTTTGGCAACCATCAATCCATTATCTCAATCCAGGAACGAATCTTATTGTTCAGCTTTGGAACCTCGAGGTGGAGTGTAACCATGAAAGCATATGTCAAGCAAGGATCACGAGTGTACAAGTATCTACAACTTATCTCAACAAAAATCACTCAAGGATTGGTTCAAGAAGCACTCAACAGCATGTTTTTCATATCAAGAAGGCAACATGATGCGTGCAGCATTCAGATGTTTCTGGAGAAAATATACCTCCTCTCTAAATTTTTCCAGTGAGAATAGATTACAAAAACTACCAAGGCTAGGCATCTGATCCTAAGCTCTTACGAATTTGAATTACCAAAAGATAAAGTTGTACAAGAACTTAACATACTTGGATGCAGCTCTGCCTACCCTCCTAGTCTTTTTGCTTTCTCCAACTCCTCCCTCCATGTATAGATGTATGCAGCATAGCTTGAGATAATCCAGTATAATGACATACAATGGAATGTGCAAAGAAAAGTGATTTCATAAACAACAACAACAACAACAAAAACACAGAGAGAGAGAGAGGGGGGAGAGAGAGAGGGAGAGGGAGAGAGAGCGAGAGAGAGAGAGAGAGAGAGAGAGAGAGAGAGAGAGAGAGGATGAATAATTTGCTCACCATAAAATTAATAGATTAAGAGGAAAGACAGAGAACACACATAAACCGAGAAAATAATAATCAAAATTTGGGAAGTAAGGCAAACATCATAACAGTACACATTATATCTGACAGGGATATTGGTAGCTTGACATGGGATTTCTTTGGGCTAGTAGATCATCTAAAGCTAGGGAATCTATATCTTTTTGGCAACCTTCAATCCATTATCTCAATCCAGGAACGAATCTTATTGTTCGGCTTTGGAACCTCGAGGTGGAGTGTAACCATGAAAGCATATGTCAAGCAAGGATCACAAGTGTACAAGTATCTACAACTTATCTCAACAGAAACCACTCAAGGATTGGTTCAAGAAGCACTCAACAACATGTTTTTCATATCAAGAAGGCAACATGATGCATGCAGCATTCAGATGTTTCTGGAGAAAATATACCTCCTCTCTAATTTTTCCAGTGAAAATAGATTACAAAAACTACCAAGGCTAGGCATCCGATCCCAAGCTCTTATGAATTTGAATTACCAAAAGATAAAGTCGTACAAGAACTTAACATACTTGGATGCAGCTCCGCCTACCCTCCTAGTCTTTTTGCTTTCTCCAAATCCTCCCTTCATGTATACATGTATGCAGCATAGCTTGACATATATCCTATTCACAAGTAAGTTAAATTCCCAACAACAAACTTGATTAATCAAAATGATGTGACAAAATGCCCCCTTGTAATCAGAAGAAGATAAATTAACTTCAAGTAATACAAATTGTGCGAAACTTTCCAGACTAGACTCTACATTTTAACAATACAGAATGTGAGAAATCCTTGTAGGGGAATGCTCAATCTGTACAAGAAGAGGAGAAGAGGAGCCAGAAGTAATATTACGCTCAATCAGTACAAGAAGAGGAAGAGCGGAGCCAAAGTAATATTACATCGTGAGAGTCACTAACAGAAATTGAAGAAAACTATATAGATGCCCGATGGCATTGAGATCATATTTTGCAGGGGTTAAAACCTGTCAACTCCAAGTGGGCATCAAGCATTTCTACATTGGACATAACTAGTCTATCTAGCATAAACAACATCCCCTCCAATTCAAGTTCTTTATCTTCATGAACACTTTGACTGGTGTACCGAAAAGGGCAAAAAGATGGCAATACGGGAGTAGGGTACACTTCCAGTTGGTCTAGATGATTGTCAGTTATGTTATGGAAATCTCCGAAGGCACCAATCTTGTCTAGAAGTTGATAGAAATCTATCACGCCTGTAAATTAAAATCCCTTCATTCAACTAGTATCGGCTTGAGATTCTTTAATTCCAACTATGTCATCTCCAAATTTTCCCTCCCATTACCATCATTCACTCTTCAATTTTGTGTAAAACACCAACTCCTTAGTTTGTTCTCATTTAGAATTCCAAGCATTTAACCTCTATATTCACCAACTCTTCATCAAATGCAGTTTGAACTGGATTGGCAATTGAAGTGATTTATTTGGGGAAAAGGACCGTAGCACATTTAACGAAAAGCAAATGGGGAATAAGGCCAACGTGCATGCAGAGTCAAAGACTTGCAATTGGGCAAAGAAAATGGCACACCTTGTACCTCTGCCACAAGTGATAAAACCTAAGCACATTCAACAATTGAAAGGCAAAAGAATAAGACAGTTTACTCTTCCTTCCAAATACAGTTTAAAAACCCAGCAATTATATGCTTTGAGAACACTTTTGGTTCCCACCTATGAGACAAATTGAGTGACTAAAGCTTTTGAGTGTTGAAATAGTAGAACTTATATACTATTTCTAGTCAACAATTGCTTTTTCGGTCTTTTAAAAAACAGGACACAACTACTTTTCATTAATAATTTACTATGATCATTGGAATGATAGTTATGCGCTACTGAGCAGGAAAAAGAATGACCCTTAACCAGCTGCCTTTTCTTTGGTTTTTCAGTAGTTATTCTGATGGCACGATGTGTATTTGCACCAGTCGTGATCAGGCAGAGTGGTGAAACGATGTAAACCAGATTCCTTGTGCTGAAGTTTGGAATGAACTTCCTTAACTCGAGGAAGAGGGAACAATGAAGTATCCATAAGTATGAACCAAACGAATTAAATTTGAAATACAAAACAATCTGCTCACCTGAAGGCACCAACTACCAATCAAAAGCTTAGACGTGTTCTGCAGCTTCTGACGCAGTCCCTCAACCAGGTTGCAATACCCTCTGTAAGACTCAAACCGATTTTGAACAAAACAATCAGATGGCCTTCCAAAATCCTCGCCTCTCATAAAAAAGTTGACTCCGCTTCAATCAAGGATTGAGACTTCCGTTACCAGCTGACTCATCACACCAGAAAATCCTCTCAAACAGCAACAGAAGACTTGAAATCTCCAAGGAGAAACCCTCATCAAGTGCATCCCGAAAGCAGCCATTGACCGCAATTTCCCTCAGAGTTCTCGAACAAAGCTTGATGGTTCGCTTTAAACCGTAGCATCCTTCCAAACTAAGGTCCTCGAGAACAGGGCTGCCATTCGACATCTCATGCATCACCTCCGAGTCACAGACGGACAGGGACCTAAAGATTAATCCAAGCGATACTTCTACTCAACGAGAAGCAACAGAACCCTGAGTGCAGGTTCACCAAACGAAGAGCATCCATAAAAGGAGCCGCGGTACTGCGAAATGGCCGGCCATCTCACACAACCTCTTAGTCGCATCGACTGAGAGGTCCTCGACACGGCGGTCGACAGCAAACCGAAGCCACGGACTGAGCTCAGGCGCGCAACGGTCGAGAAAATCGAGGTCCATGTGGAACTTCCTCACCTTGGGCGACGCCTAGAGGATCAAGACGCCGTCCACGGACGGGGAGGCGTTCCGCCAGGGGAAGGAGAAGACGAGGTCCGGGGACGGCGGTCCAGAGGGATCGACACCGCTTCGACAAAAACGCACGTGCCATCGGCATCGTCGCCTAGGGTTTCGCATCGACGAGAGGAGGAGGAGGTCGGCTATGGCTTCTTCTTCGCCATGTGGGGATCGACGATCGAACGGAGGAACCAGATCGAACGGAGGAACCAGAAGGAGAGCCTCCTTAAGGTCATTTGAATAAAATTTCTGGTTTCGAAAAATAGTAGATGAATGTTTCAACATCTTGAAGAATGTTTTTGGTTCAATGAAGCTTTAGATATAAGATTCATTACAAGTCACTAAAGGTGGGAGCTTTGGGACTGGGGAGCCAGGCATCAAAGATGAAGGGTGAAAAGATATATATCCCAAAGCAATGAACGATATTGACGTGTCCGATGGGGGTGGTCGGGGCCCCACACAGGGACGAGGTGGGGATCCGAACTTCCCTTTTGCTAATTGCTAATTGCTAATTGTTGCGGTGGAAATTGGACCCTGACTTTATCTACTTTTCATCTACCTTTTTTTTTTTTTTTTCTGTTTTCCTTTGTTCCTATTCTTTTTTAGTAATATGCAGGGGTGTGATTGAGTTGGTTTTGCAGGGGCGTATACTCATCACTAACTTTAATAGAAAATTACAGGCTCCTATTTGAGTCAACTTGTTCAAGTTACTAACTTCTTTGGGAAATTATCACTATCATTTGAGTACACTTACTATTATCTTTAGAATTACTGACGTGTCAAAGTCATTGTGTAAATTGCTCCAATAATCTATCAATATATAGCTGATAACTTTACTGTATAAGCTACTCCAATAATCTATAACACATAGACGATAATTGATATTATGTGAGTACATAGTTTGTTGATAAGAGATTGGGTTGAAAAGATTTATCAAACCAGCATTGAAGGTGAGAATAGCTCAATCATTTAATAGGCAAGAGGCCCAAAAAAATGTGAAAAAAGAAGAATAAATTAAAACCCTTTAATGTCTCCTGGAAATGTACACGAAGTTGCATTTCTGCGAACATTTCGTGATAACAAACAGTGCAAAAAGTTGTCATTCTTTTATCCGCTGCAGTGTTTCTACAACCAAATCAGTCCCATATTCAGACACTTGGTTCTAAAGAAAAGAAAATTGCAGAGATGTCTTGCTTTGCTCCAATCAAGTAGACATCTCATGAGCTTAAAAATAACAGACAATTGCTTTCATCACATCTTAAATTACATCGGCTCGAACACAAGAAATCGAACCAAAACCTAGGATAGACATCTTAAAAACCTTCGAGTCCTCCGTGACCATAGCCAGCCAACCCTTCTTCGGATTCCACTCACGCCATCCTCACCTTCCAATCAGAAGAAATCGAGCCAAAACCTCACAAAACCGAATCGGAAAACAGTCGATTAGACCCACCCACTACTTCATAGAAAGAACGCCCCGACCGGGAGCTGAACTTGAGAAAACAAAGCGATTCATCGAAGCTTAAAGCTGAAACGGAAGCACGCGCTGGCGACCCTCCTTCGTCAGTCTACATCAAGCAGCCCGAGGACCGCAGCCACTAGCTCCGCTGGAACAGAGCTATTACGCTTGGTCTAATAGTCGGAGGCGGGGGGAAGGGGCGGGTCTTCCTTTCTTTTTCTTTTTTCTCTGAAATTGAAAATTGAAATTTTTATCGGATCCCAGGTGCACCTGCTAATTTTTTTTTCCTTTTGTCCTCATTTACTTTTTTAAGGACATGTTTCACAGTGGAATATGAATCTTCTGAATCAATAGGTTAACCCTCGTTCGGCTCTATTCCTCTTTCCATTTCGTTTCATTTCTCCATTCTGTTCTATTTTTATTTTGTACCTTCCATTTTTCATACCAAATGGGTCGAGAAATCTTTACAGAATGCATATGATCATCTACCGACTAGTTTTGAAAAGCATTGTACTTTGTTATAATCTTTGTTATTCCAATGGAAGAAGGTTCATAACACTTGTTACGGCAACGATTGATCGGACTAATAGTTGGTAATATTCAAAGAGCACATAATAGTTCGTTATTTGAAATTCATTACGAGAACGGTGGGAATCAAGGTGTTTCTTTTTACCTTGTCTCCTTTTTGCTAAGCAAATGAAGATTTGATAAGATTGAGCCATATTCATTTTTTGCATTGCTCATGGCCGACATGAACTTTTGATTATTGCTCTACAAATTATCCAGAAATAAAATCACAAAAATTCTCAAAATAAATAAAAAAAAAAAAACTACAAATGGAACAGCACAGCAACAAAAAAAAAAAAAAAAAAAGAAGAAGAAGAAGATGAAAAAATGAAATAGAAAAGCAGCCCATTGAAAAAAAATCGTAAAATTTCTTCGTATGACTAAGCGTTTAGGCATTTCTTTTACGAAATCCTATTGCTTTTTACAAGCCTTTATTTTTCTTATCGTGAACAAGAATTTTGATCAGGTGGGTTTTGCTGCTGTAGACAAAAATGACGCGCTCCTGCATGCTAACGTGCATCGTCGCTGATTAAAAAGAAATGAGGAAAATCTATAAGTTATGCACGGATTGAGTGATTTGTCCATTCATGTTTTAATTTCCGGATTGCATATAGCTCGCATACACACTTGTGTTGAGATCATACGAGGTCAGCGGCATAAAAATCGCTACACTTTTAGCTATTAGCCAATGTGATACATGTCCATCACTCTTGATTTTAGATCGAAAAGATGAAGCGAAAATCAATTCCAAAAGAGTGACCTGTATTGAATAGCCAATCGAAATCCTTCGCAGAAAACGAATGATTTGGAAAATATTTTTCAAAAAATAATTACTCACACAGTTACAAAAATGAACAAATGCAAAAAAAACATACATATTGCAAGCTTGCTATCACCATATAGAAGTTCCTACCTTTGCATCTCTCTTGTTATCGCATAGAAAGTCACACAACGAAACACAAATCATCGTAACTCAAGAATCTTGGTACGCTTTCTTGGTTTCTTTCTCGACTGTTTGTTTCCAATCCCCCACACGTATCCTCTTCGCCAGACTCGGACCTCACGTGCTTTGTTGGAACTCCCGCTTGGCAAATACCATGCTCATCGTCGTCATCGTTGTCGATAATATCTACTGAGTCTGTTTCGCCAGTGCTAGAAGCTAATGGATTCGGAGGTTAACAACTCGCCTCTACAGATTCTACAGCTGCTACTGCTTCAGGGGAATTAAGATCGGCGATCCCCAGCATTAGAAAGTTACCACTGCTTAATAAGCGTTTAGGTTTTTTTTTCTAGGAAATCTTATTGGTTTTTACAAACCGTTTTCTTTTTTTGGTTGCGAACAAGAATGTTGATCAGGTGGATTCTGCTGCTGTAGACAAAAACGATGTGCTTTTTGCACACTAATGTGCATCATCGCTGATTAAAAAGAGATGAGGAAAATCCATAAGTGCAGATCAAGTGGTCTGTCCATTTGTGTTTTGATCTTCGAACTGCATATAGCCCGCATATATGCTTGTGTGTTGACATCATACGAGGTTTACAATGGATCAAATCACTGCACTTTTATCTACCGGTGAGTGTGATACATGTCCATCACTCTCAATTTCCAGTTGAAAAGATAAAGTTGAGATCAATTCTGGGATAGTGATCTATATTGAATTGCCAGCTGCAATCCTTTCTCAAAAAAGTGACCAATTTAAAAAATATTTTTCAAAAAATAATTGCTCACAATTGTACAAACGAACATACGCAAAAAGATTTCATCGTGCACGACAATTGAGACGTATTTTTTGATCGATTATTTCAAATAATACAAGCAATTATTTTTAGGAAGGTATTTTTCACATCATTCATTTTTTGCGGAACAAAAGGAGTCTTAATTCACGTCAATTTGCAAATATTATCATATAAGGCATCGTTATCTCGTTTGTCTACAAAACGACATCGTTTGATTCAGGCCCATACGTTCAATTATAATCTCGTTGCACATCCCAACGAAATGAAGTGGCCTGACGGGAGGAGGCTTGGCCCTGTTCCAGCAGAGCTAGTACAGAAGCATCGGAGGACTCATGGGACATCACATTGATGCGAATGTGGCGGTGGACTAGTTGTTGAAATTGTAATCTGGAAAAAGCAATGTGATCATCCTCACTTCTGATTACCTAAAACAAAGAGGCAAAATACTGGTTAACAGGCGTTTCCTCCACCATTTAGGGACAAGAATGGTTTGGACAATTTCCGATGCTTGTCCCGAATGATCTTTGGGTTATTGGAGCTTTTATGGAGCAAGAACCCTGGGCTTGGCAGGGCATCCGTTTACAGTGCAACAAGAAAAGAAGGATTTAACTCAATTCCCCGGGCAGGATAATACCTGTTAAGGGGCATTTGTTTTGGAATTCAGAACCCAAATCTTCTCGAGGCCTATCAAACTATGTTTCACAAGTTTCATGCCCGTCATTTGGTTGCTCGTATATATAAAACTCGACACAATTCTATCTTATTCGATGTTTGGTGACCATCCACCATACGAAAGATATCCATACCTCAATTTACAGTATTCTGAAAGCCCAAACTTAGATCAAGTTCAAATTCACACCAATGATTATGAAAGATATGGCGTGTCTCAAAATGTGTGAAGCATAACTTACAGTAGAGATTGCCAACTTGTTAAATCAGAATCAAATCAGATTTTACCTCACCCTTTCCAGCCAAATAATGTTAGTAATCCATATCATTGCATACGATAGGTTTGTAAAAGAATTTAACACCAGGATGTTCTGAAAGATATGGCGTGTCTCAAAATGTGTGAAGTATAACTTACTATAACAAATTCCTACATCTATCTGATCACCCTCCACAACTGTTCTATGCGATGCTTAAAACTCAATAATTTATCAGAGAAAAAAGCTAAATGCAAAGGTAATAACGCACACCTGCAGATGATTGACGACAACCAGCTAAAGTTCTTTTCCAGCACCACAGACAACTTTTGGTACACGCTTCATACCCTATCATTGAACAAACTAGCAGACTAAGATCATAAAAACCAACCAAAAAGAACAGAAGTCCTAAAGTGACACCAGAACTTTAAAAAACCAGCAGTACCACTTCACCCAGAGAATTAACAAGAAACTGATGGACTGCAGGACTGGTCCTAGCACCACCTGGAAGACTCAAAAATTCCTCTTGAGCAGAGGAGTCAAGACCTAGATAAGCAAACAGAAACAGTCAAATGAAGAACAATGGAAAGCCATCTACTGCTCTGTAATGATAGGACCACTAACCATGGTCATTAATAAGGCTTCATAACAAATCAAACTTCTCATGAAATATGTTCATGGCATCAGCCCACTGCTTGTGCATGACCGATAATGATGTCCAGACGACATTAATTAAATCTTCAATGTCAGAAGCCTGTTGAGCAATTTGATGATATTCATTTTTACTGCAGACAGGAAGAGATTGAGAATCTAAGGAGGCATTGGGCTGATAAAGATTCTCAGAAATCTGTTCTCGTTCTATTTGAGAATGTTAACAGTCTGGAAAATGTGTTTGATAACACTTCAAAAGCAGTTAATGAAAGGAAAACTACTCTTAAAATCAGAATTATAAACTAAAGACCACTTTTTAGTGTTCACATTCCACATGCAAACATGGAGATTTCAATTAAGTAAGCCTATTTTCCTATTGTGACGAGCATATTCTCACAACTTTCATCCCTTACAACATACATCATGTTCACTCAACAATTTTTTTGTGAAAAAACATTGAACACAGTTTCTATAGAAATGGAAACAAAAAATGTAGTCGAAAACTTAGCAGGCCTCTAATGGTAGAGAACAAAAATGATGCACGCGACAATGTTTAAAATTTTGCAAGAGTAACTCCTGCATTTTTGTCCCACTACTTTCAACATCTAAACTACATTGACTTCCAGAGGTTTCTACAGAAAGATAGTATGACACTTAAAGGTCAGGTGAAAACCTTCTTAAGCATGAACAAAATCATTCAGGCTACAAAGTATGAGGCATCATGTTGTTCAGCTTATGGTGCCTCGAAATTGCTCTATGTTAACCATCAGTTTCATTTTAAGGACAATGATCATATCGTGAGTTATGTGAGTTTTACTTTCTGTACAAAGTTGATAGCTTTGAAACAAATATCAGTGCATATAAACAATCCTAATATAATCATCATATCAAATACAATCACTACTGCATAAACGATTTAAAATATTAAAAAAAAAAAAAAAACTAGAACAGAAGTTTCACCTCAAATTTGAATAACACTGAATCCTAGTGCAATTTCACCTCTATTGGAATATTGAAGTATCAAGCACTAAGCAATTGATTCAACAATGTCTTCAACAAGTTCTCCTGCGCATGCAACCATCAAATGACAAAGGTCCTTGGATGAAGCCACCTAATGAAAACAATTACTAGCCAGTTAGCTTGCTCTGGTGGAACATCTAACCTGATATCTGGAATAATCCAATCATATGAATAAACTTACAGCTAGTACATTTGAAGTTTAGCAAACAGCTTCAGCGTCATACGTCTATCAAAATATTATCCGAGCTGTTTGACATTTACTGTGTCAGGCTGTTTGACATTTTAACCAAGCCATCGTTGAAGAAACGAACACGAAGAATTAAGAAAAGAAAAAAAGAGAACTTTCTCGAGTCAAAGCAATTACCAGGAGAGATTGTCCACAACCTCTGCCAATTGAAGCGATGAAGCACCCACCTTCGAGTCCTCCGTGACCATCGCCAGCAAATCCTTCTCCGAATTCCACTCCGCCATCTTCACCTGCCAATCGCAAGAAATCGAGCCAAAACCTCACAAAACCGAATGGGAACACAATCGAATCGACCCGCCCATCATTAGGTCGCGAAAGAAGGCCGACCGGAGCCGAACCTGAGAAGCCAGCGGTTTGTCGAACTGAAGCTGAAAGGGAAGCACGCGCCGCGACCCTTCGTCGGTCTCCATGGCTGAAAAAGCTCCGGGAGCAGCCGAAAACGCAGCCACCAGCTGCCGGGGCAAGCCGCGAGGGAGCGCACAGAAGCGGCGGCGGCGGCAAATGCGAACTGAGAGAGGGAGAGCTGGTGGAGGGTGGAGCCCCAAAAACCCTAGAAGAAAGCCTGAAGAGCGAGACGGAAGAGACGAGCGAGAGAGTAACGAAGTGCACTGGAAGCCTGAGAATTTTTGCAGAACAGGCGGGAGAGAGACGATGAGGAAGGAGGGAGGATCTGATTACGGGCCGAGCCGGGCCATAAGTCGGGCTTTAACTTCTTCTCCGGGCTCGTTCATCATAAAAGAAAGAACGTATGAGATGACACAACGGGCCGCTACGGGCCTTGAAAGTTGTCCGCATAGGGAGGGATCACAGCAACATTTACTCGAGAAACTCGAAAGAACTCGTGATTGAAAGACGTTGGTTAGTCAAAGGTAATGACCCGCCGTTAAATATTCTCGCTGCTCAAGATAGAGGCCGTGATGCCAGTGGGGTTTCGCCGTTAGAAAGAGAGGCGTCAGAATTGTGTAGTTAGATGAACCACCTAACTAAAGTCCAAGCTCGATTCGATCGTTGCTATCGTCGCTATCGTCGCACTACGAAATATATTCTCAATTTGCTGTCTAATAGAAATTATCGTGACTTTTTCTTAGACGAGGGCATATTTGTTACTTGTCCATGTAGGACCTTATTATCATTGATAATGTTATTCATATGTGGATAAAACAGCTTTATTTACTAATTTTCATCAAACTGTCTCTCTGCTCCAGTTCTTTCAACATCTTTCTCCAAAAGAATCTTTGATTTTTCACATGTAAGGAATGTAAGGTATATCATTCAAAGAGCATGCTAGATTCTACGCTTGTTCTGCATCGGCATTGCAACCACGTCGATCGAGTGCTATGTATTGAGTCTTAAGTGTTTCCTGTTATTTATAGGCAATATAGCTACTATTCGCAACGCATACGCTGTTAAATTATGATGTTAAGTTCCCTCATTATCCTCCATCCATTTAGACTATTAGTTTAATAGGGACGCTAACTTACAAACATAGTTCGTTCTATAATTACTAAAATAATAGCAGAAGCAAATTTTACAAGACTACACAATGGCTGTGACAGAGGGTTCACCCAAAGGTGTTTTGTGTGACAAACGCAAATTACCTTCTATCCGTTTCCTATCAAGAGTGAGGCTTCTCTCCATATTCTAGCAATACTCGTGATCCTGGCCTTCTCTTCTTGTTTCTCGGTCCTTGAAATTTTTAACACTAGTTTCTCCCAAACGAGCTTGTGTAAGACAGCTCGTGGATAGTTTAATTTAATACACGGATTGCACTGGTAACTATTTATTGTTTTATCATATTATTAACTTTCGTTTCACTATTTTTGCACTTATTATGGATTGGGATGGAATACCTTGATGACTTGAAGATATGGAAAGTAATAAATGAAGCAATGCAAATGATTGAACACAAAGCTATTGTGTCTACAAGAGTTTCTCCTTTAGATTGGCAATAAATCCTAGTGAATAAATGATAAAATTAAACAATTTTAGATTCTTGTATGTTTATGCGACATTAAGTTTACTGGCTACATGATACTCTTTGTTAAAATACAAAACATGAATCTTTGTTAAGAATACAAAACATAATCTCGTGATCTTAAACCTACCATTTATTTACAAATTTCGAATATCTGAGATTGGAAAATAGTATGCATTCTTTAACTATACATCTAGCTAGTCATATCGATTATACTAATCCAGGAGGTTGGCCCTTTCACGCGAGAGTATTTTGTACATTGGATTGGATGCATCACTCAATAGTGACACATGGAGAAGTGAGCCAATTTTAGGTGATAGATTTCAACATTCATATGTGAAGTATATCGGTCAATTACACCATGTAAACCATCCAATCCAAAGTATAAACAATCCAAATCAGACATTTGGTTATCTTATATATGGACATAATAAACAATAACGCATGAAACATAAGCTGGGCACCATCAAAGAGCTATCAAAGCTTGCAGAAATACAATGAAGACAGTTAACCCCCTAGATAGAAGCCATGGGTCAGTATATTTCAGCCTATTCCATCTAACTAAATAGATAAATAGTTAGCTTTTACTCCACATTTTCTCTTCGATGAATGCCCGCCTAGCGGAAAAGGTTCATGGTAGGCATAAATTAAAACTCTTCGAAAAGGGTGGAGCCGAAGAGCTTCAATCGGAAAGCCCCCATGCATTGCTTCTCACTCTGATGCCTCCTGCAGCTTCGAGTATTAGAGGTCCACCCACGAGCAACATGAGCATTACCACCGAAAATTCACGAACAGACGTTCATTCTGAATCAGAGATTTCATCTTCATCGTCGTCCAGTATGTAGACTAGGCCCGCTTTCTTGCAACCAAAACACAAGCTGCACTCTACTAGCTGTTGCAAAAGAAAATCAACTTGATTTCACTCAAATGTTCCTATAATATGGCCATAACTAATGCGAAGTTTTGATACCTCTGCTGGGTAAAAGTAATAAGTACAATACTTGCATCACGCTAAAACACAGGCGGAGGCAATACTTGTGTACCTAAAGAGGCTATGGTATGCATGTGAACCATGAATACTCAGCAGTATCTTGCTATACTAGATACCATGATAGTATCAATCATCATGAACATGTACGTAATAGTTCTCAGTCAGTAAATCATGCTGCAATGAACCCTAACATAAGAAGATAATTATTCTTGTTGTGTTTGTCTGGCCACTAATGATTCATCTTTTTCGCACTTTCACCTTCCAATTTATCTAAAATTGATAGGAAAACCTACTACTTTAGCATTTTACTTCTTCAAATGAAAAAAATATTCTTCTTTGGAGCATCAATTTGCACATTTCCAACTGTTGGAACAAGGATGAAATGGTCCATTAAGCACAACGAACCTGTGCCAGTCATATTTAAACTTAAGAGTAGCTTGTAAAAGTGGAATTTGAGTAAGGAGCACGGATAAGATTAATTCAATTCCAACATCTAGCCAATGAGATATATTTGTTAATGACAATGGCAAGTTTATCAAACAATGATACAAAAAGGAAAGACTATGGGCAACAATAAGTTACCAAACATCCAAACTGCAAATGGACCTAGTAAGAAACTCAAGGAAAATAGTTTTTGAGTATACGATTGATGGCGTGGCAATGAATTGATCCTTAGCTTGATTGTGTGGGCAATGTGAAAAATTCTAATTCTTACCACTAATTGACAAGGGCGAACTGCAGTATGGGAATGCTGCCAACTTCTCAATCTTCATCTCTAGGTGTAGAATAAAGTCCTCGATGTGTAATTTCCCTGGGTGAGTGTTTCAAAAGTGTGAATGAGACAACCAAGCAATAGTGTTCTCACAAAATAGAAGCAAAAGTGGCGGTCATGTTTTGATCTATTTAACAAAGGGGGCATGTTGAAAAGAGTGTTCTTAACAAGATTTGTTAAGTTTCTATGCTCAGAATGACCTATCTAGCAGTCCACTGTTAATTTGACATTAGGAGACAGGATCCATAAACACGGATTGCCATCTCTATTAGCAGCTAAATGTTTGTTGAGCAAGCTTCTATTTGCAATGCATCATGCGGTTTTTGAGCAATTCAGAATCTTTCCAAAGAGAGATTAGAGAAGAACACATTCTGATGATAAGGGATTGTTGCAGGAAGATTTCTAAGTGAGAAGTTGGGAGGGTAATGTTAAAGTAATAACATAGCAAACTTACTTCAACGTGAAACTGTACCATCTTCTAGTCCCAAGGCAACAACTTTGCCATCAGGAAGCCAGCATAATGATGTTATACATTTACCTGGAGTACATTAGAATAGTTAAGATAATCCAGTATAACGACATACAATGGAATGTGCAACGAAAAGTGATTTCATAAACAACAACAACAAGGCCGATGACTCAAAGGGCACGCACACCAAGCCATCGTCGAAGAAACGAACATACTAAATAAACAAAAAAAGGAGAACTTTCTCGAGCCGAAGCAATACCAAGGAGAGATTGTCCACAGCCTCCGCCAATTGAAGCGATGAAGCACCCACCTTCGAGTCCTTCGTGACCATCGCCAGCAAATCCTTCTCCGGATTCCACTCCGCCATCTTCATCTGCCAATCGGAAGAAATCGAACAAAAACCTCACAAAACCGAATCGGAAACAAATCGAATCGACCCGCCCATTATTAGGTCACGAAAGAAGGCCGAAACGGGAGCCGTACCTGAGAAGCCAGCGGCTTGTCGAACTGAAGCTGAAAGGGAAGCACGTGCCGCGACCCTTCGTCGGTCTCCATAGCTGAAAAAGCTCCGGAAGCAGCCGAAAACGCAGCCACCAGCTGCTGGAGCAAGCAGCGAGGGGGTGTACAGAGAGCTAGTGGAGGGTAGAGCTCGATAACCCTAGAAGAAAGCTTGAAGACCAAGACATTCTGCCTCAAGCCCTTCCCCACGTCCCTCGTTCGACAGCCGATTACGCCTCCACCACGAGGCCGCGCACGATCACGAGCTCCTCTGTTCCCGACTGGCTCGACGAATCGCGCCCCGAATCGGAGCCGCCTTCGACGGAGAGCACGGACCGGAGGCCGGAAACTCGGATGGACGGGGAGCGGAGGAGCTGGAGGTCAACCTGACGATCGTGCGGACGGCGGCCGGAGCGAGGGTCGGCGGAGACAACGAGGAAGAGAAGAGAATTTGATTACGGGCCGAGCCGGGCCGGATTGGGCCATAAGTCAGGCTTATCAAGTGGCCTTCGGGCCCGGGTTCCGGCCCGTCAGACTACTGATCATGTCAAGGCGCGGCCCATTTATGGAGTTTTTTTGACGTGGAGTTTAGGAGTAAGCCACGGAACCAGTGAACTTCAGAACAATAGAGAAAGAGAGTTGGGCTTCGCGAGAGAAACCGAGGGTAAAATGAAGAGCACGACTCCGTTTTTCCGCAAAAAATTAATAATTTAGAAAATATTTTCCTAAACTTAATCATCTTTTTTAAAAAAAAATGAGTTGATAAAAAAATATTTCATTATTAACAACAATTCGTGTCAAAACATTTTTGTCGATAATGAAAATATTTCTACTCTCTTTTTCTGGGAAATGTAAATGATCAAAATTAGGGAAAAAAATATTTTCCAAATATTGATTTTTCGAGACACGAACAAAGCCTTAGAGAATGTGTCTTTGTATGAGCTAGTTTGCTCCGAGTGTTTTTATAGTGGTGTGAGAAATTCAACTATAATAGTGAGGTGCAGTCTTTTGCTACTCATAATGTACACTAGTTGTGTGAGGCAATCATTTTTTTTTGTGTGTCTTGTTTGTACCGGTATATATGTGTTTCAAGTTACCTATTACAATTTTCTCATATTACTAGCACCTCCCTCTCGCATCCATTAACTGGTATCAGAGACTTTGCTTAAGAATTTGTCATGTGCTAGGTCAAGGTGAGTGATGACGTGATCAAGAAGATTTTGATGGGTGGTCCTGCTCTTAAGCACTTAAATTTAATCGAGAAACTTGAAAGGGCTTGAGATTGACAGATGTTGGCTAGTTGAAGCTAACGATTCCCTATTAAAGATTCTCGCTCCTCATTTGAGAATTAAAACAAACTAGAAAATGTGTTTGGTAACACTCCAAAAGCACTTGATGAATAAAAGGAAAATTCTCAAAATCAAAATCACAAACTTAAGATGACTTTTTAGTATTTTCATTCCACATGCAAACATGGAGATTTGGAATAACTAAGCCTGTTTTTTGAATGTGATGTAAGCCGAGCATATTCTCACAATTTTCATCCCTAATGACATATATCATTTTCACTGAACAAATATTTTGTCAAAAAAACATCGAAAACAGTTTCTATGAAAATGGAAACTAAAGGCATTTTCTAAAACTAGGTAGGCCTTAAACAGTCGAGACCAAAAGTGACGTGTGAATCATGCGACCATGTTTAATTGCAACAAATTTGCTTGCAACTTTCAACATTTGAACTTAACAGATTTTTAGAGGCTTTTTACCGAAAGATAGCATGAAAATTACAGATTGGCTTCAAAGTATGAGGCATCATGTTGTTCACCGGTCGCAAAAATACGTCATCGTCTGCCTTATGTTCATTCATTTTTTCGCATTGCTTATACCTGATATCAACGTTTGATTAATTGCTCTACAAATTATCCAGAAATAAAATCGCAAATATTCTCAGAATGAACAAAAGGAAAAAAAAAAAAAAAACACTCCAGACAAAACAACACAGCAACACGAAAAAGAATATGAAAAATGAAAGAGAAAATTTGTAAAAAGCAAAAATTCCTCACATGGTCGCTTAATAAGCGTTTAGGCATTTCTCTTACGAAATCCTATTGCTTTTTACAATTTTTTTTTTTGGTTGCGAACAAGAATTTTGATTAGGTGGGTTTTGCCATTGTAGACAAAAATGATATAATCTCGCACGCTAACATTCGTAATCACTTATTCAAAAAAAGAAGAGGAAAATTTATAAGTTAAGCATGGATCAAGTAGTCTACCCATTCGTGTTATGATCTTCAAACTGCATATAGCCTATGCTTGTATGTTGAGATCATACGGAATTTGCGACGGATCAAATTGTTGCGCTTTTATCTACCAGTGAGTAAGATACATGTCTATCTCTCTCAATTTCTGATTGAAAAAGTAAAGCCAAGAACAATTCTGAAATAGTGATCCATATTGAACTGCCAGCCACAATCCTTCGTCGAAAGAACGGGATTTGAAAAAACAAAAATTAATTACTTAAACGGTTACAAAAACGCATGAATGCGAAAAATTCTCATTGTGCACAAAAATGTTTGGATAATTGAGACACATTTCATTTTACGTCATTTACAGATAACGTCATATATGGCAGGGTGATCAGGATTGTCTGAGAAACAATATCATTTAATTTGGGTCCACATGGTCAATGGTAATCTCGTTGCACACCCCCCAATAGAACGAAGTGGCTTCACTCTGTTCCAACAGAGATGGTACAGAAGCATCGGAGGGCTCATGGGACATCACATTGATGCGAATGTAATTTGTCAAAAAGGAATGTGATAATCCATCCTCATTTACTTTTGAATTAAAAAAAACATATGCTAATGAATTCAAATCAACATCTCACTAGAGCAAACATTCACGCTTGCCTGAATGTCAAGATGACTGGCCATGCTCGAACTTGACCAAGCCGTTTGCCATCACCACACAAGCTCCAAACATTCGGCTATATAGAAATACTCCAACCACGTCATTTGCCATCATCGCCTAAAACCGAAACCGAATCCCTTCCCACGCACCATTTTTTTATTTATTTTCCAATTTATGATGATTGGGTATCTAATTCGAACATATGCAATCATTCTCTAGCCAAATGGCGAACATCATTCGTGTTATGCTTAATCCTCATCATCACTTCGGATGGATCACTAAGTCTAGTTACCAATATATGTGCAGGCCATGTCTGATCCAGCCATCTTCATGTCTGCGATGCAGAGGAATTTTGCCCCCTGCAGAACTCCTGCACTTGGAAGAAGTAGAAGGTGACGGATGTAAGCTCGCCTCGCCAATGCTGCTTTTACCAAGGGATGCACTCCTGCTGGAGAAGGTCATAAACGTCAAGAGCAATGGAAGACACCAATCGAAACCTCTCAAGTCCTTGCCACGACTGGTTCTACCCTAGATGCAATCTTTCCGATAAAATCTCACCACAAGCTGCTCAATAGGGAGATTGTTGGTGGTAGAATGGATTTTCCATGAGAAGCCATCCGGAAAGTGAAGCTTATGATTAGAGTTTCTCTTTTTGATTGGGAAGTAACTTGGGAACGAATCCTCGCTTCAGATAACCTAAAACGAAGATGCCAAAATACTAGTTATCAGGCGTTCCCTCCGAAAGGAGGCAGAATTCCCGCGGCATCTCCTCCTTCACCATTCATGGACATAGCATGTTTTTATTGAGCGCAAAAACACTCCATGAACTCACAGTTGCATGACCAAAAAACAAAAAAAAACTCACAGTTGCAGTTCCTTTTATGAGTAAGTTTATCGTGACAAAAGGGTGCCTCTACAACCTAAAGTCAAGATCTAAAAAGTTCAAGAGAAACTTTGGATCCAAAGGGATACCAACACATTCCCAAAACAGAACAATACTATGGATACAAAGACTAGCATACAAAACCCGTTCGTGGTAAAATCCAAGTATTTAGGCAAGTAGATCATCGACACCTAATACGGATCTATATTGCATGTGACTTAGTAAACCAGTTTCATTTACTAGGACTAAACCATCTTTAATGTTATTCTGCCAAAAAATGGTCATTAGCTTAAAAAGATGGAGCTCTAATTGGAAAAATAGTTGGTAAAAAAATTATAAATTAATGAATTCCCACATCTAAGTACATTAACAAATTGTGCAAAAAGAAGCTCTCATAACCAAGGTTAAGCATCACAGATGAGATCAATGCTGGCTCAATTCACTATCATTAGAGCACCCGCCAGTTATTTTGTCTGTTTAACATTAAGATGCTCTGAAAGATATGGCGTGTCTCAAGATGTGCAAAGCATAACTTACTATAACTATTTTGCGTGATACTTAAACTCAATAATTTATCAGATCTAATTTATCAGAGAGAAAGGCCAAATGCAAAGGTAATAACACGCACCTGTAGATGATTGAGGACAACCAGCCGAAGTTCTTTTCCAACACCACAACCAACTATTGATACATGCTTCATACCCTATCATTGAACAAACCAGCTGACTAAGATTATAAAACCAACAAAAAGAACCGAAGTCCAAAAGTGACACTGGAGCTTCAAAAACCAGTCATACCACTTCACCCAGAGAATTAACAAGAAACTGATGGACTGCAGGATTGGTCCTAGCACCACCTAGAAGACTAAAAAATTCCTCCTGAGGAGAAGAGTCAAGACCTAGACAAGCAAACAGAAACAGTCAAATGAAGTACAACGGAAAGCCATCTACTGCTCTGTATTAACAGGACCACTAACCATGGTCAATCTTCATAACAAATCAAACTTCTCATGAAATATGTCCATGGCATCAGCCCACTGCTTGTGCATGACCAATGTGATGTCTGGATGACATGAAGTAAATCTTCGATGTTGGAAGCCTGTTGAGCAACTTGATGATGTTCATTTTTACTGCAGACAGGAAGAGATTGAGAATCTAAGGAGGCATTCGGCTGATAAAGATTCTCAGAAACCTGTTCTCATTTTATTTGAGAATGTAAATGGTCCAGAAGATGTGTTTGGCAACTCCAAGTTACCATTTTTACAACAGGGATTAAACCTGCCAACTCCAAGTGGGCATCAAGCATTTCTACATCTGACATAACTAGTCTTTCTAGCATGAACATCATCCCCTCCGATTTGAGATGTTTATCTTTGTGAACACTTTGGCTGGTGTACTGAAAAGGGCAACGCGATGGCAATACAGGAGTAGGCTACCCTTCCAGTTGATCTAGATGATTGTCAGTTATGTTATGGAAATCTCCCAAGGCACCAATCTTGTCTAGAAGTTGATCAGAATCTATCGGGCCTGTAAATAAAAATCCCTACGTATCAGCTTGGGATTCTTTACTTGCAACTGTGATATCCAAAATTTCACTCTCATTACCATCATTCACTCTTCATTTTTGTGTAAAACACCAACTCATTAGTTTGATGTCATGTTCTCATTTAGAATTTCAAGCACTTCACCTCTATATTCACCAACTCTCCATCGAACGCAATTTGAACTCGATTGGCAATTGAAGCAGCTTATTTAGGGAAAAGCATCGTAGCACATTTAAGGAAAAGCAAAGGAGGAATAAGGCCAATGACTCAAAAGGCGCACACCAAACCATCGTTGAAGAAACGAACATGCTGAATAACAAAAAAGGAGAACTCTCTTGAGTCAAAGCAATTACCAGGAGAGATTGTCCACAGCCTCTGCCAATTGAAGCGATGAAGCACCACCTTCGAGTCCTCCGTGGCCATCGCCAGCAAATCCTTCTCTGGATTCCACTCCCGCCATCTTCACCTGCCAATCGGAAGAAATCGAGCAAAAACCTCACAAAACCGAATGGGAAAACAATTGAATCGACCCGCCCATTATTAGGTCCCGAAAGAAGGTGGGGTGGAGCCAAACCTGAGAAGCCAGAGGTTTGTCGAACTGTAGCTGAAAGGGAAGCACGTGCCGCGACCCTTCGTCGGTCTCCATAGCTGAAAAAGATCCGGGAGCAGCCAAAGCGCCACCAGGTGGCAAATGCGAGGGAGCTTACGAGCGGAGAGCCAATGGCGGAGGGTGGAGCCCGAAAACCCTAGAAGAAAGCGTTGGAAGAGAAGAGCGAGTAACGAAGTGCAGTGGAGCCCGAGAATTTTGCGAGAGAAGATTGGGAGAGGAAGAACAGGTCGGGAGAGAGACGATGAGGAAGAAGAGAGAGAGGATACGGCCGAGCCGGGCCGGATTGGGCCATAAGTCGGCCTTAACTTCTCGCTCCGGGCTCGTTCATCATACGAAAAATAACGTAAGAGAAGACCCAACGGGCCGCTACGGCCTCGAACGGTCCAGACCACTTTCGATAACCGAGTAGAGATTAAACCGAACGGGGTTTGGTTCGGGCATTTCATCGAACGTTTAAAGCGCGCTGGCTGAAAGGGGGAGAAAAACCGAGTACCAACTCGCGCCGGGACTCGCAATAATAATCAACAAGCGGTAGTGATCCAAAACAGCAGCGCACAAACGAATGGGGCTGGTGCTCGCGCGAACCAGGACAACGAGGAAGCCTGGTCCGGCGAGCCGAAACGGGGCAAGGCGGGGGCACAAACAGGGGTGTCGGCCGAGAGTCCCCACCCGGCTCGGAGCGCGGCCGGGAGTCATCGAGACGGGGTTCGGGCGTGACCCGGCATCGCCGAAGGGCTCCTCTCTCTCTCTCTCTCTCTCTCTCTCTCTCTCTCTCTCTCTCTCGGTCGCTCTCACGGTCTCCCAACCCTTGTCTATTCCTTCTCTCACTCTATTTCTCTCCAAAAGTCCTCCCTTTTAAGCTCTCTACCCGGCGCGCATGGCTTCCGCCACACAAGCTGTCGCGCCGGTCTTTCTCCAACCACCAACTCCGATGAGACGCTCGCCGTGTCCTCGCGTCTCTGTCCTCGCGGTCCGGACCCCTCTTCACTTTTTTTTCCCCATTTTTCCCCTTTTTTAATGATTTATATTTTATATATATATATAATACTTTTAATAAATTCTAGCACCTTACAATTTATCGTATATAAGGCATGGCTGCCAATTGTCGACTTGTGAATGCTTCATTAAGAAGGTACGGTAGATACCATTGTCGCTTCCGAGCCTTCGTGTTCCTTCAACTAATGGGCTAATGATAGTTGGCATTTTTGGCTCTGCTATGACAAGGCTCCGTTCGTTTCGCGGAAAATAACTTCCGGGAAAATATTTTCCTGAATTTCCGGTGTTCGGCGGACGGAAAATTCATGGTCAAGGAAAATATTTTCCGGTCAACGGAAAATTCTCTCTTGACTTTGAGGAAAATGTTTTCCTCTTTTGAAAAGAGGAAAACATTTTTCCGGCCTCTCACGCTCCTCACGCTCCCCTCGCGCTCCTTTTTCCTTTTCATTTTTGCACTCTCGCTTAGGGTTTCTGATCTCCTCCTCCTCCTTCGACGCCGACGATGGGCGAAGCATCCCTCGTTCTCCCGCCCTCCCCGGCCGCTCCTGCCGTCCTGCTCCGGCCGCGGCGCCGCCGCCCCGCCGCGGCGCTCCCGCTTCCCCGGCGGTTCGAAGCTGCTCGGGAGCTCGCGGCTAAGATGAGCTCACGGTTCGAAGCCGCTCGGGAGCTCGCGGTTGTTTGTGGTGATGCGATGAGGTCGCGGATCAAGCGGCGGAGCTCGCGGCTCGCCGGATCAAGCGGCGGAGCTCGCGGCTCGCCGATCCGGCGAGCTCGAGCTCGTCGCCGTGATCCGGCGAGCTCGGGTGAGATCGGCCGAGCCTCGAGCTCGCGGATCGCCACCGGGTCTTGGTCGGCCGGCCGGGCGGCCGGCCATCGTCGGGAGGCAAGAAGGAGGTGGCGGTGGCGGCAGGGAGGAGGAAGAAGGAGGAGGAAGGAGGCGACGGCAGAGGAAGGAGGAAGAAGGAGGAGGAGGAAGGAGGAAGGAAAAGAAAAAAAAAATAAAAATAAAAATTTCGATTTTAAAAATATAAATAATTAAAAAATCATTTTTAAAAAAATATAAATAAAAAAATTTGGTCATTTAAAAATATTAAAATTCAAATTTTGATAAATTTTACCAAATAATTAAATGAGCTAACGAACGGTGGAAAATATTTTCCATTGAAATTTTAGATTTTGGCCGAACACCGGAAAATAGAGTCATTTTCCTGGAAAATGACTTCCAGGAAAATATTTTCCGGAAACATGATATTTTCCGCGAAACGAACGGAGCCTAATTTTACTTTCCTTCCTAATTAGTCTTCCAATATATTTCGACTTTATGATATGGTAAATTGTCCTTTCTTTAGTTTTTCCCATGCATTAGGAAACGAAAAACACAAATAAACCTTAAGAGACACTTTTCAAAACGATGGTAATCATGTTAAACTTAAAGTTATACAAAAGAATCTAGCCTAAATTTAGCAAAAAATTACTGGACCCACGTTGATGCTTTTGGCCTATTTCAGCGTTTAGTTTATCATGCCTTAGTTATTTTAGATTGCACGCTCTCATGGACTTCACGCATTGGTGTGACACTTTTATGGGATTGGAAAGTGGAAGGAAATGCTTTTAAAGGGGATGATTCAATGGATGTTAGGGCTAGTTATCAGTGCAGTCTTGTGGGTAGAAGGTTGAGGGCTTTAATTAATCAACCATATTTTATATTCTATTTTAATTATTTAATTAGAAACAAGAGAGTAAATGTATTTACTAAGAATGTTTTCAAAGGTAACTATGTATGCTTTTGCTGGACTCACATAAATGGCAATGTTCCTCTACTCATGTGTCACATTGATCTTATACAATAATGTGATGAAAATTGTCTATCCTACAAAATTGAGCTGTGGATAGATGTTTATTTTATTTGTATATGTTTGTCATTTTCTAAAATTTGTTGCATGTTATCAATGAGTCTTTAATTATCCATAGTTTCTTACTCAAAATGCCTCAGTCGGCCTTGCTAGATTCGGGGGGCCTCGCCTTAGGGGGCATGGCTAACGTTGCCCTCGCCCAAGCGTGGCTTGATAAGGCCGACCCTCGCCGACCATGGCTGTGGCTGATGATTGGCAATGGCCATTGGAGAAAACAAAAGGGAAAGGAAAAAAAGAAAAAAAATCAATAAATTCAAAAAATTATTAAAAATGTCCATTTTAGTGCCAATTGCCCGATCGGCATTCATGTCAACAATTGCTAGCTTAAATTGGCTTGATGAACTAAATTGGTATCAATGTGAAAAATGTTTAAGGCTAAATTGATTCAATAGAAAGGTTTAGAACTGAATTGGTATCGATACAATATGTTTATGACTTTTTCGATACTTTTTCCCTCAATAAGTGGTATCAAAGCTAGACGGTCAAGGATTGACTAGACTTCGCTCAAGTCCTTGTCCATCGCCAGTCAAGGTGAGCAATGATGTGATCGAGAAGATTTTGATAGGTGGCTGTATTCCTAAGCACTTACACTTAATCGAGCAACTTGAAGAAACTTGAAGCTAACTTTACCTAAGCATTTTCGGAAGCCAAAGGATATCTTTCAAAAAGAGGGTTGTTATTGCCGACATCAAACCTTTCAAATTGAGCAGATTGAGCAAACTTCACAAAGCGAGTGGGAACCGAGTCGATCGCCCGTTAACTCATGAAAGAATGACGACCAAGAGCTGAACTTGATAAGCCATTGGTTTGTTGAACTGAAGTTGAAACGGAAGCATGCGTTGCGATCCTTCATAAACCTCCATAGCTAAAAAGCTCGCGATCGGTTGAAAAACGTAGCGCCAGGCCTAGAACAATTTGCAAGGAGTGTAAAGAAGTGTCAATGGAAAATGTGAACGGAAAGAGAGCTTGTGAAGGTTAGAGCTCGTAAAACCAAAAGTAAGGCTTGAGGCTAATTAGGAAAGAATAGAGCTGAAGAGTGAGTCGAGGAATGGAAGATCAAGAGAGTAAGAAAGTCCACTAGAGTCCGAAAATCATGCAGAGAAAATTGCAGAAGAGGAGCAGCCGAGAGAGAAAAATAAGAGACACGGACATGATTACTAGAGCGAAAGCGGACTCATTTGATTGACGGGCGAGCTGAAATTTGGTTCAGCTCATGTCATATGTCAGATGGAACTTGTTGTCCAGGCTCATTTATCATGAAGAGAAGTATGCATTTTCGAAACGGGCTAGGTTACCAAAGTGTTGGGTTAACTAACCATAGTGGCCACCTTTCTTATGCATCCGTTATCAAATTGATCAAAATCATAATGAATTGGAAACTATATAAGCAAATTTCATTAAATTTAAATTAATGGAGAGATGATATTGAACATTTTTATATATCTTATGATTTAGATTAAACATTAAAAAATCAAAAGTTTATTAATGATATTGCACCTTTGACTAAAATTTATGGACCATTTATGTCTTTTTTTTTTCTTTTGTTGGAGCTAATTATGTGTTACAAAGCTAAAGCAATATCAATTGAGCTTTAATATCCCACTAGAAGCACGGTCTCAAATGTGTATCAATTGGGCTCTAGTGACCTTGTTCTTCACACCAAAAACATTTTATACTCCGATAGTATATTAGGTAACAATTCACTAAGAACTAATCCAATCCACAATCAATTTCTTCCCCAAAATTAAGCTAGCCAAAATGGACTCAACCCCAGCAACAACTAGCTGTGTATTCCAGGACTGGGACCTCAAAATAAGTAAATATAATACTGAAATGTTAAAAAAACAAGGCAACAATAATACCAAAATTTTTATGTGGAAAATCCAATGCGAGAAAAAATCACAAGCTACTCAAAAACTTAGTAACATTGACAATACAACAATATTTGATCATTATTAAGGTGGATTAATACAAATAGAACATGAAACCTTAACCACAATTGGAGAAAATGAGAGACAATTTGAGAAAGCTTTCGACGAACAAAATTGATCAACTTATAGATCTCCGAACAACATTCTGAAAATTGAGCCAATTCCAAGGATGTTAGGCCTCTGAATATGGACCAAAAAGTCGTTGCCCCTTTTTATCTTCTTCTCGTGCGTTCTTCTCGAGGAGCTGTCTCTCTCTCCCTTCTCTTCACTCCACAAACAGCCCCCTCTCTCTCTCTCTCTCTCTCTCTCTCTCTCTCTCTCTCTCTCTCTTTTGCTTTTTGACTGTTTGAATTTTTTCTTTTTCTTTGATGTTATGTTCGCTGAACCCCACAAAGAGATGGCCCAGCCAACAATCCTCCATCACTCTAATGGCAAAATCAATAGGAACAACATCAAAGAAAAAGAAAAAAGTCAAAAAGTCAGAAAGCAAAAAAAAAAAGAAAACAAAAAAATCCCAGCGCAAGTTGTGGCCATCTCTTTGTGGAACTCGGATTTATCAATAATATGAGATTGAAGATAGAAAAATGATACAAATTGTATTAGCGTATCTAGATAATTTTGGAATGGTTTTGAGTGGCTTGCATCCAATGATATTTAGATATTCCAAAAACTCCAACCTATGGAGACCTTGAATTTCGATCAATTTTTCACATTCATTAGCATTCAATATCTTCAGACTCTTGGAATTTGGAAGGAGGAGCCTTTCAATTGAAGTGTGCCTAGAGATATCCGGTCTTTCCAAGAACTCCAACCTATTGAGGCCTTGAATTTTGGCTAATTTCTTGCACTAATTAACAAATGATATCATTAGACTCTGGATTTTGGAAGCTATAGCCTTTACATTGAAGTGCACTCTTTGATATTTAGCCATTACAAATACTCTAACCTATCAAGGCCTTGAATTTCGGCTAATTTCTTGCACGAATTAGCATTTAATATAAGGACAGAATAGCTTTGTTTACTAATTTTTCTTCGGATGGTATCTCTCTATTCTAGTTCTTTCAACATCTTTCTTCAAAAGGTCCTATGATTTTCACATGTAAGGAACACAAGGTGTATTATTCAAAGAGTGTGCTCAGATAATGCACTTGTTCTGCATCAGCATTACAACCACGTTGATCGAGTGCTATGTATTGAGTCTTGCCTATTTGCTGATGTCCATAGGCAATACTGGTTGCTTTTTGGAACGCATACACTATTAAATTATGATGCTAAGTTCCCTCAATATCCTCCATTCGTTTAGATTGTTAGTTTAATAATGATGTTGAGTTACAAACATAGTTCTATAATTACTTAAACAGTAGTAGAAGCAAATTTTATAAGGCTACACGACAGCTATGATAGAGGGTTTTGCCAAAGGTGTTATGAGTGATAGACACAAATCGCCTTCTATTAGTTTCCTATCAATAGTATAAGCGTCTCTCCATACTCGATGTACTCGTGATCCCAGCCTTCTCTTCTTGTTTTCTCGGTCCTTGAAAATTTTATCGTAGTCTCTTCAAAATGAGCTCATCTAAGACTACTCGTGCATAGTTTGATTTAATACGTGGTTTGCACTAAGTAGTGGACCAAATACCAATAATTTATATCGTTTTGTCACATTATCAATTGTCGTTGTCACTATTTCTACACTTATTATGCATCGGGAAAGAATACATTGATGATGTGGAGATTTGGAAATAAATTAATAAAGCAAGTTAATCTCATAATAGATTTGGCTAAAGTCGACAAAAGAAGCTCTCATAAAGATAATTTATAAACAGAAGAATAGAAATATCACATATGCACATTTTACATGCATACAATCATATATACGATTACCATCTTGGTGCATATGATTGAACAGAAAAGCTATTTCATCTATAAAAGTTTTTCCTCTAGAGGCAATAAATCCTAGAGAATGAATGATAAAATTAAGCAATTTTAGATTCTTGTATATCTATATATCATTAAGTTTTTTGGCTACATGATACTCTTGTCAAGAGTACAAAATATAATCTCATAATCTTAAACCTACCGTTTAATTGTAGATTTTGAATCTCTATTATTGGAAGATAGTATTTGTTCTTTAATGCCACCTTGGCACTATATATCTAACTAGCCATATTGATTCTAGTAATCCTAGAGATTGACTCTTTCACACGAGTGTATTTTGTACATTGGATTGGATGCATCACTTAATAATGATGCTTGGAGAAGTGAGTCAATTTTAAGTGAGAGATTTCAACATTCAAATGCAAAGTTCGTCAGTTGATTACACCATGTAATCCATTCAACCCGAAAGTACAAACAATCCAAACCTAACAATAGGTGCTCTTATATGCGGAAATAATAAACATATACGCATGAAGCAAAAGTTGGGCACTATCGAATAGTTGTCAAAGCACTTGAGAAATACAATGCAAACAAGTTACTTCCCCCCGAGATAGAAGCCATGGGTCAGTATTTCTCTGTCGATTCCATCGAGCTCTATAGATAAGTAGTTAGCTTTCACTCTGCTTTTTCTCTTCAATAAATGCCTGCCTAGCGAGAAAAGGCCCATGCGAGCATAAATTGAAACTCTCAAGAAGGGTGGAACCGAAGAGCTTTAAGCGAGGAAAGTCCACATGCATTGCTTCTCTGCCTGATGTCTCCTGCAGCTTCGAGTATTAGAGGTCCACCCACGAGCAACATGAGCATTACCACCGCACATTCACAAACAAACGTTCATTCTAAATCAGAGATTTCACCTTCATCATCGTCGAATATGTAGACCAGGGCCTGTTTTCTTGCAGCCAAAACACAAGCGGCGCCTCTACTTGTTGTCGCAAAAAAGGAATCAACTTGATTTCACTCTAACATTTCTATTATTTGGCCATAACTAATGCAATGCTTTGATACCTCTTTTGGGTAAAAGTAATAAGTACAATACTTGCATCACGCTAAAACACAAAGTGGAAGCAATACATGGTACCCGAAGAGGCCATGGTACGCATGTGAACCATGAATGCTGATAGCATCTATCATCATTAACATGTACATAACAGTTCTTAGTCAGTAAATCAAACTGCAATGAACCCTAACATAAGAAAATAATTATTCTTTGTGTTTGTCTGGCCACTAATAATTCATCTTTTTCGCACTTTGACCTTTTACTTTAGTATTTTACTTCTTCAAATGAAAAAAATATTCTTCT
>CM029472.1:40152815-40277815 GCA_017140325.1 Eucalyptus leucophloia subsp. euroa
CAACAAATTTTCTTTATCTTTCTTAATTTTTTTTGACTCATAAAAATGCCAAATTATATGTAAAAGGATGAAAATAGTGAGACATAGAGAGTTATAGTGGTTTGGCTTTATTCACTGACTACGTCCTCTTCATACTAATAGCCTCAAGATGGGCGAGATTCCATTTACAATCTACTTTGAAGTGACAAACGACTAGTATTGATCCTTTTACAAAATAGATCCCGGTATCTAGACTAAACAGTACTCTTACTTAATCACTTAACACAATTGTAAACATAAATATCTAAACAATATGATAGAGAGCTTATAACTAAGAACAACAGTATGTAAGCTACTTAATCTTGTCTATATGTTGCACACCCTCTTGGTTCTAAATCGTTTTTCTCTTTCATGCTCTTCTCTTCCTTAATCTAATCGCCGAAGATGAATTAAGTAGATGACCGTTGAAGAGTTCCGTTGAGTTGTCCCAGAGAATTACAACCCATATAGTTTCTTTCCTAAAATTTTTATGAAGCTTACCAAAAATAGCAGCTATTATTGTCTTACTCACTGCAGTTTGTGACTGACTTGTTAGACAACCTGATTACTCTACTACATGCTTTATCTTGATTCTGCTACTGTGCGAATCTAGATCTTTTAGCTACTTAGCTGATCCAATGAACATCATCTAATGTACTTAATATTATATAACCATCAACCTGATCTTTATAACTTGACATAAACATTATTAGTAGCTGATCTTTTTGGTTGATCAATGCTATTTGTAATAACATGACATTTGCAAACTTCTTTTCAATGAATCACACCATTGATGTCGCGTAATCCTTTAGTGCAAACATCTGTAAACAATATAGTAAGCAATATACTAAGGATAATTTTGACATCAACAAAATCACCTTTACTACTCCATTTTCATGTGGCATATGGGACCTAAATTAGGAAGCGATTGCACCAAATCTTGAAGTTGACCTTCGCTCGCCAAGTCCTCTCTGCATATTTGATGAACCTTACCAGGATCGTACCCATTGCTAACATCAATAGTGTAGACTTTGAGAAAGCCATGAAGTATGTGTAACATGCTAGTCCTACCAGGACGTATAGTCGTGCCAACTGCCTCAACCATAGCTTGTTGTTCGCTAGGGCATATGCGGTGATTGTGTTGTGCATGTGCAAGTAATCTGCTCTTTAGACGAGAAGGAATGGTGCCTAGAATGCTATAATCTGGCTCTTCGAATCAAATGTCCCTTTCATATCCTTGATGTTTGCTAGGGGTTCAGGAAGACGCCAAGTGTAAGGGTTGCAATGGGGTTGGCCAATAAGTACGTCGTCTAGACCATGAGTTGGATCTATTCCAAAGATGCATTTCCTCCAGCTGTCTTGAGTCACAAGGTCAACTGGAGGAAGAAGCTGAGGAGGATGAGTAACTATAGCTCCTACTACTTCCAATATTCACGAACGTTTTGGGGGAGCAGCGAATATCCCATGGTTGAACTTGAACCATTGGCACCGAAAGGCGCAACGATCGGAACACCATCTCGAACAGCGGTCAAACTTAGGGTTATATGGAAAGAACAAGTGGGGCAAAATGCATCAGCCTCAAATTTACCTTGGCATTATCCTCCAGAATTTGTTTGAAAAATGTTATAGAATATGAAAATAATAATGATTGTTGGAAATACATTGAAAAGATTAAATGATAAAAATAAATGTCTAAGGCGTGAAAGTATTATTCTTAAAGATAACTCTGCCCCCTCATAATACTAAACTAGGTGTGTAAAGCTCTAGTGGCTAATCTCAAAATGCAATAGACCTTTGTTTTTATTCTGCACTGAGTAATCAAAGGAAATAGAACGATGTCATGTGTATAACCTAATAAAGGAAAGATATGAAAATGTCAATTAACATTTTTTTGATTTTGATATATCTATATCACTTTCCAATTATATTTGGAGTAACAACTTATAGGTAAAAGAAAGAGGGGCCTTTAAGATACATTTATAAATAAGTTGGTAATTAAAAAAGAGGATGACTGTTGTATAGCCGTTATAAAATAATAAAAGAGTTTTATGTAGAAATAAATGAAACATTATAAAGCCATGATACTGATGTTAGAAAGTCATTATATAGTCGTTACATGATTGTTAAATAACTGTTATAAAACGTTGCAAAACCGTTTTATATTAATGGAAGACAAAGCCGTTCACAATTGATAATGGTAAAAAACCATTACAAAAATTAATAACTTTCAATAATTTAGGATTGATGAAATATCCAACAATCCCCCACATATTTCAAAAAAGTTTTTGAAGCGAAAATTTAGAATGATGCTAGGTTATTGTAGAGTAATACATAAAAATTGGTGCTTGTCGTTAGGGGCTAACGATACAACCTAAAAGGAGTGGATAGATTGTTTTAGAAAAATCGACAATCTTTTGTGGAAATTAGCTAACGCTAAGTAAAGATCAAGCCAAGATAATGTTTCAAAGCTCATGATTGTAGAGTGTGCTTGTGAGAGTAAAGGAGTGAGAGTAGCACACAACGATATATATTGGTTCGGCTTTATCTCAAAGCCTACGTCCATTCTTCAAGTAACAGCCACAAGTTAGGCTGGATTGCACTAAGTAATCCACCTGACAGTTATAATAGGCAAGCATTGATCCTATTATAAGATAGGTCACACTATCAAAACTCAATTGCTGCTCTTATTCTTGTACACTTTATTTAGAGAACAATCACTCAAACAGCACGAACACAACACTCCAAGGAACACAACTGAATGAAAATTTTTAGATCTTGGAATGTTTGCACTCTCTCTTCCTTGACTTTTAAGGTCCTCTCTTTTATATCATCTTCAATTTACTCGTTGGAGGTGGATTAGAAAGTAAAGAGCCATTGGAGTTACCATTGAGCTGCTATTTAAAGATAGATTTGTCCGTACAATCCTTTTTTCTAAATATTTACAGTCTACCTAAAAATTGCATCTACTACTATCCCTTCACTATAGTCTCTGACAAACCTATCAGATGACCTAGCTTCTCGATTATTGGTTTCAACTAGATTCTACTGTTTTGCGAATCCTCAGCCACAATAATTAGTTTGCTAACCCAACAAACATCACCAAATGTTAGTGGTTGCCACATCATGAACGTTTGATATTTGCAACTATAATATAGACATCGCCATCAGCTAAACTTTTGGTCCACTGGTACCATTTTACGGAAAATCCGTTTATGGACTTATTGCAAACTTCCATCCACTGGATCATATCATGGATATTGTGTAGTCTTTTCTACTAAAAATTTGCATACACCATAGTAAACATTATATTAAGGACAGTTTGATCATTATCAAATCACTTGTAGATGTTTCTCTAACAACTATGAAATAGGTCCTAGAAAGAATAAAATATAATTCACGAAGTAATTGACATAGTTTGAAAATTCCATGAATCACGAATTTCTTTTTGTAAAATAATAATTTTCATCGCTCACATTACACTCCCACATTGTTTGTTGTCCAACACGGTTTTGTGCTAATAGGCCATACGTGTGCTTGGTTTTTCATAAGTGCTTTAGGGTGCGCCAACAATTACGATAGGAGCAGTCCCTCTCCACATTTATATTGGTGATTTCATCAATTGTGTTCTGCGGTTTGATACACCACCAATAATGGCTACGTAATTTCTTTGAGAGCTTAGCTCAAGCTCTTTTTCCTTGCAATTTTGCACTATTCTCACCTTAGGAGGGACAACAATTTTTTCTAGTGCATCACCAGATCAACAAGTGACTTGTTGTTACCCATGTGAACCTAATTTATGGATCACCAATTAAATAGGTTGGGTTACCATCACCGTTGATTTTCTTCAAGCGGCTTGTCCATTTCCCTCGATGTATAGTCAAAGGGTAGGCCAAATTCACTTATGAATTTATGTAATCAATGGACATAATTCCATCTTTAAATAATTGCTTTAACACATCATGTCTTAACTAGACATGTCTTTTTCTCTTATTTTTTTTCCATTGAAAGTGTCATTCTTTGTAATGCTATTGCCCTTGGCAATCACAATGCCTAGAGACATCAAGTATTTACATTCCTAAATGAACAATTGCTAAGAAGTTTCTCACCTACTCGGGCTCGTTTTCAAACGTTAGTTTGAGAAAAATTTCCTTTCACCTAGAACTTCAGAAGTTATGGAATTACCAAAAATAATAAGTATTTTCTTTCTCCTTTCCTACCAAAGATATGAGGGACAAAGTGTTATTTTTTTTACATATATGCTTAGTAGGTCTACCACCCATTCTATCACATTTGCCACAATTGTGATATCTCAAAAATTTAGCCCATATTTTGAAATATATGAAATGGTTATTTTCTCGATGCGGTTATAGTTGCTTTACTCTGAACTAATCACTCACGAGTTAACTAATCTATTAAGGTGAGGCCGTAAGGGTTAAAACGCGAAGACTAGAGAATTCAATCGAGAAATCAACCGCTCAACCATAAGAATCGACAATGGTCAATATTACACTGTTATAAGTCAATTAGTCAATGGATATAAATTGATTTGATGGAAGTACGTAGTCGGTTTGAGAGTGATTCCACACGATTACAATATTCGCGTCGAATGATGATAAACCGATTTTCTATTGATCTTATATTCAGGATACGTAATTGAACTCTTGTGTTTACTTGACAACTGATGGTCATCCACAATTTGAAGAGGAACAAACGTGGATAAAAAATTATCGACCACCGGGTCAATTGCACGAGAGCCCTTAAAAGCAACCCAATGAGGTTGGGGCATACTAAAGTTTCGTTCGATCGATTTTAATCATAAAATTTAATTTGATTTTGGATATCAAACTTTTGAGGGTTGCAAGACTAATTTATTGGAGAATTCGCATCATTTTCCGTCAAATTGTCGGCAAATTTGAAATTTTCGAAAAAATAATTATTAGACAGAAATTTGAGATCGGAAAAGGAAAATCGGACCTAGTGGCAAAGTTGCGATTTGGTCAAAGCTTGACTTTCAAAGAAATAAAAAGAAAAAAAAAAGAAAGGAAATAAATGGTTGAAGGAGAGGGAATTAAGGAAGATATTTTTTGGAAAAAAAAATATTTTATTCTCTCTCTCTCTCCTCTCTTTCTCCTCCCCCTCATGCTTTCCCTCTGCTTAATTCCTCTCATCCCTTTTCTTTTCTCTTCTTCTTCTTCTTCTCTCTCCCCCCAATTGTCTCTTTTCCCCTCTCCCTCATGCCACCTTCTGCCACTTTCCCCCCATCTCTCATTTTTTTAATCATTCCTCTCTCTCTCTCTCTCTCTCTCTCTCTCTCTCTCTCTCTCTCTCTCATGCTACCACCTTCTACCCACATCCCCTCCCTTTTTTTTTTTCTTTTCTCTCCACCCTCTTTTCTCTTTCTCTTCTTCTTCCTCAAAGTTTCTTCCTCCCTCCTCTGTAAACTACCCATCTCCTTCTCCTTTGCTCCCAATTTTCCTCAAGCTTCTTCATTTTTTCTCCATCTTCTTCTTCTTTTATTTTTCTTCCTCCCTCATTTTCTTTCTCCCCATTTGGCGAAAGCTTCATCCCCCTCCTCATTCATTTTGCCGTCCACCACCATCATTGACGCCACTTCACCACCACCCAACATCATCATCCCACCACCCTTATTGTCCACCATCTCACCACCGTCGACCACCACCTCCATCACTGCCATCTTGTTGCCGCCGCCGCGCCATCTGTGCTGCCATTTCTTCGCCATCATCACCGTCGAACCACCACCAAGCCGAGCCCCCTTGGCCGTGAGTTCAAGTTTCACCGTTGTGGCTGTCGAGTTTCCGTTCGAGTTGCGAGCCTTATGTTTTCGTTGCCATCATGCCACTTTGTTGCTGCGAGCTCGCCGTTGCCGAAAACTTGTGAGTTAACTTCCTAATCGTGAATTAGGGTGTTAATTACATTTCGGGGATATATTAGTTAAGGATAATGATAGTCAGTATTAGTTAATTTTAGTTTAGCCTTAATTGCAAGTAAGGACGGTTTAGATTAAATTTAAGTGCGTTTAATTTAATTAATTGCGATTAGATTAATTAATCATGATTAGATTAATTAATTGAGTTTAGTATAATTAATCGCGATTATTTATTTAATCGTAATTTATTTATTTAATCGCTATATATTTAATTAATCATAATTATTTTAGTTAACAACAATTAATTTGAATTAAGTATAGCTAGGTTAATTAATCAAGTTTAGTTTAATTAATTGTAATTAGCCTAATTAATCGCGATAAGTGTAATTAATGATGGATTAGCCATTAAGTACAATTTTATGCCCATTTCTCTAGATTCCGACTGTTTGCATGTGTGATGCTATGTTATTGGTTGCCCAATTATAGATTTTATTTGTTATAGAAAAGGGGTTTATAAGCAAAAAAATAGAGAATTTTGAGGTGTCGAGGTTTGGATGCCAAATTTTACGTACTAAATAAAGCAATGGGGTTTTTTAAAATAGAAGTATGCAAAGTTTGACGGGTTGATTTCAAATACATGACCACATACGAATATTTTATTGGGATTTTTAAATGCAAAAAATTGCCAAGCTAATTATTCGAAAACGAACTCTTTTGTTTTGGGCTAATTAATGGCAATAAGAATTAGTTTGATTATTGGCGTGCTTGTGTGGTCATTTAAGTGAACCGTCACCCAATAGGAGTTTGGGGAAAATACGTGATTTTTATCGGATGCTGACGGGGTCCGATCTGAGTTGCGGTTGAGGCCAAACCAATGCTCCTTTATGGAATGCCATTTAGGCGGAGGTTCTAGACAATGCTTTGTGCCCAATAGGGTGAGACAATGCCTGTTATGCCGAGAAGACCACCAACTTGTGTGTTGGCCGTGACCCGAGGGATCATAATAATCGGAACACGTGTGAATAATTGTGATACATTGTGCCTTATTATGGGGTAAAACTATGAGGCACGGTATGGGACGTTTCAAAACCGGTTTTACCTTATAATCGAGACTCGTGTGGATGCTTGGTGCATGAGAGTTATGTATTCTGATTATTGATTATGCTTATTGTATTGATAATGGCATATGTGACGTACTAATATGCAGGGGTGTGCTAAGGTGAGGTAAGATTGTGTGCCGTTGCATGTTTAGACTGCATTCGATATGAATTTGCATCCTAATAAGGGGTTAGGCCATTAACTCGCTGAGATTTATATCTCACACCATTGTTATTAAATATTTTTAGACTCGTAGTATGGAGGATCGTCGCATGCGGTTTGGGGTCCCAATGGCGTCACCTTTGGTTGGCCTTACGTTAGTGAAGTTTAGGCTAACCCTGACCCTCTTGCTGATTTTTCAGATGATTGGTAGGGAGTTGCAGTGTAAGGGCTTGTAAATATTAAGTTTCCTAGGGTTATCAAACAAATAAATAAAAGCAGTGTTTTGCAAATGTTTTTCTTGTGTGTACTATCCCCAAGTTTTGTTAATTCACTGGGTGTTTATATTAAGTTCTTCTGCATGCGTTAATCAAAAGATAAAAATAACGAATTCGGTGACGCATCCTGGGACGTCACAATATAATCGATCGTCGTGGATGTTTGTGTGCTCGGGGTTTAGGGCATGACAACAATATTAGCTATGGAAATGATCACAGCAATTATATCACTAGAATCATCTACTTCAACCAAGTTGTCTTTTGGTTTAGCAGGATTATCATTTCTCCCACAATTTTTTGTTTGGCTGAACACCTTCACTAGGGTGAATACACATTCATTTGTGGATTTTATCTCATATGAATTTGAGATTCAATGAGCATTAGAGTTTTTTTTTTTTTTTTAAATAGTGGGAATCCACTACATGGGATGCCATGACTTATGAATCTGCTTGCATAGAGACACCCTTGCAACTTGCAAGCACATGAGTGGATGCACACATACGCCACTTTCAAGTTTAAAAAATACATGCCAATAGTTGGTGACGCAAAATATTCATTGCTCATAATCGCAACAAAATATATTAGACCACATTGCTAGTACATGCAGTCCAGCACCACCCAGTAAGCACGGTCCTTAATTAGAACTAAAAATGAGGTCTAACACACTTGAAAGTACCTAAAAACTGTTGATGGTGATTTTTAAACATGCTTTGAACCCTAGAAAAGAGATTAGAAATTACCCATAATCATGAACATGTAAGAGAATAATCAAACCTAGCTCATTACATTCAAATTCCCATGTAATAGATAATGCCAAACATTCTCTTCTCTTTCCTTCAGCACCTCATGATCTCAAAGTACCATGCATGAGCATCATTAGAAATGCACAATGAACTCAATCCGAGCGAACCTCAGCTTCATTTCCGAACGTACATGACACAAGCACACGGCCAAACACAATTGCAAGTAAAACCAAACAAAAGACATTACACATCACCCATGGCTTGACAAGTGAGCACTTAGCTAGCCTTAACAACGAAATCTACCTTCCAAGGGGAGAAAAAGGAACCTTACTTATCTCGGCAAAATTGAGAACTAACCTAGATAGCTTGGTGGGTTGAGGATGCAAGGCCGACGAGAAAGGAAAAGGTATGCAAGATAGGAGGAGGAGGAGAAGTGAGCCAAAGGTTGGAGGGAATGGATGGGGGTGGTTCCCTATTTATATGCCAAGCTTCATTTAATGACCCTAACAAGTGGTACAATGAGCTTTCTTGGAGTGGCACGGCTAGTTTGATAGTGTGGCGCCCTAAGGTTCTAGGGGAATGATTAAGGACAAAGGGCATTCTTCTTATTGGTCCATTTGTACTAATGAGTCATTTATCATTTATGAATTGGCTAACTTGCCTTCCAAGGCTCATATTAGGGTCATGATGACCTAAGTTTATAGGGACACCTAAGATGTTGAATCACTCTCTTTCATTAATGACTAGCCTCCAAGGAACACATGCTACTTATTCTCCAAGCCACTCCTAATTGGTCCATCTAATCTTGTGAGTCACCATTTCATCATTATTTGCCATAACTTAATCTTCAAGGAAAATCTTATGCAATGGTGATCGAATCCTCAAATAGCCACCTAAACTAGTGATTCATCCCTTCATTTAATGCTTAAGATATGGCCATCATAAGTCTTGGATTTTTGGCACAGTTTTCATGATTTTCTTGCTCATTAAGCCAAGGATTCTAGAACCTTCCATGGTTTACTTAAGCCAACTTGCTATCCAAGTTTCTTCTCTTTAACACACTAAGTGTAACATCCTTGATTTCGACCCCATAAGGATTGGCCATAAGGTCCTAAAGGATCAATCATGGGCTATTGGCCATGGATCAATTAGTTCGATCGGTAAGGAATCACGGATCGGTCATGGACCGACCAACCGACTGGTCACGAACTAATCAAGGTGTCAGCCGTGAATTTCTATCAACCATACTAATGGGATAAGATCACCAGCTCATAAGATGACCTTTTGATCATGAGGATTGATCATGGGATGATTTTGGATCGGCGGATGGTCACGATTGGTCATAGTGCTCGGCTACAAGTGATTAAACTTAGCTATGTATTGATACACGAATGATCCGATGCTATCAAATGTGATCATCTTCGACTAAAAATGCATTATTTCCTATTTGATTCTTAGTGATCGGAAAGAAATCTTGAATTGGTGATGTTTGATCATGGACTGGTAATGCAATCGACCATGAACCCTACTTTGGTGGATCGGATGCCGATTGGAATAAGCCTAGGGATAGACCCGGCTATTCCATAATTAATTCTAAGATCCATGAGTGCCTTGACTTAATGATAGGCCATGAGAAGCCTTAAGATTGGCCTTGAATTGACCAAAGGCAATCGATCCTTTAGGCCGACGGACCGTTCAAGGGAATGGTTTGGGCAAGCATGGGGCGTGATGGCCGAACCTTAGGTGTACGTGATTTGATTTTTCGAGATGTACCTAATGACCCCTTCTCCGACTCGAAACCAACTTGGATGATAGAATTCTCTAGACTGCCTTATTAATGAAGAAAAAGACAAAAGTAAATAAATTCTAGAAACCCCTCATTAAATGAAGGGGTGAGTTGTTCTTTGAATAGTCAAAAGTCATGAAGGCAGCCAAAATATCTTTGAAGATTCTAGAAAAAGGTAGCACACATGTTGACCAATTAGAGAGCGATACACGAACCCTCCTTAATGACTGAATGTTCTAGAATTGCTGAGTTGGCACCTATAGCACAATTATTGTCAAACTTCATTAAATGTCCATTAAATGCGGCATATAGGTGGACCAATGGAAGAACGAAAAGCGGGCCATCATTGATGATGCCTAGGAGCTTAGATTGCCAAGTAAGGCCTTTAGCCATGCCAACTCACTTTCTAGGTGTAATTATGAGGCAAAATAGACTTGCCACCTAAGGACTTTAGGCAGGACACTTGGAAAAATTAGAGTGAACCATTTGGCTTGGTAATGGTGGCTTCAGATTTGCCTTGGAGAAGAAGTTAGTAATTCATACTTAGGTGTCATCTAGAATCTTAGGTTATGATGAGCCTAAAGGATAGCCTTGGTGATCAAGCCAAAGGCCAACCAATCAAGAGAAGACATTAGGCATCAAGGGGCTTATGTGTCCCCTAGGGCCATAGGCACATCATAAGCCTAAAGTGAGCCTTGGAGGGTAGGTAAATAGATGGACCAATCGCAATCAAACATGAAAAAGTATAGGCGCCAACTAAGGAGACTAGATAGGCCAACTCGTTCCTTAGGCTTAATCATGAGATTGGCACCAATAATTGAAGAGGAGGAGGCCTATAAATAGGAGAAGGCATCCTCACATTTTGGAGGCTTAGCTATTCTCTCCTTTCCTCTCCCTTTCTCTCCTCTCTTTCACATCCTTCTATTCCAAGCCATCTTAGGAGCCGTTCGGTTACCAAAGGAGCATCTTGGAGCTAGGCTCAAAAGTAGTAAGTAGAATCTCTAACTCTTGACTAGGCGATAGCCTACATCGTCGAGTTTAGTGATGTGCTCACTCGTATGAGCCGTGTGTATGTTGTAATGTTCTTTTGTGTGTTTGCTCATGTTTGCATGCTTGAGTATGTTCACGCCTCGGGATGACATCAAGGTTTGCTTGGCTTGGAATTAATGTCAAGTCGCAATAGCCTAAGCATGCGACTCAAGCCATGAACCAAGAATCATTTCCGGCATATTTTATAATATGATGTTGAGGGTCATGGCACACTCACTTGAATGAGCATACCCTCGGGCCTTGCATACGTTGGTTAAGATAAAAGATGAAAAACCAGCTTGTGTGATGAACTTGTGCGTGTACTTAAAGAGGAAAAAGTGCATGTCACCACATAGCATTGGCTGTGATGCCTCGTTCAATGAACGGGATACCCTAGTTAAGTCAGGATGCCTAGGTTTGAGCCCGGATGGCTTGGGTAAGCTAGCCTTTGGATGCCCTGGTTAAGCCAGGATGCCTGGGTTGAGCCTGGATGCCTTGGTGAGCTAGTGCCAGGATGCTTTAGTTGAGTCGGGATGCCCTGGTTGAACCCGGATGCCTAGCTTGAAGCTGGATGCCTCGGTTGAGTCGGGAAGGCTTGGTTGAGCCAGGACGACGGTAAATGGATTTGCATGAGTGCCGGTATATGCATAAGCATGATATGTTAATGTGTTCATTGATATGTTGAAAGTAAGCATGCATTGAAGTATGCGGTAATGTACATCTGCATGTAATTGAGGATAACTATAAGTTTGTTATTGATCTACTATTGACATTGCATTGTAAGTGTTGTACCTATTGGATTTTGATGATGAGATATCCTCCTAGTAGAGAATTATGGATTTTTACTTATTGAGTCTATGACTCACCCCGTTGTTTTTCGTAATTGTAGGCATGAGGAAGTTGCAGTCTCGCTAGAGGAGTTAAGGTTTATCCTAGCCTTTTGAAGATGTAGTGATTATAAATATAACGGCTGCGATAAAAGGGCTTGTAAATGTAACCGATGTAATTATATGTTTGTAAATGATTGTTTTCCTGGCTGCCGCTTGTTGTTTGAGTGTTGTTTGTAACGCTTCCGCATGTGCTTAATGAAAAGATAGAAAGAAACGGGATGGTGACGCGCACGGGATGTTGCGAAAATAACCCTTACTGCTTGAGACCTTCGAGATGGAGTTGGGGTAGTGACACTAAGGTCCAAAAGAATTTAATGCATTCTTATCTTCAAGCCAAGAAGTCTCTAAATTAGCTTGCTCCTCAAATTGAGCGTGTAGGCCCCTTCCCTTCCAAGTTGGGCGTGTGACTTATTATTTTGAAACTCGATAACCCATCTAAGTCCAACAATAACTTATCATGTCAATAAACCATCATATAACCATTAACAAGTCCTAAGCTACTCCCTAAATGCAACGATAACCCTAATCAAGGGCTAAAGGGCTACTCACAAACTAATATAAGCTTTGTAAGGTGACGGGAGAGGTGTGACAAACCTGGACAGTGGTTGGTCCCACATGCATAGTGTGTTGGTGAGTTAGGCGATGGCTAGTCATAGCTTCAGTGGTGGCTTAGCGGTAGTCCGACGGTGGTTTAATGTCAACATAGCCTCCAGGCTTCGTGAGGGACTAAATCGGAGAAGAAATATGTGAGAGGGAGCTTTGACAAGGGTTGAACAATACTGAACATCCCTTGAGGAGGCTAGTCGGTTGGCTTTAGGCGGTGGTTCAATAATGTGAAGGGCGGTCCGGTGTCGGGGTTCAAAGGATGGTCGCTTGTGAGGTAAAACAAGAGGAAAAATGGAAGAAATAAGCTTGAAATGAAGATGAGGATGGCTATGGGGTTCTGAGCGGCGGGGGTTACTTTTGCAACATCCAAGGCTCGTCACCGTCCCAATTATTTTTTTCTCGTTACCATGCACATGTGAAAAGGTGAATAAACAACTCCCCTGATAAACAACAACTGGAAGACTGGGACCTACATCAGGCATAACACACTAATTTATATTATAACAATACTTTTACAAGCCATTTCTCTATGGGCCCTAATTTCTTTTTACGTTATAGTACAAGTTTTCCACATAGGCCAAGGGAAATCCTATCTCCTCTAGCGTGACCGCAGCTCCCAAAACGATGCAAGACTTCCATGCCTACAAGACTAAAAGATGAGGGATGAGTTTTGAGGAAGCCGAGTAAGTAAAATTCATAATTCTCCACTAGGAAAGTATCTCATCATTGAAGTCTAACAAGTACAACACTCGCAAACTATGTCGATGGTAGATCAATCGCAGGTCCATTGCCACCTCTCAACTATCTGTATGCGATCCACTTTCAACTTACCAAATAAGCTATTCCACTAACAAGTTTATCAACATCATATAGTAACATGTTCAATAAGTTCATTAACCATATAAATGGTTCTTCCCATACTTTCAGGGGCTTCCAGCCATAGGCTGGGCATCTGGCCTCAGGCAATGCATCCCATACTCTTGCGAGCTTCCCATACTTTCAGGGGCTTTTAAGCTTAATCACAGCATCTAGCCATCAAGTTAGGCATCCCATACTTTTAGGGACTTCCTGCCTCAACCAAGGCATCCGTTTAATGAATAAGGCATCATCTCCAACGCTATGTGAAGACGGGCGCTTTTTCCAAATTAGGTGTACACACATAATTGCATCACACAAGTCGATTCTTATCTTTTCTCTTAGCCAACACATGCATAGCTTGAAAGTGTGCTCATTTGTTCGCGTGTGCCATGAGTTCTTGCGCTACACTAATAAACACGCCAAGAATGATCCTTGGTCCATAACTTGAACCGATCACTTAGCGTCAATCCCTGCACTAGACAAGGCTAAAAAACAATACGCCTCAATATCAATCCGTGACCTTGAGGCTTGGGTACATCTTGCTTAGGTGAAGATCCTAAGCTTGAGGGACCTTGGCTCAACTTGATGTGAATATACCACATGTCGTGAATGATCCTCGGCTCCTGGTTTGATTGAATATCAAGTGCAAGTTCTCCGCACCAAACCGAACCCTAGAATTGACACCCTTTTGTGCCTTACTAAGATCTTGTGGATTTGGATGATTACCGTACCAATCAAGGTTTAGAATTGGCATGCCTCAATGTTGATTTAGTACCTTGCGGCCTTGGGCAATCCCCGCACCAAGCGAGATTTGGAATCGATACCTTGTTTATGCCAATTTAAGGCCTTATGGTTTGGATAGCCTTGCCTTATAATGAACTAAATCCGAGCGAACCTCAGCTTCATTTCTGGACGTACATGACATAAGCACATGACAAAACACAATAACAAGTAAAACCAAACAAAAGACATCACACACCATCCATGGCTTGACAAGTAAGCACTTAAGCTAACCTCAACAATGAAATCTACCTTCCAAGAGGAGAAAAAAGAACCTTACTTACCTTGGTGAACCTCGAAGACCAACTTAGATTATCTTGAGGGATTGAGGATGCAAGGCCAAGAGAAAGAAAATAGAGGAGGAAGGTGAGTGTTCAAGAGGAGGAAAGAGAAGAAAGTAGATGGCAATGGTAGAAATGAGGAGGGATCCTCCTATTTATACTACTCGGCGCCATCATTACCAAGACAAATGGTCCACTCTAATTTTTCCAAGCCTAAAGTCCTTAGTTGGCAAGTCTATTTGTGACATCCTGAAATTCGACCCCGTTTCAATAAAGTGAAATGGGCATTTCGTCAACGTGCCTATGGTCCTTTTTCTCTGAGCTGATCACTTACGAGTTAACTAACCTATTGAGTGAATCCGTTAAGGGATGTATTTGCGGTAAAATCCTTAAAAGCTACTTAATTGGTTGGATTGGACTAAAATTGCGTTTGATGGATTCTAACCACAGAATTGAATTCGATTTCGGGAATCGAATATTCTAGCGTGTCATAATTCACTTTTAGGATCCCGTCTCATCGTCCATCAAATTATTGACAAGTTTGAAATTTCAGAAAAGAATTATCGGAGGAAAAATCGAAGACCGAAATAAAATATAAAGGGAAAGAGAAAGGGGAAATAATAATAGTAATAAGAATAATGTGATTATCTTATTATGTTATTATTTTCTATTTCTTTTCTCTCTCCTTCTCTCTCTTTTCTTTTCCTCCTCGTGCGTGAACTCCCTCCACCGACTGCCCCCTGCTGTCTTCCACTTTGCTTCTCCTCCTTCACTTTTTCTTTTTGACTAGTCAAACTCTTATCTTCTTCTCTCTCTCTCATCTCTTCTTGTCTCTCTCTCTCGACACACACTCTCTCTCTCTCCTTCCCCTTGTTTGCATGACACCTAGCGAACCAGCGAAGAAGAAGCAGAAATAGCAGCACCGAGAGGAGAAGACCAGAGTAGCTTGTCATTGCCGCCCGTGCTCTACCACCCGCACGTTGCTCGTGCACTCCGCCTTCGCCTCTCCCTCATGCCCCTTAGCCGCTGCCGCCCTCCTTCTCTTCCTCTCTTTGTTTCGTGCGAAGCCCCAACGAAAGTAGAACTAGAAGCGGCTTTTGTTGCTGAGAAGTCGGAGTAGCAACCGCCCCGCCGTTCCGCCGTTTAGGCATGCGCCGCCCCACCGAGCTGCCGTCCGTCCCTCCCCTCACGCTAATCCAGCGCCGTCTAGCTCCAGTTGCCTCTGCCCAGCCCCTATTTGGCCACCATAGACCGCGGTTCGACCACCTTCGGCCGCCGTTCGACGCCGCCAGACCTTCACCGGCCCTCCCCCGTACCATGCCGCCCTTGTTGAAGTGATTTGTGGCTGTTTTGTGTTCTTTTTCAGCGTGTGCAGCCACCCTGTTGAGTGGGTATCCAGTTGGTTCAAGCTCGCTTTTGGGCCGTTTTCGGGCCCTGAACTCGAGCCGTGCTTTGAGAGGAATCAATCCTCGTGCCGTCCCCGTCAGATTGATCTGAGTTGCACGCGATTCCGGTGATTAATCTCACTAATCCTTGCTTAGTAGACTAATGATGCTTAAGGGTTAATTAGTTTTAATTAATTAGGTTTAGGTGGTTAGATTAGTATGGATTAATGTTTATTAGTCAATTGTGATGCGAATTAGACGAATTGAGTGTGCATTTAGTAAGTAGACATGGTCTACTATTTATTGAAGGTAGCTCGAGATTTTGCCCAACCCTTATCGGGCCTCAATTTGGCAATTCAGGCATAATTGGAATTTTTAGTAATTAAATATTATTTTTCGAAATTAATTTAATTAATTATTTATCTTCCGAAAATTCAATTGGGATGGCCGGTGGTCGAGAATTTTATGCTGGTGATCGTGGTGAAGTCCGTTTATTTAATTGAGCTCCAATTTGAGCTAAATTGGATTTATTGTAATTATTATTAATTTTTGAAATTAATTAATTAATTAATTAAATTTCGAAAATTAAGTTTGAGATGGTGACAACCGGAAATTTTGTGCTGATTGTCGTGGCATAGTCCGTTTATTTAATTGAGCTTTATTTTGTGCTAAATTGAATTATTTGTGAAAGTGGGAATTATTCTTTAATTGGATAATCTTTGGTTATTAATTGAAAAATAACCGGGCATCGGTTGATAATGCCAAAAATATATGAATGGACTATAGAAAATGTGGGAGTTATGGAAAGGAAAATATTATATTTTGGCTAAGGCCAGTTGTGTGCCCATGCATGATATTTTATTGAATATGATAAAAGATGAGAAGAAATACTGTGTGACGTGGTTCGGCGATTATTACATTGCTTTGGCATGTAGGATGCCTTAGAGAATGCACGTAAATTGTTGAATATTGATCATGCCTGTGTGGCGATAATTGATCATGCCTATGTGGCGATAATTAGTCGTGCCTGTATGGCGTAGCACATGCCTGTGTGGCGTAGATCGTGCCTGCATGGCCATATTTCCGTGTGTCGAGTATTGTGCCCGTGTGGCTGAAAGTAATTGGAATGCCTAAGAGCATGCACATAAAGTGTTTATTGTACATCACGTTGGCGAAATCGACGTCCGAAAGCATTAATGTAGCTCTGTGACTAATTATACTATTGGAGATTATTTAGTGCGGAGTGAGATGACCTAGAAATGGTCCAACTGACATGTACTCGACTAGGTCGATTGACCAATGATTTGATCCGTTGTTGTGAATTGATTGATTGAGTGGAAGTGACCTTGATGGTCCGATTGACATGTAATCAATTAGGTCGATTGATCGAGATATCAATCTATGATGTGATTGCTTGGGTGCCTATTGAATTGTGCTAATATACAGGTGGGATCTGAGGCCAAGGTAAGTTCTCTGACTCGTGTGTGCATAAGCAGTCCGGTTAATGTATTGGTTTCCTAATCGAGTCTTAGTGGGGTAGAACTTGCTGAGATGTAGTCTCATCCCGGTTGTGGAACAACATTTCAGGCCTGTAGATGAGCTTGTGGAGGAGGAACCAAAAGAGGACGATGAGCCGAAAAATGATGAAGAGCTTGAAGGATGTAAGCTCAGTGAAGAAAAGTCAGAAGAGGATCAGGATGATCCTGAGTATGACCTAGATGAGGATTGAAATCCCATCTCTTGGTGAACCTTTTGTATATGTGTAGATAGAGCGAGACTTTGAAGTTGTGAATAGTTTTGTGAAGTGCTCTGTCTAATGCCATGCATAAAGGTTTGGTTGTAGATTTCAATATGAAAAATATGGCGATACATAGTGCTTAATAAATGAAAGGGTCGGCGATACATAGTCCTGGGATATCACATTCTAAAATCAACCAAGTAGAAGGATGTGTGCGTGCCCGAGGATCGGGGCGTGACACTATTTGTCCAATAATTGCACTTAAGGAATGAGGTGGCATGGCTAAAAGATCTTGGTTGGCATTCTAGCTTCTAGGCATCATCAATGATGGCCTGTTTTTCGCTCTTTCATTGGACCACTTGTACCTCACATTTAATGAGCATTAAATGAAGTTTGGATAAGATGTCATCAATGTTGCCAACCCAGCATCTACATTCTTCAATCATTAATGAGGGGCTTAGGTTTCTCGCTCCGATTGGGCCACATATGCATTGTCCTTATCTTATCCACTAAATATATTTTTGACTTCATCATTACTTTTGAAAAGTCAAAGGACACATCACCCTCTTCATTAATGAGGGCATTCTAGAGTTTTTTTTTTTTTTTTTGTATTTTGTCCTTTTCTTCATCAAGAAGATGGTCTAAAGAATTTCATCGTCTAAGTTGGTTTCGAAGCTGAAGGAGGGATCATTAGATACACCTCGAAAAACCAAATCATGTACAGCCAAGATTCAGCCATCACGCCCTATGCTCGCCTAAACCATTCCTTTAGACGGTCAGTCGTCCTAAAGGGTTGATTGTCCTTAGATTGATTCAAGGCCAATCCTAAGGCTAGCCATGGCCTAGCATTAAGCCAAGGCACTCATGGACCTTAGAATTAATGACGGAATAGCCACTTCTATCACTGAGCTCATTCCGATCGGTACCCAATCCATCCATATGGTCCATGGTCCGCGCATTACCGATCCACGATCAGACATCACCAATTTGAGATTCCTCTCTAATCACTAAGAATTAAATAGGGAATGATTCTTTTTTGGTCAAAAGACGATCGCATTTGATCAAGTTGGATCATCCGTGTATCGATGCATAGCCAGGTAGAATCAACTGTGGCTAGGCATTATGACCTATCATGACTATCCTTGCCAATCCAAAATCATCCTGTGACCAATTCTCATAATCCAAAAGTCATCTTATGAGTTGGTGATTCAATCCCACCGGTATGGTTGGTAGGCCATTCATGGCCGACACCTCGGCCAATTCATGGGCAGTTGGTCAATCGGACCATGATCGATCCTTGATTCCTTACCGATCGAATCAATTGATCCCATGGCCAATGGCTCATGGTCGATCCATTCAGGACTTTATGGCCGATCTTCAAGGGGGAATCGAGGGTGTTACAACTCTCTCCCCTTTAAAAATTTCATCCCCGAAATATCATAATGTACCTAGGTATTCAAAAGAGGTGTGGGTACTTATGTCTCATGATTTCTTCACTTTCCCAAGTAGCGTCTTCTGTTCCATGGTGCTTCCATAGGACTTTGACTAAGAAAATTGCCCTGTTTCTGATTACTTACTCATGTCTATCCACGATCCACACTCGGTCTTCAATATACGACCCTTAGTCGTTTACCTCGATCTCTTTGAAGTTAAGCATATATGTTGGATTTGGCTCATACTTTCTTAATAGAGACGCAAGAAATGCATTATGTACTTGAGCAAGTTTCAATGGCAATGCCAACCGATAGGCCATATTCCCAATCCTTTCTAAGATTTCAAATGGTCCTATGTATCGTGGACTTAATTTGCCTTTCTTACCAAAACAAGACGTACCTTTCAATGGAGACACCTTGAGGAATACATGATCTCCTACTTGGAATTCTAGAGGCTTTCATCTTTTATATGCATAACTCTTTTGCCTATTTTGGGCGGCTCTAAGTCTCTTTCTAATTACATGCACTACCTCAATAGTAAGTTACACCAACTCAAGACTAGTAAGCTTCTTTTCCCCAACCTCATTCCAACAAGGTGGAGTTCTACAAGTCCGACTGTGTAACGCCTCAAATGGAATTGTCATGCCCTGACCCTCGAGCGCACGGCATCCTTCAATCTCTTCGGTCATGGAATTGCGACATCCCAGGATGCGTCGCCGATCTATTCATTTTAACTTTTGATTATATGCAAGCGAAAGCAGAACAAACATCTCCCAACCATTAACAAACAATAGGGATAGTAAAAGGCATACATGATAACACAATTTTTTTTTTTATATATGCATCTACTTTGTAAAACATAATCTTTCCTTACAACAAAAGCTTAGCCATTTACATGTCCGCGTAGTGGATTCCTTCATACTTCTCCAAGAACCGGGGTTGGTTTTAACCTAGCACCTCTATTCTATGAGGGCAACCACACCAATTGATATCCCCTATGCGTCTAGTACGCTCCACCTCAAATTACTCTAGCTTGAGCTTGGATAGCCATGATCAGGGCCTAAAAAAGTTAAACAATGAGGAATGAGATAAACTCAACGAGTAAAGTCCTTAAACCTCACGTAGGAGTGTTCTTCGCCTCAAAGACGTCCTAAACATTCAACTCATCTATCATTGGTAGATCAATAGCAAGGCGTTTCTATTAATAGAAATTAGGCCACTCAACATGCGACACTCCATCATGTGTCCAATCATAGTATAAACAATCACTACGTGAGTGCACCATTCCATTAAGCATACGACGTTTACAATTTAATAATCCAAGCATGAATAATAGTAAATCCATGCACAATGCAGCAACTTAAATCTCTCGAGTCCTAATCGAAGGTGTACAAATCCACAACCTTATACATGCCTTTTTGACTTAAAAATTGAGCTACGGGACTTTATCATGTCTCTCAAGTCATAAACAGGGTTGATCAAAGCATGTATGTGCCACATAAGTCACTGAAATGACATTTACCTCATGCACTTTTCTCATGTAACTATATATATATATATATCCATCCTACACATGTGCAGACTATGACATCATTCTCATCAAATGCAGTCAACATGCATGCACTTTACACATGTTGACATCTCAAGATTATCATGGCATCCCATACTACCATGCTATCCTTGAGACCATGCTGTGCAATATAATATAGTCATGCACCCATGCCATGCAATAATTCGGACCTGATCACATACAAATCTCATGCACTTTCCACACAAATATATCCAGATTATTTCAGCCACTCGGGACCCAAGGCCAACTCGAAGGTTCGCAATCATTCGGCGTAACTAGGCATCGTCCTGCCCCATCGACCATGGCATCATCTCGCGTATGCATACGCCTTAGGACAGCATTCCAATAAGAAGCTTCCCTTCAAAATCCATCCTTAAACGGCATCCTATTGACTTGGGGGCATCCAAACTTAATCAATCACCATCCCGCATAATCATACGCTTAAGACGGAACCATCACCCCGCATAATCATACACATCGGGGCATTTATGTGATGACATGAGCATACCATCACTCAAGCCCATTGTTTTCTTTCTCATTAGCCAAGTATGATTGCCTTAATAGCGTGCCAATGTAGTGTGTCTCATGATCTATCGAAACTACATTAATAAAATACGTCGAGCATGAAACAAGAGCTTGTGGTATGACACGATACGTTGAGCACCGGCCTAAGTCCAATTCGAATCGGAAACGATATGCCTCAAAATCACACTGAGACCAAGAAAGAACCAATCCGTCATGACATGATCACTGGTCTAGTACCAAACTTAGCTCAGGAACGATATGTCTCAATATCGCATCGAGGCCAAGAAAGACTGACCTGTCGTGACATGATCACCAATTTAGTATTGAACTTGGTTCGGGAACAATACGCTTCGGTATCGCCAATCCAAGAGAGAGACTTGACCTGACATGCTCCCACACACATCCAAGAACCATCGTGTATCCCGTCTCGAAGGCTTGAGGTGTTCTCATGCATCAACCATGGAAATGAACATATGCGTAAAGACTACTTCTAATGAACATAGATTAAAACATTGCCACTAATACTAAACAACATCACATAGAACAAGCACATCCAATAACATCATAAGTCGCTTCCAATGACAATCAAATCAAACAACCTTAGCATATTACCTTTCAAAATAGTCTTTCATTACTTATAATTATAGAATGCTATGAATGCTTACCCTCTTTAGCTTTGGAATTGTACAAGCATATATCATCTTCAAAAACTAGCATTCAACAAGCATACACACTTTAGAATTCACAACATAATGAACACTTATCATAATCAAGATATGTTATCGCATCCAATAACTTATAACTATAGCTTATCACATCTGATTATAATCTCTCAAAATAGCTTATCACTTTCAATGATAGTCGATCATAATAGCTTGTCACATCTAACTATAACTTATCGTGATAACTTATCGCATCCACTTAACACCTATCATGATAGCTTATCACCACTTATCACATAATCTAATCACCATCAACCATAAACCAAGGGTTAGGAAGCTACTTACTTCCAAAACTAGGCCATGGCAAACGGCGGCGATGGTGGCAAGGCTCACGTGTGGTGGCGGCTCTCGGTGAAGGCATGGCAAGGCGTGGTGGTGGCTGGTCGGCGGTCGGTAGCCCACGTTAAGGCTAGAATAGCCAAGGAATAGCAGCACATAGCTTGAGGGAGGTCCGGCAATGGCTTGGGACTTGCCACCAACATGTGGGAACGACAACATGGTGAGATCTCGTGGCAAGGGTAGCTTGGTGAGCTGAATGATGGATGGTGGCTCACGGCCACACAACCAAGAGGAAAACGAGAGAGAAATGGGTATGAGATGAGGGAGAGTGATGGAAAAAAATTCGTCCAAATGAGGTGTAGAGAGAGAAAGTGAGAGAAATGAATGCCCCTTGACTTAATGTCCTAACTTGGGGAGTAAGAACACATCTTGGCCCTCCATTCCAACTTGGGGAGTAAGAATAAATCCTATCTCTCCATCTTGCCACAAAAGTCAAAGCCTTCTAGATGCTAGGTTATTGTTCACGCACACTATTCACACACATGGGCCAGGTCCAAAATGTCCCAATTGTCTTAATGGGCTTGTCATTGGGCTTGATAAACTTGGGCTTGGGCTTAGTTAATCCAATTTGGGCCTAAACAAGCTTAATGGGCCTTAAAGGGCAAAACTGTAATTTCCACCTACTTGGGCCCTTGTGGCCGGAATTTAAATGAAATTTGGCCCATTGGACCTTTCCAAATTCATGGGCCCCCTTTGGGCTTCCAATTTTTGGCCCAATATGACTTATCCAAAAATTCGGGTTTACCAATAAATAAGGAATTTTATTAAGTAATGTACAATGATTGTCTCTTAATCCTTTATAGTTTGATACCTTTAATCGGATTATAATTTGTGGTTGAAACCTATCAATTGTGACTTTATCATAATTAAAACTAATGGGCAGCCTTTAGGAGTTTCGGAGTTCAACCGATGGTTGATTCAATATCAATCCACATTTAAGACCTTTTTCAATTCATGAATGATCTTCAATTGTCATGTAATCGTGAGGGGTCAATTGCTCGTTCCGAAATACACGATCATTTGGAATTGGTTTAGGGTTGTTCATAATTAATATAGTAATCATGCATAATCACCTGCAATTCGATTATATACTATTATTGAATCGATGTATAACTATTCCTTGATCGGTTTGAAATGGTTTAAGATTGTCCCTCATTGATCCTTATGGTTGAATTGTCAATCCATGGTTGAGTTCTCTGGTCATGCGCATCAAAATTCTAAATTGCCTTTCCCAAAAGATTTAACACTGTTGAATGGTTCATGAACCAATTCAAAGTGTAATTCTACTAATGGTGCATTGATAGAAGCAAACCCCTTATCATGTCCTAAATAGGGTTGAATTTTGAGGATGTCACAGGAACCATGCCAATACTCTATTGAAAACTTCAGCTCCGCCTTGCTTTCATTGCGCCACTCTAATTTCAACTTCTTTGAGATCTCTCATCCTAGAAAACTTTGGGGTCACAGCTTTAAGAATTGTTCAACTAGTCCTTGCATAGGGCGTTTGCCATTTCCATTTTTGTTTCCATTTGCAGAAGTATTAATTGAAGCAAAGGCTACTTGTTGTTGAGCCTGCTGATCCATCAAGCTCCCAACATTAGTCATAAATTGTAGAATTCCATCAAGCCAAGGGTCTCGTCTTGATTTTCCTTTCGAAGCATTCGGGTCTTGAGTTGATTTTCTATGGGTAGCCACTGGATCTTAGGAACTCACACTAGTTGCTGAGGAATATAGCTATAGAGTCCTAGAGGAATTGTCTATAACACAATCAAAGTCAGTCATCACCACTTTCATGAAGAAAGAACAATCAAACAAACAATTACATGCATGGCATGTTAATCCCAACTTTTTATCCCACGACTCCCGGAACACCTTATGACTCCCGATAATAACCCTTGCTATAATACCAAAAACTATCACGGCCTCAGCTCTACCTCTAGGGTCCTAAACGGCAGGGGTTACTTTTGCAACGTCCCAGGCTCATCGCCGTCTCGATTATTTTTTTTTATCTTGTTATCATGCACATGCAGAAACGTGAAGGAGCTAGTGATCTGATCCCATCGATATGGCCAATGGGCCATTCACAGCCGACACCTCGGCTAGTTCATGGCCAGTTGGTCAGTCGAACCATGATCGATCCTTGATTCCTTACTGATTGAATCGATCGATCCCATGGCCAATGGCCCATGGTCGATCCATTCAGGACTTTATGGCTGATCTTCATGGGGTTAGAGTCGAGGGTGTTATAGTTCGTACCAAGTGAGAGATTGAGTGTTTCAAGTGAGAAAATGAAAGTGAAAGTGAGAGAAGGTGAGTGGCTGACGGTGAGGGGGAGAGAAAGGAGAGAGAAGTGAGGTGTTGTCCTAATTAATGCATTGCCATCCAAGTCTTCCAAATCCCTCAAATCTAGGGTTCCATTTAATGAGGAAGTGACATCTTGAAGAGGAACAATGTGAGAGTGTAGGGAAGAGGGAGGAGAGAGACAAGAAAAAATATTGCTCCTAAATGCACATCAAATCCCTTGGCTCATGTCAATCAAGGTGGCTTAAGAAATAAGCAGAATCCTAACATTAAATGAGAAATAAAATTGCACTCAAGTGGCTAGGTTAGACTAGACTAGGCTAGGTAGGCTAGGATGGTCTCTTTCCCTTCCTCTTTGCCACCCAAAATTCAAGTACCGCCCCTCCTTAGCCAATTTCCATCTTTGCCCCTTTGTCCTTAGTCCAATGGAAGGGCATGTCAGTCCTTTCACCAAGATCTCATACTATTCATGCACTATTCACGTCCTTTTATGCACTTAATGCTAAGATCTTGTCAAAAGAGGGTTTGATGGGCTTGAAGGGCCCATGGGCCTCCCTTGGCCATCCATCCCTTAGGCATGTGGGCCTTGGGCCACCCACTTGGGGTTGGGCCTATTGGGTTCTTGTTCGTGGCCGGTTTCCACTTTTCCGCACTCGCACATCCTTCTCAATGAAAAACCAAGTTTTCACCCCTAGATGGCCTTTTCTTATGTTCTCGTGGTTTATCGATCATCAAGATAATCTCTTCCAACGATCTATTGCCGAAACAATTCTATTATGAAAAATCGGGTCGAAACAAGGATGCCACACAGCTTAACACCCACCAATTGGACATTGAAAATGAAGGAAAAAACCAAATAGCAACTCTAGTAGCCGACTTAGAATCCAACTCTATCTCAAGAAAATCTTGTCCATAAGTCTTCAGTGACAACGCTTTTAGCAGATTGCATAAGCATAGATCAGTTAGAGTCCACACACGATTATCAACCCCTTCATTCACGCAGACACGACACGATTCTCCTAATTCTGAGGATCAATTATATGTAATCTATGACCATGATTTTCTCCAAATAAAAATGGATATATAAATGAAAGATTAGCCCGATTTCTTTCCATTTCATTTCTGGTTTTCCTTTTCTTTTTCTTTTTAAGGAGCCACACAGAATCACAATGCTGTTTTAAAGATTTTCTAAATAAGTAATGTGAAAATTTGTAAGCATCCTTTGTAGGAAACATAATAACACAAATTTATGGAATATGTTTGACTCAATCAAATTAAATTTGAATAGAACACAAAAGACAAGAATTAGCAGAGACTTGCTTACATGACGTCAAATTTCAAAAAATATACTGAAAGGATCATGACCTATGTGTGTGTTCATCAACTTCAAGTGCCATAAACATAGCAAGGAGTCTTGCACTCACCTAATCCTATTACATAATTTGCACCAAATTTTAAGCTACTGCTATGAATTTGTCAAGCCAACAAAGGGAACCATTGTCCCATTTTAGGCTAAGAACCGTGTAAAGCAAACATTGATAGTAGTTCAAATCACTTAATTTTCAAACTCAATAGAGATCACCAGCAAAGTGAGGGATAACGGTGACGATTCCTAAAGAGACCGAAAAAGCACACGAATATGACATTTATTCCCTTTAGGCTTTAATTCAAAGGTTTCCAAAAAAAGATATTACCTGACATTCAACAACATTACCAAAACAACCAAAAGTTCTTTTGTGTTGATGCTCGGTAATGCTCCATGACAAACCATGAATTTGTGATATTTTTTCTTCACCATCTTTGAGTCCTCATTCAATTCCAACATCTATGGTAGCAGCGGTAATTATAGTTTGAGAATCCGTAAGGCACTTTTCCTTAAGATTGTTTGAAAAATGTTAGAGAATATGAAAATAATAATAATTGTTGGAAATATATGAAAAAGATTAGAAGATAAAAATAAATGTCCGAGGGTTGCAAGCATTGTTCTTAAAGATAATTCCACCTCTCGGAGTTCAAAACTCAGTGCATAAGACTCTGGCAACTATTCTCTCAAAATACAACAAACATTCTTCTTTATTCCGCACTAAATAATAGAAGGAAACAAAACAATGTTATGTGTATAACCTAGCAAAGAAAAGAAAAGATATGAAAAGATAAATTAACATATTATGGTTTTGATATATCTATATTACTTTACAATTAAGTTCAGAGTAACAACTTATTAGTAAAAGAAATAGAGAGCTGTTAAGAAATAGTTGTAAATAAATTGGTAATTAAAGAAAAAGATAAACTCTGTATAGCCATTATAAAATAATGAAGAGTTTTATGTAGAAATAAATGAAATGTTATAAAGAAAGCTGTTATATGGTCGTTACATTACTGTTAAATAACTTTTATAAAACTGTTACAGAACTATTTTATATTAATGGTAGATAAAAACCGTTACAAATTGATAATAGCAAAAAATTCATTACAAAAATTAATAAGTTCCAACATAATTGCCACCATTAAACAAGCTTTGGCTTGATAGGAATAGAATTTAGAAACCCCTATATACCCTACAAAACATTACAAGGAAGAAAAAAGCAGGACACCACTTTTGGATGCATAGTTGTCAAGCAATTCCCTACATTTGCCTAAGGGGGAAGTAAAGCAATAAAATCAGGAAACACCATTCACACTAGCATAAGTATATTTGGAATTTAGGTCAAAAGTTAAAAGTTTGATTTCTCCATCACCACTTGAAATTTAGATCTAATGAACTTCACTTTAATCATTGTGATTTTCACACTCTATCCGGCATGCATCACCCCCATAAAGTGATTCATATGGAATATAAAAATAACTATAAAGCTTGCTACACACAAAAGGCCAAAATAGAGTGATAAATGGTCACTCCAAGTTGAAGCGATCCCGATGCATCAGGTTCATTGCTTCAATCCCAATCTACTCCTTTAATGGGTGAAACTTTCTGGAAAAAAATTATCCTTAAGCCGAAACTCTAAAGGTTGATGCTGCTTGTATGGACAAGATTTCAGTCTGACTTTGTGCGGTTCAAAGTCTCTCTCTAACACCTCATGTGATATTAGACGAAATCTGAGTTAATTCTATCCCAATCAATCTCCTCTTGACAACTTGCTCCCAAAAAATAGGAGATATACACTTGCTTCCATATAAATTGTTCAAATGGAGCCATGCCAATATTTTGGTTGAAACTATTATTATAGAGGATCTCAACCATATGCAAGTGATCCTCCCAATTACCCCTAAAGCCAATTGCACAAGCTCTCAACATGTTCTTCAAGGTTTGAATAGTTCTCTCTAACTACCAATCGTTTGGGGTTAAAAGGCTGTGCTTGATTGAATTACAAAGCTGATTGGATTTGCATGTTACTTGAATAGAACACAAATGTTGACACCTAAATTTTTTGCCCAAAAACTCATTTGCATATAGATTATCTAGGTGTTTAGTATAGTTTTTTTATTTTAGTTTAATGGAAGATGTTTTTTCTAAAAAAGAAAGAAAGAAAGAAAAAAAAAGTAAGTAGGGCCAATGATCTAAATGTGACTAGCCAAGCCCAAGAGCTCAGATTGGAATTAAAATGACAAGTTGGGGCCAAAATGCAATTTTCAAAAGTTGAGGGACCAATTCGCAAATTTTGCAAAATTTCGCCTGAGCCCTTAAATCATCATCTTGGCCCCCAATTGAGTTGAAATTGAACTTGGGTCAGGTCTAATAAATCGAATTGGGTAAAAGGACCAAATTACATTGAATTAGGAATTTTCAGGCAAGAAAATGGCCAACTTTGAGGGATTCTCTTGCAAAATTGGGTGGAGACAATTGCAAAAAATGGTCAAGATCTTAAACTACTATACATGATCTTGCTAATTGACTAAAACCGCAGCAAAATTGATGGATTAAAGCACTCAAATCAGCTGTCAAAACCCAGCCCACGGTTAAGTCTCAATTCGGAGTTGCTAAGTAAGCATATTAGTGGCCCCACCATATCCTACTTAGCTGCCCAATCAGCTTGATCTTTGCAAGTGATGGAAGAATATAATTAGTAGTACAAGTGGAAAAAAATTGGCTAGGGATAAGCTGCCAAAGGCACGTGAAAATCGCAGCAAAATCCACACACTCAACAACTGCAAAAGTTGAAAATTTTGAAAATTTTGGCCAAAGTCAAAATTGGTGAACTAGCTCAATTGGCAGGCTTGGTAGGTAGACAAAAGACTAACCAAAAATCCCTTCATTCATGGGATAATATCACTGAAGCAAGCTCATTCATAGCATGAAAGGTAGGAGACAAGGAGGAGAGGAGAGAGCTCACAATCGTTCCGCAAAGATGCCCTCGGAAGCAACTCCAGAGAAGCAAAACTCAAAAATTCCAGACCGACCTTGGTGGAGAAAAGTGAAAATTTCACAAACTTATGGCCAAAAGTAGCCAAAACTGTCACATAGAAAGTGAAACTTCACTCACATATCTTTCCAACCATAGGTCACACGTCCCAAATGGAGATTGAGAAGGCCTCATAAAGCCCCCAAAACAGTACCCTCCTAGCGGGCCAAGAAAGTTCAATTTTAGAGGTCAACGAAAACCTCCGTTATCGGTTTTTTTTTTTCTCTTTTCTGCAGATCTCATTTTCCAGTTTGAAGGAGCCAACTTCCACGTGCTTTGGGAGGACAATTTCTTGGTTTCCTTGGCCAAGAGTTACTTGCAAAAAAACTAGGAAGCAAGGTAAGTATCCTAGGTGTATTTTTGTTCGAGTTTAAACATGTTTTATCATGTAAATCCAGAGGAAAACCAGTCTGGAAAACTGATTTCTGAGGTTGAAATTTTTCTAAGTGTTTAAAACCTCTTCAATAGCCCTACATGCTTGACTTGTTACTCCACTTTGCATGCGCTTTTTTTTTTTTTTGTCGTTGTGACTTTGATGAATGTTATATGGGAATACAAATGATGCATATGACAACCCAGTTTAGTCTTTAAATCTCATCGTGAACCATGAGATCATCTATAACATGAGCCAAAAACCAAGCCAATCCACATTGAGACATGGTTGGCCAACATAGATCATGCATGTATGCTTCTTGGAAAGTTTGTTTTGATGTGTCCGGTTGATCATTCTCTGTGATGATTGTTGCATTTGAAAGTCCATGTTACCTATTTTCATCCAGATGGAGTAATATTGCATATAGATGTTGCATGTGATGGTTGTCAGGGCTTCAATATGGGTATATGACATGTCTGTTTGACGGGTTCAAAACCAGATTTGCAAAATAGCTCCAACCCGCATATTGGAGGCTGTTTTCAGTTTGCTTCTTATGTGTTCTAGGCTGTGATTTCTAGCTAAACATGTTATTTGCATGTAATAGTATATCCTTGATACTTTGCTTCCACGTGAGATTGTTTATGGGTCGAGATTGAAGACTACGAACATGGCTTAAAGGAAGCTGTTTTGAGTGATTTGATGCATAAAATGTCGGAACCAAGCTTCGATTTTGAAAGGGTCGATTTAAGCTCGATTATTGTAATATTCATGTGCTGTGTTGTTCAATATTAACATATATCGGTTTAGGGAATTATTATTATTTAAAAAAATAAAAAATAAAAAATCGAAAAGTTTCAATATGTGTGTGTGTGTGTGTGTGTGTGTGTGTGTGTGTGTGTGTGTGTGTGTGTGTGTGTGTGTGTGTATAAGTGATAGATGGTATCAAATTAAGGCAAAAATGATATCTATGAAATTTTATTATTTTTATAAGGTCATTTTTCCTAATTTAATGTTATTTTGATATTTTATAATCATTTTGTAAATAATTTATTTTGCATAGATTAAAATTAACTACAGTAATTTCATACATATTTAAATTCCCATTTCGCTCACGGGGCTCCTGTCCCGAGGCGTGATAACAGGGCCATGTAATATAATTTGCCCGACTTGTATTGGGTTTTCCTTTTCCACATTTATTTTCAAGTCATTTCAATTTCTTGGATGTTTACTTACCGCACCGCTTTTCATTAATTTGAGTGTGAATTTCTCTTCTAAATTAGGTCATGATTAGTTTAAACATTAAGGATACAAAAACATTTGCGTGGACGCTTAGCGGTTTCATAAGGATTATAATTAGTAATCAAGATCGTATGGCCATTTAGATAAACAACCTTCCAAGTTAGTGGCACTGCAAGGGTGCTAATGGAAACATTGGCGTAAACAAGTCCCCGTTCCTAGAAATCTCTAGTTACGTAGGAATCGAGACAACACTCCCACATCTTGATTGGTTTCTCGCTGACCTCAATAGGCTAGTGGCGACTCCTAGAAATACATAGGTTGTTAAGAACTGAAATATGAAATCTAACGTCACGCGAGGTATAGGCTTGGGAGAGCCTGCACCTAATCTAGGGCCGTTGGTCTGCCTTTTTAGACAAACACCCCTAAACCATCTTCCTTTTCACCCATATGGAAAAAGAGAGGTCATAACAACAAAGAACACTGACCAAACTTGCAGGTTAGTTGAATAAGAAAATTGATTGAATTTGGGTCATGCGAGGATGAATAATACTAATAGAGATTCTTTTGCATATAAAAATTTGAAGTGAAATATTCTACGATACAGTAGCATAATACCTTCCATGAGTGCATATAAGTCGGATTATAAAAATGGTTTAGTGCATCATTAAGAAAAATTAGCACGACTTTATATTTAAAAAACAAAACATGATGATCTATCAAATAATTTCCTTTCTATAAAGGGCAAAGCCTTAACGCTGTGGAGTATAATGGTAGATTAAATGGACAAAGACAGGCATGTATGTACTTTATCTAATTATATGAATTTGAATTGCTACATCCCAAAAAATGCTTGACATTATTGAAAAGTCATTGGTAAACTTATTTTGAAACTAATTAAAAGTTAACTTGTTCAACTATTCTATTTCATCTTAAAAATAAAACAACAAAAAAGTTTCTTTCTTTACTCTTTAAGTACTCAATATTCATCTTTAATGACAATAACATAGGTCTAATTTTGTATAGCCTTATGAATCTGCTTTGCACGTATTAGGTATAAACATTTTTTAAATATTTTCCTCTATCACATAACTTATGTTACCTGTTCATATTACAACATAAAAGTTTAAAATAATATAAGATACTTGTAATTAGATTGAGGCTTTAAAGATGTATCACGGATTTTATACTTTCATTTACCAAACTTTTATTTATAGAAGAAAGGCTCCTCTCATTCAATTGTATTGAATTTGCTAAAGTTTCTTAAACTAATTACAAAACTTATAAACTTTTATTTGGAAAAAATGAAAGGCTTCTCTTACAAAATTAGACGCATAAATGCCAAAAGGTAAAATGTTGCCCTCAAGATTTAACGATGATATTACAATAAATCTCTAGGAAAATTGTCTAAAAAGTCTTAAGTATTGTACTTTTGTCAATTTAGTTATAAACATTTTCACATTTTGTCAATTGAACCTATTTAGCCAATTTTGGCCAATATTCACTATCTTGGACACCGGCTATCCTATATAGGGCCCGTTTGGTTCGGTTTTTGGGAAATGCCATTAGGAGAATGCAAATATCTTTGAGGGAAAGGGGCTTTCGGAAATGTTAAATCGTTTGGTAAATTTTAGCGTTGAAATGCAACTTAGCATAAATACCGTTTGGCAAAATTTACATTTGTAATTAGCTTTTGTTATTTTTTATTTTTTTAAAGTCTGAAATCAAATTCCGGCGGCCGGCCACTGCCGGCTAACCGCCGGTCACCACTGGACGGCCAGATTTGGCCGTCGCCGGACCGCCAGATTTGGCCTCAAGACCACCAGATCTGGCCGCCAAACGGCCAGATTTGGCATCGCCTGGTCGCCTGGCTTGCGCGAGACTAGGTGACGCCGGCTAAGGCCCGCGCTGAGATAGCTAGTATAAGCACCTAGAGGGGGTGAATAGGTGCATAAACAATTTATCGAGATACGGAAGCGATTCTAGGCAACTAATAGAAAGGAAGTTCTCTATTGATTAATAAAATGAAGTACGATTAAAGTAAAGAGAGTAAGGAAGAGAAAATTGAACACAAGGTTTATAGTGGTTTGACTTATTCCAAGCCTACGTCCACTCTTCCGCACTGATAGCCCACCGGCTGGATTTCACTATGAACAAAAGAGAAGTTACAGCACAGCCTTTCCTTGATTCCACAGTGTAGATGTTCTACCACATCTCCTCAAGATTTCTCACAAATATAGACTCTCTTTTGTATACAAAGTTTCGCTCAAAGAAATTGTCTAAACAACAGGAAGCTTCAGACTTTGAAATTCTTCTATCGCACACACCTCGAACAACTTAGAACGTCTTCCTTATATACTCCTTCATGCCATCATACCCATTGGCACTCACCAAAGGAATTCCTCCAATCTACTCGTTGGACGGAATCAATTAGGAAGATTATTCGAGCTATTAAAGGAACGTGTCGATAGCCCATCAATCCTGTTCACTCATACAATCAGGATCTCGGTTTCCATAAGTAGAACCTTCCAAGAATATTTAGGCAATTATCGGATCCTTAATCTTCGAGTCAATCTCAATCAATCAAAGGATTCCGTTATGTCTTTTCTAGCCAAGAGATCTTCTCCAGTCGATAAGGTCATATCCTTAATGAAACATTCAGTTCTAAATAACCTTTCTTCAACAGATTAGAGACTGTCAATGAGGATAGACTTTGAGTCTTGAGTCTGGCTATTCGGAGGTCTTCAGACTTTAAATAGCAGAGTCTGCAAGCGTTCAGACTAGACTGATGAAAATGTTTTGTCAGCTTCAAAACACTTTAAGAAGATTTCTCCAACAATCTCCCCATTTTTGATGGTGACAAAACTTTCCCGCAGATTTGGACAACTTTGACTTGCAAAACATTTCTCAAACACATATGCATATCTTATAGAGATAAATGGCTAAATGAATAATATTAGAATCTGCAATCACAGAAAATAGGTTAGTCTAGTATGCGATAAAGCCATCCATAAGATATCAATAGTAGTTAATAGAAGCAGTCAAGTCCAAGTCTAGTTCAGTTCTCATCCAGACACAAAAACAAAGTCAAACAGAGTTAAACATCAAAACAATCCAACAAAATCCAACAATCCACACAGTCCAACAAACCACACGATTATAAATCAAATTGTTCAAATCTTGCATCTCCCCCCCTTTTTGTCAGCATTAAAAATGTTGAGATGAAATAAAGTCAAGATTGCTTGGGAACGCGGACAAGTTGGAAATCTCCCATAGACTGAACGATGCCTTCCAGCCTTTTCAAGTCTTCCTTCAGTTGTGCAATCTCCTCACCCTTGGCATTGGCTTGAATCTGAACAGTGAGGGCTTGGATTTGATCATTCAATGAATATGAAGAAACTTGACTAGCATTTTGCAAGTTTTGAATCTCGCATCCCAGAGCATAGATTTGACCTCGCATCTCCAAGAGAATATCCATGATTCTGTGAAAATCTGCTGCATTATCAGTCTGAGTACTTGCTTCGGCTCGATTGGATGGAGTAAATGCAGACGATGGTAGATCAGCATAATCTCACAGGTTTGGCGATGAAACTTCATGACCTTCCTTTGGAAATTGAGAGGCATAAATGTCCTCTGGGTCTGCTGGAGAGCGACTGACTCCCTCACTTGCAGCAGGATATGAGGATTTCCCTCTTTTCTCTTGATCTCCCCCTGTTTCCATGCCTTCAGGTGGAGAAGAGTGTTCCTCAGGTTCCCTTCTTCTCTATTCTCTTCTTCTTCTTTCTCAGCTCTTTCCTTTTCAGCTTCTCTTTCTTCTTCTCCTTTCTCCTCTGCTTCCTTCTCCTCTGTCATTTGTTCCGATTCTTTCTCTGGAACAGAACGACTCAAATTCTTCAAAGCCATTGAAGAAATGGTGGGATTTTCATCATCATCTTCATCTTCATCTTCAACAATAAGAGCTCTTCTTTTCAGTTTTGAAGCAACCGAGGGCTCCTTTCCTTTCTGTTTTGATGAAGAAGAGGGTTGATGAGCTTTGACTGGAGTCTTCTCCTTGAATTTCTCCAATGCCTTGTTCAATTCCTTTAGACGCATTTTGGTCACCATTTTCAGTCCTACCACCATATGATCGCACAATCGAACACAAAAAATTTGCGGAGGCTGAATATTCAGATGTCTGAATAACTTCGTCACAAGACTTGGGTAAGGAAGTTGACCTTTGTCCTTCATCATGGCTCTATACATGTGGAACATAACGGTGTGAGGAAGAGAAAACCTTTTCCCATGAGGATGGTATACATTAGCTTTGCCTCTGAACTTGAAACATCAGTCTTGAAAGTTGATTTCGGTCGGAGGCAATTGATCACAATCTTGTGAAGCAAGATCTTGAACGCACTCATCCTTAAGTAGGAAATCTTTTCCTCTGTTCTCCTGTCCTTAACAAGTTCCAATGTAGCACAAGCAATAGAGACTTTGATCGGTTGATATCTTCCTCTCTCAACTCCTAACACCTCTGCTAGCATATCCATACCCACAACAAAGTCTTGATCTTTGACGCTGAAAGAAAATTTATTTGCATCCAAAAAGCTAAGATTTGAATAGAAATATGCGGTTAGTTCAGCATAGGCCTCTGTAGTGTCGGTGCAGAACTTTCTAAGTTGAAGATAACCGGACTTTTCCCTCAAGTTAACATTCATAGCATCCAGAAAATCAAAATCCACACTTTTAGGGTTTATCACCCCACGCTTCAACAATTTTGAGCACAAATCCTTTTGTTCTTTCGATCTGAACAAGTCTCCCATTTTTCCTCGATTTTCAACCGCAACACCCATTGTCGGTTGAAATTGGCTATATAGTTTGTCATCATCATTTCCATCTACAGGATTCACTCCCCAATCACGAGGATCACTTGGGATATTCGCAAGAGTTTCTTCAGCCACCCCTTTACGAGCAATTCCCAAACTTTCCATTTTTCGCAAAAAGATATATTCATTTCCATATCCTTTGTCTTTAAGAAAATCATCAACATAGTTCAAAGGAGTACGAGTCCCTTTTAAAGCATGATATAGCTTGTAAATAAAGGCAGGCTTTTGGACTCTTACAGGGTCTGCATCCTCAATGATTTCTTCCTCTTGTTGATGATCAACGCCTTGAGGACTAGATGGAGGAGAATGACGCTGCTGAGAATGTTGTGGGCTCTGCTGCTGATCTAGAGACACTTCTTCTTCGGTGAGATCGAAGTGCGTAGGCCCCTCACTCACTCGCCATGGTCCCTTGCTTGCGATTCTCGAAGACTTTCTTGAAGATGACATCTTTCTCAGTTTTTGGAAGATTCCTTGCTTGACTTTCCCAAGAAAGATGACAACTTTTTCGAAGATTAAACAAGGGAGAAAAACGAGAGTGGAAGATCGATCCTTTCTAGGTTTTTTGAGAGTAAAGTGAAGAGAAATCAACAGTGCACGATCGGTTAAAAAGAGAGATATACGAACCGTCACAAAAGAAAATAAAAAGATGCCTTTTCAAAATAACTGTCATTTTTCCGCGAAAATAGTCATTTCAAAAAAATAACTTCCTTTTTGAAAAGGAAACGATGCAATAATTACGTCGATTAAATATAGCAATAATTTAAACACAGTCTAACGATCGTACCTCTTCAAAATAAGATGAGTGTGAGAGAGAGAGAGAGAGAGAGAGAGAGACTAACTTACAGTCAATGTCTTGTTTGTCTGAGTCTTAGAGTCTTTAGACTTTGATTTCCTCATACCTCAAAATGTTGAGTCTGGAGCGGATGGTTTCAAATTGATTTTTCTCTAAAGACTTTGTAAATATATCTGCCAGTTGGTTCTTTGAATCAACAAATTGAATTGAAACATCTCCATTTTGAACATGGTCTCTAATAAGGTGATGTCGAATCTCTATATGCTTTGCTCTTGAGTGAAGAATTGGATTTTTGGTGAGATTTATAGCGCTGGTGTTGTCGCAATTAATCTCCGTGCATGAGTCTTCAATTCCAAAGTCTCTTAGCTATTGTTTTATCTATAGAATTTGTGAACAACAACTTCCGAGAGCTATATATTCTGCTTCTGCTGTAGAGAGAGCGACTGTACTTTGCTTTCTTAAAAATCAAGACACTGTCCTGCCTCTAAGTAGTTAACAAGTACTCGATGTGCTCTTTCTATTGACTCTGCATCCAGCAAGATCTGCGTCTGAATATCCAAGAAGAGTAAAGTCTCCCCTTTTTGGATACCAGAGACCAAAGCTTGAAGTTGATGAAATATATTTGATAATACGCTTTGCTGCATTTAAATGAGATTCTTTTGGGTTTGATTGAAAGCTGGCACAAATGCAAATACTAAACAAAATGTCAGGTCTAGAAGCAGTAAGATAAAGAAGTGATCCGATGATACTCCTGTACAGTTTTTGGTCGACTTTCTTTCCTCCTTCATCTTTGTCTATATTCAAGGAACTTGACATTGGTATGTCAGCCTTTTTGCAATTGTCCAGTCCAAACTTTTTGACAAGATCATTTGCATACTTTTCTTGATGAATGAAAGTTCCTTCCTTCAGTTGTTTTATTTGAAGTCAAAGAAAGAAGGTTAACTTACCCATCATGCTCATTTCAAATTCATCCTGCATAGTCTTAGAGAATTTCTTGCACAGACTTTCATTAAAGGATCCAAAAATAATATCATCGATATATATTTGAACAAGCAGAAAACTTTTGCTTTCTCTTTTAATAAAAAGAGTAGTGTCTACTTTACATTTAACAAAATCATTTCGAATTAAAAACTTACTTAGTCTGTCGTACCAAGCTCGAGGTGCTTGCTTTAAGTCATATAAGGCCTTTTTGAGTCTGAATACTAAGTCTGGTTTCCTTGGGTCTTCAAACCCGGGTGGTTGTTCCACATAAACTTCCTCATGGATGAATCCATTTAGGAAGACACTTTTGACATCCATCTGGAATAACCTGAAATTCTTATGACAAATAAATGCAAGTAATAAATGAATTGCTTCTAACCTTGCTACCGGTGCATAAGTCTCATCATAGTCGATCCCTTCTTCTTGTGTGTATCCTTTGGCCACAAGTCTAGCCTTGTTTCTTATGACTTTTCCTTTCTCGTCCATTTTGTTCCTGAAAACCCATTTAGCTCCAACAATTGATTTACCTTTTGGTTTAGGAGTCAGCTCCTAGATATCATTAATTCTGAATTGTCTGAGTTCTTCTTACATAGCTTCAATCTAGCTCTCATCGGATAAAGATTCTTCTATGCTTTTAGGTTCTATTTCAGAAATAAGAGCCACAACACTAGACTCTTCTCGCCTTTTGGATCTTGTGCGAATTCCTTCATTAATGTCACCAATAATAAGATCTTTAGGATGACTGGACTTATGTTTCCAGGTGCTAGTTAATTTATCAGATTGATGGTCACTTCCTTCACTTGAATCTTCAACGGTCACTTGTTGCTGGTACTTCAAAGTCTGAGCTACTTCTTGATATTTAGACTTTGGGGAGTCTGGAGCAGGTTCAGTCTCTTCAAGATGAGTCTGAATAGATTCATTTTGTATAGAATCTTGGAATTTGACATTCATTGATTCTTCCACAGTTTGAGTCTTCTTGTTGTAGACTCTATACGCTTTGCTTGTGGTTGAATATCCAAGGAAGATGCCTTCATCTGACTTTTCTTCAAACTTACCAACTCGATCATTTGCATTTTTCAATATAAAACATTTGCATCCGAATACATGAAAATATGAAATAATGGGCTTCTTTTCTTTGAATAGTTCATAGGGGGTTTTTTCTAGAATAGGCCTTAGAAAAACTCTATTGATAATATAACATGATGTTGAAATTGCTTCAGCCCAAAAACGTAAAGAGATATTGCTTTCAATTAAAAGATTTCTAGCCATTTCTTGAAGAGATCTATTCTTCCTTTCCACAACTCCGTTTTGCTCTGGAGTATATGGAAAGGAGAACAAATGCTGAAAACCAGATTCATCACAAAATTTTGCAAAATCTTGATTTTCAAATTCACCTCCATGATCTGTTTTTATACTTAAAATAACATACCCCTTTTCATTTTGAACCTTCTTAGCAAATCTTTCAAAGTAAGAGAAAGTTTCAGACTTACTTGCCAAGAAATATACCCAAGTAAATCGTGAGTAGTCATCCATAATTACTAGGCAATATTTCTTACCTCTAATGCTCTGCGATCTTGTTGGTCCAAAGAGATCCATATGCAAGAGCTGCAGTACACGATTAGTGGAAACTTAATTTATTGGCTTAAAGGAATTTCTTGCCTGTTTTCCCAATATACATGGTGTACATAAATCAGACTTTTGGTATGATAAATTGGGTAGACCACGCACAAGCTTCTTTGCTGAGATTTTGGCTATCTACTTCATGTTAATATGCCCAAGCTTTTTGTGCTGTAAGTTCACTTCGTCTTGGATTGAGATTAGACATTGCGATTCATCTGGTTTCACGTCCAAGAGGTAGATATTTCCATGTCTTCGACCCATGAATGACTGAGTAGAGTCTTTACTGGTTTCTGAACAAAAAATACCCTCTTGAAAGTTGATTCTAAAACCGGCATCACACAGCTGACTGATACTGAGCAAATTATAGTTGAGCCCTTCAACTAAAGAAACATTGCTTATTGTGAGGTTCCCAATCTTTACAGTTCCAAATCCCACTATTTTTCCTTTGCTGTTTCCTCCAAATGAGACTTTTCCACATTCACTTGAACAAGCTTTATGAAGCAATTTGAATCTCCTGTCATGTGTCTCGAGCATCCACTATCCATGTACCATTTCACCTTTTTCTTGATAGTGACCTGCATTTAAAAAGAGACTCAAGCTTTCTTTGGTACCCATATTTTCTTGGGTCCTTTTGAGTTAGTCTGATATGCGGTTTTTGCCCTAACTTTATTGACAGGTCTCCAAACCATAGGACATTCTTTCTCAAAATGATCTGCACTATTGCATTTTGAACATGTAAGAGCATTGCGACCTACTGGTTTTACAAAGGTCCTTTCAAAATGATTTTTGTAAGCATTTCTTGTGGGTCTTTGTTTAATTCTTTCTTTCACTTTAGGAAAATCGATTAAAGGGATGGTTTCAGCAGTCATTCCCAAACCAGATTTATTGAAATAAGGTCTTTGAACAGAAAGTATTTTTTCCAGTTTTTCAGATCCTAGAGAAAATCATTTGGAAATATTTGAGATATCATTTTTTAAGAATGCATTTTCTTTTAAAAGATTATTTTCACTTTCTTTGAGAGAAGAAACATCCTGGTCTAAGCATTTCACCTTTTCTTCCAAAATAATCTCTTGTTGTTTTAAAGCAGAATTTTCTTTTTTGAGTTCGGAAATTCTTTTAAAAGAAGTCTTAAGACTAAAACATAATTCATCAATGTATTTTGAAACTTTAATATGGATTTTGAAGTTACTTACCTCGAATTCACTTTCGAATCTGAATCGCCTCGGAGTTTGATTACGAATCGATTGTGCCATTAGACATATGTTGGCATAATCATCATCAATATCTTTGCAATCCGTATCACTCCAGGTTTCAGCTTTGAGAGCTTTTCGATATTTTTCAGTTTTTCCTTTCTTCTTTCTTAGAAGAGGACAGTTGGGTCTGATGTGTCCCTTTTTTTTACATTCAAAGCATACTACATCTTTGTTTGATTCATTATCTTCAGCAGACTTGGTCTGTTGCTTTTGAAAACTTTGTTTCTTTGAATTGAATCTTCTTCCTTTTCTCTTTCAGCTTTCTGAATCTTCTTATCATGAGAGCAAGTTCTTCATCATCCATGTCGTCTTCAAAATCTGTTACATCATAATCATCATTAGATTTTAATGCAATAGATTTCTTACATTTAGGATCTTCGTCTTCATTGATTCGTTCCACTTTATAAGACGAAGGGTCTCAACCAACTCATCGACGACAAAGGGCATGATTCTTTGGGTCTCTCGATTGAGGTCTTTATGTGATTCCAATCCTTGGAGAGTCCACGCAGAGCTTGTTTACTTTCATGGGATCAGAAATTGGTTGACCTTGATTTTCAAGACCATTCACAATTTTTGTAAAACGACTAAACATGTCAGTTATAGATTCTCCTGATTTCATTCTGAAGGCTTCGTATTGACCGAGAAGAATATTGATTCTAGTCTCTTTCACTCAATCGGTTCCTTCATAAGTAATGTGTAATTTATCCCAGACTTCTTTAGCTGTATCACAAGAATATATTCTGTTATATTCAGTAGGTGATAAAGCACAATATAAAGAATAAATTGCTTTTGCATCAAGAGCTTGTCTCTTGACTATCTCTTCCTGAGTCATTTCGCTAGACTCAACAGTGTCTTTTCCTCTTTTTGAGACAGATGCAGCTTTAGGAACGATTCCTTTTTCTATAACATCCCATTCCAGAGGATCCTTTGATCTTAAGAACGCCTTCATCTTGTTTTTCTATATGTTGTAGTCCTTTCCATCAAAGTAAGGCGGTCTGGTGTTGCTTTGCCCTTCTACCAGCCCTGGAGCCAACATACTAGCCATGGATCTTTAACTCTGAAGTAAAACACTTCAAACAAAGTGAGTACACGAGCTCTGATGCCAATTGAGATAGCTAGTATAAGCACCTAGAGGGGGTGAATAGGTGCATAAACAATTTATCGAGATACGGAAGCGATTCTAGGCAACTGATAGAAAGGAAGTTCTCTATTGATTAACAAAATGAAGTACGATTAAAGTAAAGAGAGTAAGGAAGAGAAAATTGAACACAAGGTTTATAGTGGTTTGACTTATTCCAAGCCTACGTCCACTCTTCCGCACTGATAACCCACCGGCTGGATTTCACTATGAACAAAAGAGAAGTTACAGCACGGCCTTTCCTTGATTCCACAGTGTAGATGTTCTACCATACCTCCTCAAGGTTTCTCACAAATATAGACTCTCTTTTGTATATAAAGTTTCGCTCAAAGAAATTGTCTAAACAATAGGAAGCTTCAGACTTTGAAATTCTTCTATCGCGCACACCTCGAACAACTTAGAACGTCTTCCTTATATACTCCTTCATACCATCATACCCGTTGGCACTTACCAAAGGAATTCCTCCAATCTACCCGTTGGACGGAATCAATTAGGAAGATTATTCGAGCTATTAAAGGAACGTGTCGATAGTCCATCAATCCTATTCGCCCAAACAATCAGGATCTCGGTTTCCATAAGTAGAACATTTCAAGAATATTTAGACAATCATCAGATCCTTAATCTTCGAGTTAATCTCGATTAATCAAAGGATTCCGTTATGTCTTTTCCAGCCAATAGATTTTCTCCAGTCGATAAGGTCATATCCTTAATGAAACATCCAGATTCGGATAACCTTTCTTCAACGGATTAGAGACTGTCAATGAAGATAGACTTTGAGTCTTGAGTCTGGCTGTCTGGAGGTCTTCAGACTTTAAATAGCAGAGTCTGCAAGCCTTCAGACTAGACTGATGGAAACGTTTTGTCAGTTTCAAAACACTTCAAGAAGATTTCTCCAACACGCGCGATCTTAGGCGGCGTCACCTAGTCACACGAGACCTAGCGACGCCGGCTGAGGTCGTGCGAGACCAGGCGACGCCGGCTGAGGTCGCGCGGACCTCAGCCGGCATCGCCTAGGCTCACGTGACAAGGCGACGCTGCCTGAGGTCGCCCGACCTCAGGCCACCTCGCCTGAGGTTGTGTGACCTCAGGCGAGGCTCTCGGTGGCCAGATCGCGGCTGAGAGCCGCCTTTGGCAAAGAAGAAGACGAACGGCGAAGGAGACGATGAACAGTGACGCGATGAACAGTAAAATCGCATACCCGGAATGCTCAATGCTCAAAGCAGGTCCCCCCCGGCATTCAGCTTTCAGCATTTAAAATGCCCACATTTCGCAAATGGGCATTCAAAAGCCTTTGCCAAACACCCAAAATTTCTCCAAAGGGGCTTTGGGGGTCCAAAGCCCCTTGGGAATGCCCAACCAAACACCCCCATAGCATGGCCAACACTGGCCTTAACAATTTTTTAAATAATTTTTTAATAATTTTTTTAGTTTTTTTTTCCCCTTTCTTCTTCTTTTGCTAGTGGTTAGCCACCGGCCATAGGCGATGGTCGGGCAGGCTAGCCTTACCCACAACAAATGAGGCTAGGTCGAGTGAGGGGAGCCCTCGCCCAAGCTAGGTCGGGCCAACCCTTGCCCAAGCCAAGTGGCCTTGCTAGGTGTTACCTTTGCCCAAGCGATGCCTGGTGAGGCTACCTTAGCTTGGCCTAAACTCATCAAATCTAGTGACGATCGGCCTCATTGTGGCTCGTCCTAGCTAGGTGAGGGTTGGCCTTGCCTAGCGAGATTGCCCTGGCTTGGGCAAGGCCGACCCTTACCGGGTCTTGCCAGGGCTGGTGACCGGGCCACCGACAAAAGGAAGAAGAAATGAAAAAAGAAAAGAAAAATCAGAAAAAATAATAAACAATTCAAATATAATATAATATAATTAAAATTGTCCACATTAGTGTTGGTTGTCCTATGTAGTATCGCCAACATTCACGTCAACAATTTGCGGCAAAAATTGGCTAGATGGAATTTACAAAATTAAAAGTTTAAGGATCGAATTGACAAAAGTGTAATACGTTTAGGACTTTTTATACAATTTTCCCATAAATCTCTCTACAATACTTGTTAATCTGGAAGGAAGCTTCCCCATTAGAGCTGTTATAGGATAGACGTTTTTCCCCATCTAGTTTAGACAGGATAGGTATACACTGTCTAAGTCTTCAGGGTCTGTTACTCCTTTCCTCTTATGATTAAATTGTCAAATCTAACGAAATGGCTCTTTGAAGAAAGACCTTATTCAGAGGAACTTTAGACAGGGTTGATCAGTCCAATCCATTTGTCATTCCACAGATTACATGTTTGAAACTCGATTGATCATCAGTCACTTCCGCAGCAAAGATATTGCTTTCTTCTTCTCGGTTTCCTGTCCAACCTTTTATTGTTGCCCCGGCTCCTACTTAATTTAAGACTCTCTGGTCTAATCTTTCAGGCTTGCAATTGTAATCTGAGTTCTCCTTACTACCAAATCCATCAAAAATTTCGAAAGAGAAAAGAAGACGAAAGGTACAGCGAAAGTGACTAAAAGATCTAGGCTATAGGAAGGGAAGCTCGATTGAGAAAGGCCAAAAGAAAGAAGTACGCTAGCAAGAAAGGTCATCAATCTTTTTCTAAGTGAGAAATCCAACTAAATGCCAAAAGTCCAGCTTAGTAGATGGCATCTCATTTCCAAGGCGGTACTACTAATCTTTCTCTTCTTCTTTCTTAAAGAAAATAAGTGATGTGGGAATGGCACTGACTTATAATCCTTCTCTTTGAGCGAAAACCTTACCAACTGAAGTTATAACTGAGTTGAATAGCCCGTGTTTTGAATTCGAATATATTATGGGGATGAGTCAAATTTACATTAATATGCATAATTAATAAGGAGGAACCGAAATGCAAGAACTTGCTAAGCTCGGCGACACAAATACTTAGCATAATTACTTCAAAAATTGACATTTAAATTTACATATGAAATTTAATAATTACATTGAGATATAATTAATTTTTAATGGATAAAATTTAGTTTTTAATCTTCCATAGATTTTGTGGTGCTCATACTTTGACCTGTATTCATCATGAGGCTCTAAGAACACTTCTTAAAGTATACAAATATTATCACATGGAATAACATATAATGAATTTTCAATAATTTTCCGAAACTTAAATTTTTTCACTTTAAGAAATGGGAGAAAGAGTCTTAACTAGAAGTTATAAATAGGCCAAATTTGGGCCCAGTAAAACGTTATTAACCACAAGCACAAGCCAGCTCCTATCTAAACTTAGGAATCACTTTAAACAAATTACTAGTCTCATTCTCGTGATAGACACTTGCTTTCCTAAAATTAAAAACTTACGAATCGGGTGAGAATTGATTGTGGAAAGGATTTACTAACCAAATCACCATATGAAAAGTTATTAACCACATGGAGGAATGGCTAATTGCGATAGGTCAAAAGTTACTAATCATTGAGAGACTCAAATATTCCATCCCAATTTGGTTGGCTTCAGTGTAATATGCCTCTGGTGAACAGCTGGTACACAAGTTTCATTATTTCCTGACGACTCCAAGTACATCAAAATATCGAATTAAACTTCCTCACCATCTCAAGATGTTGAGCTTAACTTATTTATCTTACTCAAATAAACATTAGATTAACCAAAAGACACATTCCACCTGAACTAGTTCATGATCAGTTTGGTGGTGCGTATTGCTCCGGGAGTTTGTTCTGGCAGTGCTATGCCGAAATGTGCCATGAGAAGCCAAACATGGCTGAGAAGCTCTCCTCCTTCGCTCAGGCTCTCGCAGTGTTCATAGCCTTTGCTTTGGCAAGCCGCAGATATTAGCATTCTCGCCCAGACGTTGCCGATAAGGTCCCATTTCTCAGCGACATGAGTCAACTGGTACGCAAGATAGCATGCGTCAAACAGCACCGACATGCTTTTGTCTCCGTGCATCTTCCACGCAGGGAGTCGAGTTCTCACTTTGAGCATAAGATGGCAGACGTTGCACAGATCTAGCGACTTTCTTGACTTGTGCGCATTCTTGCAGCCGCAATCATCGGTGTAAGAATGTGACTCTTTCTTGAATAATTTCTGCGCACACTTAATGATTGATGAGATGCTGCCTTCCTTCTTTAACAACTCAGCTTGCTTGTCTTCGAGGAACTTCTGAGAATCGACCAAAGTGTCTTCGTATTGAAACCCCCCTGTCCCGGTTGGCAACATGGGAGGATGGAATACTAAAAGATAGAGCATGTACCGCGAGACCAACTTACTCATTTTGAAGCTCAGGAGGTCTTTCGAGATTTTGCCATGTTTCTCCCCGCGGTCCTTGTAGTAACAGAGCTCAGTGGCGACGTGCCAGATGAGGATGCTCTGGTCAAACTCCAAGTCCACACTCCAGTTCAGCTCATTCCCATTTGACCGCGTCAGTATGTCGCGCGCCCCCAGCCTAATACTCTCCAACATGCCCTTCGGTGTGTAGGTCCGTTTCAGATGTTCGTCCGTTTCCTTCATGTGAAGGAAGATCCATTCTTTGAGGTTATTCTTGAACTCCTTGTAACCGATGTAGAAGTTCTTTTCCACCTTCATGTCTAGCCTGGTGAGCCACGGATACTTGGGGACGATCGTGCTTCCTTTCCTGATAGAAAATCTCAAGAGGCTGAACTGGGCTATGGAATTCGACCATCTTTTCTTCGGAAAGAGCTGGAGAGAAGTGATGGCAGACGAAAATGTAGATCTCTCGGGTTTCTGAAGGCGCCAGCGGTTGACCCAATCGGATGAAATTACTCGAAGAAGTGAGTAAATCTCTAAAAGTATAGTGGCACTTACAAGCAAGAAAGTTATACAGATGTCAACTTTAGGGTAATCCTTCTTATCCTGTAAGGAGAATAAGAACAGCACGGCACAGGGCACTGAGAGACTGATGACCCAACGAATGATGCCCCAAGCACGGTTCAGCAACTGCGCCTTAGTGTAGAGCAGATCGTACATGAACCCGAGCTCGATCTCCACGATCCCAAAAGCAGTCTTTGAATCCATGTTCTGGTCCATGAAAATGCGCTTACTGGCGGCCAGGCTGCCAGAGTTGAGGATCAGGCCCACGAAGAGAAGCTTGAAGATCTTGAACAACTGATAGGCTTTGAGCAGAGTCTTTTCATGGTCGTAGGCCTGACCGCTCACTGAGAGATCCTCTGCCGCCGAAAATTCCATGACCTCATCGAATTCGACCTGGTAACCCTCCTCTCTCTTCAGAAGATACTGCTCCATTTGCCTGGGGTATATGGGACCGAAATTGGGTAGAGAACGCATCGTATCTCGAAATCGATCTTTGCTCGCCAAGTACAAACACAATGTCTTCTCAGCATATTTGATGAACCCCACTAGGATTATACCCTTTGCTATCATTGATAGTGTAGACCCCGACAAGGCCATATAGTAAATGTAACACGCTAGCCCTACCTGGGCGCAAAGCCGTGCCAACTGCCTTAGCCATAGCTCGTTGTCTGCCAGGGCAAACGCAGTGATCGTGTCGGGCCCGCCCAAGTGGAGGAGAAGGAACGACGCCCATAATGCTGTGATCTGGCTCTTCGGGTCAAACGTCCCCTTCATTTCCTTGATGTTGGCCAGGCGGTTCGAGAGGACGCCGAGTGTTACGGTTGCTACAGACTCGGCCAATAGGTATGTCGTCCAGACCAGGAATTGGTTGCTCCACTTGGAGATGGATTTCCTCCGATCGCCTTGAGTTGCAAGGCTCAACTGGACGAGCAAGCTGAGGAGAATGAGCGACCGCAGCTCCCACTCCTTCCACAATTCACGAGTGTCTCGGAGGAGCAGCGAAAATCTCATGGTTATACTCGAAATGTCGGCACCCAAAGGCGCAATAATCGAAGTGCCGTCTCGAGGAGCAGTCAAACTTAGGATAATATATGGCGAGGATAAAGCAAGGCATAACAACATTAGCCTCAAATTTACCTCAGCATCATCGTCAGAAGCGCCACCATTTTATAAGCATTAACTTTGGGATAGGAATCAAATTCAGAAGCACTTCTTTACCCTGCATTACATTAGCACTTTTCAAAACATCCACGACACGGCACTTGCGACATCACTTTCTGATGCATAATTTTTCAAGCAATTCTCAGTATTTGCCCAAGGGTGAAGTAAAGTGACAAAATCAGATTCCGACATCCGTACTAGCATAAGCATAATCTGCTTTAATTGAGAAGATTAGAATATAGGTCAAGCGTTAAAATTTGGTTTCTCAATCACTACTTAAAATTAAAATTTTGTGAACTTCACTCTAATCACTATGATTTTAACACTCTGTCTGACACACATCACCAGCTAGACGTGATTCATGTGGGATATAAAAATCCCCTAGTTGGCTTGCCATGACAAAGTAAAGATGCACAAAAAGACCAAAAGAGGGCGATAAGTGCTTACTCCAAGTTGAAGCAATCTCGATACATCGAGTTGATTGCTTTGATTCCAAGCTACTCCTTTCATTAGTGAAACTTTCCAGAAAACATGATCTCTAAGCTGAAACTCTAGAGGTCATAGCTTCTTATTTGCACAAGATTTTGGTCCAACTTTGTGCAGTCCAAAGTTACTCTCCAACAACTCGTGTGACATTAGACGAAATCTTAATCTATTCTAGCCCAGTCAATCTCCTCTTGCCAACCTCCTCCAAGCAAATAGGAGATCTGTATTTGCATCCATATAACTATTTAGATAGAGCCATGCCAATACTTTGCTAAGTAGCTATTATTATAGTGGAGTTCAACCATAAGCAAGTGATACACTCCTAGCTACCTTAAAACCAATTACGCAAGCGCTCGGCATGTCCTCCAGGGTCTGAATAGTTCTCTCTCACTACCAACTATTTGGGGTTGAAAGGTCATGCTTGATTGAAAAACGTTGATTGGATCCACATGTTAGTTGAATAAAACACTAATTGAATAAGAACGCTGAATGAACTCTCATGCTGGTTGAATTAGAAAGGCAATTGAATTTGCATGCTGATTGTAATCCAGACGTCATATTAATTGTTAAATGTTCATCATCATGGAAATTTAACGTTGTTGCAAAGGTTCACACTAATTAAATTGCATGTTGTCATGATCAAGATTGGATCCATCCCGTTTGCCAGGCTTTCATCGGCAAGGTCTACTGATTGATTTGATTGGAAACATCCCTGTTTTCTTGTTTAGAAACGTACTGTTGGCTGTTCGTGTTTTGAACGATGCCTCATGTAGATTGGATTCCTCCATTGATTGATGCATTGCATATTTTGTTGGAAGAAAGTCGGCGGAAGACGACTTATCTCTATCTGATGTGCAATCATGAACAAAAATACTTTATGTTGGTCTGAATGCAATCATGAGGAAAACATTCGAATTTTACCGCGTAAATGCCAAATGTTCTTGTAAAGGAGAAATGGAACGACTTATTTTTCTTTTGATAGAAAGGGGAAAAGAAAAGGAGATGAATTTTTGAGCGTACGTTCTGCCAACCATGCCAACGGTTATCTTTAGACAACTTTTATACAACTCTCTCATATCCTTTTAAAGGGTGTCTTTCCATTGTAACATATCAAGACAAAACGGTGCGTTCTCATCGCACCCTATCATGAACGTACTAATTAAGTACAACATCTCTCACTCGGACATGATGGGCTTGATAGCGCTCTATCAAGAATATAAGACATTCAACATTCATTAACTTTACAAAACAATTCATACTGGCAAGTAAGCCATACGACCAGTGAGTATACCTGCACTTGAGAGCTCAAATTATGCACCTGTTAAGGATGACATAATGGCTACAACCCTAAAAAGAAATAAACAATTGATGTCTCATAGTGCCCCAAACATATTTTTTACATCAATCCAAGTATACCTATCCCTTAAAGGCTATATTTGACTATTCTCAAAAAACACCATGTATTTACAATTATATCCATAACCACATAAAGCGATATAATTGGTCAACCAGCAAATACATGTGATAGATGTAAAACAACAATAGTTTTCCTTTGCACTCATGTCTCTTTCCATTTCAGAACAACTACTTTCGTAGATACGTCCCATAAAGTCATATCTATTCATGACCGCCGGTAACATGCTAAAGTAGCAACATTGATCTTTTACTTCAAGAACATAGTTAGAAGTAACATAGAGCACAAAATGAGGTAAATTATAAATTACCTCAAGAGTTCACGTGATGAGTAAATAAGGATAATTTTACTAACCTTCCCTTGTCGGTCGTACAATGCACATGTAATATGAATTATATGCTATAGTGGATTTCTCTTTTTATAAGAGCATACGTCATTTATTAAATATATCAACTATACGGATCTTTGCTTAAACTTAGTCACGTGCTTTTCACATACTCAAGTTTAGCTCGAGTGCTATATCAACTCACTTTCTATAACGCCTAATTAAGTATTCGCATTCGGCATCTTTTAGGCATACATGATTGTGAGACTATCATGTTTGGTCTTATTATAAACAAATCAGAGACCTCATCTTGACTTCAATCAAGGCGACATATTATTTTATGTACTAAACTTGCTCTTCAACATTTATTTGTACATAATGTCTCATCTCAACGTGCTAACTGTAGCACTTGAGATGATTGCTCATGTGATTGAGCCAATCATTGCCTGCTGACATACTTTTCAATAATATATGTATGTATGTGCTAGTCTCATAATGAATTTTTATTTATTAATAAAACACCAAGTCACTAATAAACAAACAAGTACATACATATATCCACATATACATAAACCAATGATCCTCTACAATAACACATCACATTCTACGCAATCCTAGTGACATCCTGTGAGTCAAGAATATGCCTCTAGGAACAGCTTTTGTAAATGGATCAACAATCATTCTATTGGTTGAAATGTATTGTAGGATCACTTCTTTCGGCATTATTATATCTCTTATAAAGTTGTTCTTTATGTCAATGTGCTTTGTCCTTCCATGATACTTGGGATCTTTCACATAGGCAATGGTTACTTGCTATTGCAATAAACTATCACCGTTTTTGGAATCATAATGATAGTGGCTAAATTTTTCAAGAAACATTTTAGCCATATTGCCTTTTGCACTGTGGCAGAGCATGCAATAAATTCTGCCTCCATCGTAGACAAAGCCATGCATGTCTGTTTTTTGCTATTCTAAGAAATTGCACCTCCATTGAGTAAGAACGCATATCTAGAAGTCAATTTATGCTCATCTAGGTCTCCACCCCAATCAGCATCTGTATAGCCTAATAGGTGTAAATCATTCCCTTGGTAATAAAGTTGATAGTCCAGGGTGCTTTTTAAGTATTTTAGGATTCTCTTCACTGCTTTCCAATGTATTTGACCAGGATTTGATTGTATCGGCTCTCCAATCCTATGGCATAACATATGTCGAGTTGAGTATACATCATAGCACACATCAAACTTCCGACTGCACTTGCGTAAGGAACATCTTCCATTACTTTAATTTCTTATGGAGTCTTAGGACACATCCTAGTACTTAGGCCTTCACCTTGCATGATAGGAGTATTAATGGGATTACAGTGCTACATATTAAAATGCTTAAGAATCTTCATTATATAACACTCTTGTGATAAAGTAAAGAGTTTCCTTGATCGATCTTTTTCGATCTTAACTACTAATATATAAGTAGCTTCTCCCACGTCTTTCATTTCAAAATTGGAGGACAACTATTCTTTTATGATGATAACAAAAACCTTGTCATTTCCAACTAATAAAATATTGTCTACATAAAGTGATAAAATCACAAATTTATCTTCGGAACGCATGACATATATACAGTCATCTTCTTCGATCATCGTGAAACCAAAAGTGGTTATGGCTTGATGAAAATGAAGATATCATTGTCTAGATGATTGCTTAAGGCCATATATTGAGCAATGAAGTTTGCAAACTTTATGCTCTTGACCTTTAGCTATGAAACCTATTGGCTGCTTTATATAGATTTCCTGTGACATCCAGATTTTTGATTTTGTTTTTGCTTAAATGCAATGGGCTTCTCATCAACGTGCCTATGGCCATTTTCTTTGAGCTGATCACTCATGAGATAATTAATCTATCGGGTGAAGCCATTAAGGAATCTAAACACGACCGACTTGAGAATTCAATCAGAAATCGATAGCTCGACTGTGCTAATCTACAAGGGTCAATACGGCCCCGTTAAAGTCTATTAGAGACCGAAGATAGGTTGATTCAATAGAGGCATGTAATTAAATTGTTGGTGATTCCACCTGATTACAAAATTCATGTCGAACGGCACTAAATCAATTTTTCTATCTATTTTGTACCTTATGCCCGTAATTAAAATCTTGAGATTTTTACAACAACCGAGAGTCGCCTATGAGTCAGAGATGCACAATGTTCATAAAAAATAATCGACCATGGGTCAAATGCGCTAAAAATTCCTAAAAGCTACCCAGTAGGTTAGGTCATGCTAAAATCACGTTCGGTTGAAATTAACCACGAAATTAAACTCAATTTCAGGTATCAAAAGTTCTACCGTGTCATGATTTATTTTAGGAATGTTGACTCATCCTTTGAAGAATTTTTGGCAAGCTCGGATTTTTGGGCGAAAAATCAAAATTTGGCAAAATTAAACTGAGATATTCTGATGGTTGTTCTTGGGTGGATTTTTGGCCTTCAAGTTGGATCAATTGGCGGGGGAAATTGTGGAAATTCGTGTTGGGTGCTACCATGGCACTTTGGCCACCAAATTAGATTGAATTGGAGAGATTTGGTGTGAAATTGAAGATGAAATTGTTGAAATTCGTAGGCCATGGGGGGCTGCAGCTTTTTGGGCATCATTTGTGGCTTGTGGATGAAGATTGGGAGGGGAAATGACTACGGATCAAGGCTGGATACTTTAAGGGCCTTGCACTTGAGTGTTTTAGATTTTTTTAGCTTGACATTGTGGCCCTTTGTCCCCCCTCCAGCAGCAGCAACTGCTTCTTCTTCTTCCTCACTCCCTCACTCTCCATAGTTACTGAAACAAAACCAAAGAACCAGCAAAACAGCCACCAGCCCTCATCGAACTAGCCAGCTCTCCTCCGTTGCTGTCCAAGTCATCGCCAGTCCACCTGGGTCGCCTGTACACCTACCGATCACCCGCGAGGCTAGCCTTCCACCGCGTTCTGCACCTGCTTGACATCAGCCCTAGCCGCTTGTCGCGGTCAGCTTGGTTGCCCGTAGCCATCCCTGAGCCACCGCCATCACTGCCTTCGGCCCCTTTGCCTGTCCGCGTGCCAACCATCCCCCTTCCAGTCAAACCCATCCTCCAATAGTCTTCGGTCCAACCCAAAATAGAAGCCATCTCAGCTTTGGATTGAGAGCTTTGTGGGCTTTTTCGGGCCCTTTTCGGACCTCCTAAGGTGTCACTGTAGGCCTGAGTCTTGCTCGTCTTTGCGTCGTCGTCACCGTGAACTGATCGGCTCGTTAAAACTAGGGGTGAGCGGTTTCCGGTTACTTACAGGTTCCGCTTGGAACGTGGAACCTACCCTTAGGTACAGGTTCCTCAATTTTTGGAACTTGGAACCTACTTGTCAGAACCAGGAACTTGGAACCTACCCTGTCACAGGTTCTGGGGTCGGTTCTAGGTTCCAACAGTTTCCAACAGGTTCTTTATCTTTTTTTTTATTTTTAGTTAAAAAATGGAAATGAATGCAGCAATAATAACGACATAGCCATGAATCTTGCAACCTGATGCTAGAACACACTTCACATGCTAAACTGACTTGAAGCTACTGAAGATGCCCAATAAACTGATGATTACTCTCATTTAGACATTGCAAATAGCAAACCAGCTGGTAGGCAAAATTGGGCACTTACATCACTACTGCATACATACCACATAAGTTGAAATTCCTCAGAATTGACACAACTAAAAGCTCCCCAATGTCTAGAAGGATGACCACTAATAATCACTACCACACTATGAGAACAAGCACCGTGACCTCAACAAGCACTGAACGAGAAAAGTAGGTCCAACACAAGCCTATAAGTCTCATCTAAATAAGAAGATAAGGCCAATCATTAGCAGAACCGATCAAAGGCACTGAACGTTAAACACAATGTGTTGTAACAACGACAAGCTTAACAAGACATAAAGTTGAAGCAACATTAAAATTCACTAAAATCCCACCCCTGATACTATCAAAACCACATGAAGCAACATAAACTACCACAATTCACAGATCATCAGATATAAAAAATGCTCGTGCTCAAGAGTAACAAAGCAGCACTGTATCTAAGCAGCTATTTGCTTCCTTAAAAGTCTTCAATTTGCCTAAAAGCAATAATTAGAAAAGCATCGAGAGGTCTCTTTTGCAACAACTAAAAAGCTCTAACCTAAAGCAAAAGCACCTCCTCCCATGAAAACACCTCACAACCCTAGCTAGGTGCGGCGTCAGTGCCTGCGCTTTGTGTTGTACCTGAACGATTTCGGCGACAAAAATTAGGCCACAAAAAATAAAATTAAAAAAAAAGACAGCTTTTTTGGGACAAAACGTGAAGGAATTGGATATGAACCTGATCGTGTTGTCGGTCCGCATGCGAATCCAGTGAAGGATGGGCTTGTTTTGCCTCATCTTCTTCCCCAGCTTCTTCTTGATCTGGTGACGGCAAGCATGTGGCGACGGTGACGAAGGCACGAGTCTCACGGCACTAACGGCGGCATGAATGGTGCACCGAAGATGGCGGCGGTCGCGGCTCAACCCACGGCCAAGGGAGGAAGAGCTCAGTTCGGGCGGAGGTGGTGACAGTTCGGAGTAACGACGGCTCGGATGGCCGAGCAAGCGGTAGCAAGAGGTGGTGATGGTGGCTTGGGGATGGCGGTGGTGCCTCACGGCGGCGCGGACGGCGAGACAGCTCGTCAGGCTCAATGGCGAGATGGCTCGTCGGACGAGCAATGGGTGGTGGGGGTTCAGTGGCCAAGAGGTGGTGGTGAGTAGGGCGTGGGGTGACAGGTGTGGTGGTGGGTGAAGCAAAGAGCCAACGAGAGGAAGGAAGAAGAAGAAGAAGAAGAAGAAGTGGGGGGTTCGGCCGAGAGAGGGGGAAAGAGAAGAGAGAGAGAGAGAGAGAGGACAAGAAAAAAGTGGGGGGCAGGAAGTGACGTGAGGAGGAAAAAGGGGAGAAAAGAGAGAGAGAGAAAAAGAAAGGGAAAGGGGGGAAAATTGAACAGAAGGGGGGGAAATCGAGTGGAAGGGGTTAGGTTTTTTTTTTTTTTTAACTTGGCTGGTTCCGATTCCTCAGGTTCCGGTTCCTATGGGAACCGGAACCGGAACCAGAACCAGAGCTGCCGGTTCCCGGAAAAAGAGAATCGGGAATCGAATCGGAACCTCCAGTTCCGTTCTCCGATTCCCAGTTCTACCCGGGAACCACGCTCACCCCTAGTTAAAACGGTGAGTTTATTCTCTAAACCTTACTTAGGAGGTTAATTATGCTTAGAGGAGGATTAGTTTAGACTAAGTTTGGATTAAGAGGATTAGTTAGTGTAATTAGTTATTAGATAGTTAATTAGATTAATTAGGTGGTTAGATTAGTTTAATTAGAGGTTAATTAGATTATGTGATTTAGTTAGCTTAGTAGATTATTTAATTAAGTCCAATTAGATGGTTAGATTAGTGTATATAGCTTAGTTAATGAGTTATTTAATTATTTAGTAATTTATTTAATTATTTATTTATTTCTGGAAATTATACCGAGATAGCTGGTTGTCAGAATTTTGTATTGATCGTTGTGGTGCAGTTAGTTTGTGCAATGGATTGTTAATTTGCACAATTGGGTGCTGATTGATGATTTTGATTTATTATTTCAAAAATATGAAATGTTGATATTTAATTAGAAAAATACAAGGTGTCGATTTTTTATGCTGAAAAGGTTTTAAGTACTAAATAAAATCTTGGGATTTTTAAAAGAGAGGATATTGATTTATGGTTCGATTTGACCATGTGCCCGCACACAATTATTTTACTAGGTGTTTTTAATATAAAGAAAATAGGCTAATCTCATTATTTAAATTGAGATATTTGAATACAAAGAACGATGTTCTTAGCTGGGATTAGATGTATGTGTAATTGTTATGAGAACCCGTCGCGAGCGTTTATGCCGGACAATGCTCCTATATGGAATGCCTCACGTCAACGGATGCCGAATCACGGTAGAGGTCAGACCGATGCTCCTTTACGAATGTCATCTAGAGGTAGACATTGCCATGCTTGATGGGGTGAGATGATGCCTAGTTATGCCAGAAGACAGTCGACTGTTGAGTTGGTCGTGCCCGTGAGGCCGTAACTAATTGGAACTCTTGAATGAGTGATTTGAATGAGCCTAATTAAAGGACAAAATTGTGTGGCACGGAATGAGACGTGTCATAATGATTTGGCCTTATAATCGGGACCCCCGTGATTGATTGATATGTGGAAAGTGAAGCGTTTCAATTATTGAATACATTGACTATGTACATATGTTATATGAATTATACTGACGTGCGGGAATGTGCTGACGCGAGGTAAGTCATGTATCATGTGTGTTTAGGCCACCTCTAGGTGTCTTACCTTCCTAATCAGGGTTTAGGGTGTAGACTCGTTGAGACATTGTCTCACCCCATCATGGCTTATAATTTTTAGGTCCTTAGATGGAGGCACGTCACGTGCGATACAAGGTCCCGTAGACGATGAAGTTTGAGTTTAGCTTTTTCCTTATTCCTGGGACCATCCTGTCTCAGGAGTTGGTTGAGACCACAGTGTGGGTCGAAGAGGGCCTACCTTAGTTGGTACCTCATCGATTCATTGTGTGGTACATTAGCTTTCCTCAAGGGGGTTAGGAGGGTCCCCTGCAGGGTTTTGACGGGCCTCCCGTTGGGACCAGGGAATGGGAAGTTGATCATCCTATGGATCTTGACCCTCCTGATGGTGTCATGGTGGACCCGGAGCCTATGGACGAGGTGTCCAGTGCCTAGATGGCTCAATAGCTCTCTTTTTGGTTTAAACTCTTTTGTATATAAACCTGGCTGTTTATAAACATGTTTTGTGTTATGTGATTGTCCTACTTTTCTATCCTATGTTTGTTTGTTGTCTGGAGATTGTTTATTTCGCTTCTGTATTTGCAATAAAATGAATAGGTCGGCGATGTGTCTTGGGAACGTCGCATTTCAATCGACCACTAAGGGATGTGCGCGCGCTCAAGGTTCGGGGCGTGACATTTCATCATCTAGTTCTCCATTCAGAAATGCTATCTTTATATCCATTTGATGTAATTCAAGATCTAAATGTGCAACAATGGCTAAGATAAGGCGTATTGAGGCAAACCTTATAACTGGTGAAAATGTTTTATTATAGTCTATACCTTCTTGTTGAATATAGCCTTTCGTCGCAAGACGAGCCTTATATTTTTTAATGGATCCATCCATCCTTTGCTTAATCTTAAAGACCCATTTGTTTTCAATGGCTTTGCGATGGGGTGGTAGATCAACCAAGTCCTAGACATGATTTGCCCTCATTGACTCCATCTCATCTTCTAAAATTTTTCTCCATTCTTTCTTATTAGAGGATAAGGAAGAATGGAGAAAATACTTTTACGTAATTGAATTTCTCTTGAATTCAATATGTCAGGTGATGTAACACTTGTACTAGGTCTTATATGTTGAGGTAAATCTTTATTTCCCTATGACATCCTGATTTTCTGGTTCTGATTTCAATCAGATTAGTTGGGCCTTTCATCAACGTAACTATAGTGTTTTTCTCTGAGATGGCCACTCATGAGATAATTGACCTATCAGGTGAAGCCGTTAAGGGATTCTAGTGCAATAGACTTGAGAATTCGACTTAATCGACAGTGTTCGACCATGCTAGTCTGCAAGGGTCATTGCGGCACAATTAAAAATCGATTAGAGATCGGAGATAGGTCGATTCGACTAAGATGGTGATCAAAGTGTGGGTGATTCCACATGATTGCAAAATTCTCTCCGAACGACACTAAACCGATTTTCTATCGTTTTTGGTACCCTGTGTCTGTATTTGAAACCTTGAGATTTTCACGATCATCGAGAGTCGTTAATGTGTCGAATAGGTTCATTATGGTTCGAAGAAAATCGACCACGGGCCAATTGCACCAAAAATTCCTAAAAGCTACCAAATAGGTAAGGTCACACTAAAAGTGCGTTTGATTGAAAATAACTATGAATTTGAATTCGATTTCAGAAATTGGAAGTCCTGTCGTGTCACGAGTCATTCTGGGAACGTCGACTCACCTTATGAGGAAATTCCGGCAAGTTTGGGATTTTTACGGAAAACCGGATCGGACGATGCGGAAAACGAATGGAGATTCAGATTGGCCGATTTGAAGGGATTTTTGACATCTGGTGTTAGTGAATTAGTGAATGAAAGTTGTTTGGGCTTTTTCTGAATTCAAACTGGACCTCAACCAGATTTGTTTGTTCAGAAAATCGAATTATGAGAAAAATAAAGTAGAATTCGGAATTGAGGGAAAATGGCCGTTTTTGTTGTCAAAGACTCGTTATTTGAGGGAATTATGGTGCAAGAAAGCGAAGTGAGGATCACGTGTTTTATTTTGGGAATTTTTGGGGATCAAATTGGATTGAATAGAAGTCGCGAGACCAAGATTGGATTAATATTGAAATCCTGTTAATTTTTCCCATTTCCTTCGGTCTTCCCCTCTCTCCCACTCTCCCTCGCGCGTGCTTTCCCTCACCCGACAACTCTCTGCTTGGTCTTCAATTTTCCTTTCTTCTTTGACCGGTCTCTTCTTATCCTCTTTCACGGCTCTCTCTCTCTCTCTCTCTCTCAATCCATTTCGCACGTTCCCTCCTTGGCCCACCACCTGCCGACACTCCCTTCTTCCCTTATCCCTTCCCTCTTTTATTTGTTTCTTTTCTGCTTTTTGTTTTCTTCAGTTCGGTAGAAGGACCAGCGACCCACCGATCGATCTCTCTCTCCTCACTACACCTTCACCCATGCGAGCTGCCCCACGTCTTCTGGTTTTGTTCCTTTCATTTGGAGTTTCCTCCGAAGCTCTACCCCACGCCACATGGCCGCGCCTCCACTTCACTCGGTCAACACCCCACCGAAACCCCTCCCGGCTTTGGCTTCGTTGACCCGCGCCTCTACTCCACGCCTGCAAAACCCCATCGAAGCAGCATCCATTTGAAGCAGCATCCGTCCGAAGCTGCTCCATCTTCGTTCTCTCCCCCTTGCCGTCTCACGCTGCAGCTTCTCAGTCGGATTGTTGACTGCAAGTTCCACGATTGATGGTCCACGATGCCACCTGGCCTAACGTCCGTGAACAGCTTCATCTTCGTTGCTTCGTGCGTCTCCAGCCACGACGTCCAGAGAAGCCCAGTGTCTTCGCAGCATCATCGAGGTAGTAGTCTTCATCGCCTTGGTCAGTATTTCCTTGGTCTTCCTCAGCCACGCCAGCGAAGCCCCTACGAGCGCCAGTCCACCGATTCTTCAACAAGCCCACGCACTCCAGTCCATCTTCGCTTGAGTGTGTCTCGGTCTAGCAACAGCATTGACTGCCTTTCCATTGATCGTGGGCTCAGCAAATTGAAGCCCAACTCAGTTTCAGCTCAAAACTTCAGCAGCTCCATTGGGCTTTCTTGTTCAGCCCAATTTTGGCCCAAGAAGTCAGCAGTCCTCAGCCCATTAAATAAGTCCAGCAGCCCAAGTCTTGGCCCAGCAGCAAGCCCACGTCTTTTAGAAGCCCAGAAGAATTAGAAACCCGCAATTTTGATGCCCAAGCCCGCGAAGTCAGGCCCATCGAATCAGTGGACTCAGCCCAGCTTGAACAGCGAGCTTGTAGGCCGATTTCGGCCCCGGTTTGACCCCGGTTGGCGGACCCGCTTTGGAGAGGATTGACCCTTGTCGCGTGCTCGTCGATTTGATCCGATCAAATCGTTAATCAAGTGAGTTTTACTCACTAATGCTTTCTTAGTTTGCTAATTATGCCTAAGGGTTGGTTAGATTTAATTACATGCACTTAGGTGGTTAGATTAGGTTAGAACAATTAAATTAGTGACTTGAGGATGCATGTTAGGTGGTTAGACCTAGCTATTAGCAAGTAGAAATGTTTGGTTATTTATTGAATGTATCTCGGGATTTTTCCCAACCGTTTAGGGCTCCAATCGAGCATATGGGCCTAAATTGGATTTTTAATGTTTATTTATTTATTTTTCGAAATTAATTATTTAATTAATTATTTTTCCGGAAATGCAACCCGGGATGGCCGGTGGCCGGAATTTCATGCGATTGTCGTGGTGCGGCCATTTATTTATTTGAGCTCTACGTTGTGTGGAATTGAATTAATTGTGAAATTTGAGGATTTGTCCTTAATTGTTTGCTATTGAATATTTGATTGGTAATGGCGAGCATGGATATATAGCGCCAGATCGTTGATGGGCTATATAGTAGAGAGAATGATGAGAGCTAATTGAGAATGTTATTGGGCGACACCAATCGGTACGATATTATTGGACATACGTGGTTCGATGATTGGAAATATCAGCGAAACGGCGCCTTAAAGAACGCACGTAAATGACTTATAGACAAACGTGGTTCGGTGATTAAGGAAATATCACCTGGTGAAAACGACGCCTTAAAGAACTCACGATGTTGTCTATAGCCGATGTCACCTTGCGGCGCGCCCTTGAAAGGACACGTGGTTCGGTGATTGAGGATATCACTGGTGAAAACGCGCTTAAAGAACGCACGGTGTCGGTGATCGGTATGTCATTGGCGAAAAACGACGCCCGAGAAACACATGTGATTTGGTGAATGAGTATGCCATTGGGAAACTAGGGTATGAGTGGGAATGACCTAGAGATGGTCCGATTAACATGTAATCGACTAAGTCGATTGATCAATGCTTGATCGTATGTCTTGAATTGTTTGAATATCTGTGTTTAACCTTAAACTACAGGTTGGAACTGAGGCCAAGGTAAGTCCTCTGACGTGTGCTGTGCATAGGCAACCTAGACGGTGTATTGGTTTACTAATCGGGTATTAGGGGGTAGAGCTTGCTGAGACGTGATCTCATTGGTTATTGAATAACCATTTCAGGTCCTTGGATGCAGTAGACTTGGATTTTGAAGATCTCGAAAGTCCAGTGCAGTCTGCTGAAGACTCCAGTTGAAGTGTAGAGGATGATGGAGAGGAGGACAGGGACCCGTAGTTTGTAGAACCCCACTCTTGTTTGTAGACCTTATTTTTACATTGGCTTAAGTTGAATTTGACTTAATAGTTCACCTTGTATATATAGGTGCACTGGTTTGCAATGTATATATGAGTGAACGTTTTAAAGGTTTGAAATTTAATCCTACTATGTTATCCCAATGTTTTATTGTCTGGGGATAATTTATATGCTTCCGCATGTGCTTAATATATGAAAGGGTCGGCGATGCGTCCTGGGACGTCGTTATTATTCGACCAAGGTAAGGGATGTGTGCGTGCCTGAGGATCGGGGCGTGACATTCCCTCTACAACATTAGTAGGTGTGTTATCATAATCTTCTATCTCATATAATTGGAAGTTCTTATCAATCTCACCTCTACTAGGAAAATCATTCTCCAAGAACGTGACATTTCTTGACTCTATTTTGATCATACTTTTATTAGCTTGTTCACTTATGAACACGTACCATTTGGAGTGTTCATAATATCTTATAAAGATACATTTCTTTTCTCTATGACCTAATTTGCCATATTTGTGGAAAGAATCATGAACATAAGCTGCACATCCTCATGGACGTAAGTTACTTAAGTTTGGTTTTCTATTAGTCCATAATTCATAAGGTGTGAAAGTGACTGATTTTGAGGGCACTCGGTTAAGTACATATGCAGCAGTCAATAACACATCTCCCCAATAGAAAATAATAAATTTGCTTGCGCCATCATAAGCCTAACCATTTTCAATATGGTTCTATTCCTTCTCTCAACTACCCCATTTTATTGTGAAGTACTAGGAATAGTCAATTGTTATACAATTCATTTTTCATCACAAAGAGCCTTGAATTGCTTAGATAGATACTTACGTCTGTGATCGGTTCTCAATGCCTTTATAGTTTGTATTAAACTGATTCTCTACCATCGTTATATTTCATCTAAAGTAGTTTAATGCTTCTAACTTATGGGAAATCAGAAATATATAACCGAAACGTGTGAAGTTATCTATGAAAGTGATGAAATATGAGGCTATATGCCTCACCCTCACATTCAAAGGACCATAAATGTCAGAATGTATGAGTTGTAATCGAAATTTGGCTCTAGTCTTTTTACCAAATGATTTTCTAGTTGCTTTTCACGCTAGACAATGTTCACATATGGGTAGATTAACATTAGTGAGTGACCTTAAAAGGCCTTCTCTAGCTAATCTTTGCATTCTTTGTAACTCGATGTAACCTAATCTAGTATGCCAAGTACTTGCATCAATCTCAGCATTACTAGAAGATGCAATTACAGAAAAACAACAATCGACATTAACATTGTACTGATCATAATCAATGTTTAACACCATAAAACCATTCAATTCATGACCTGAACCATAATAAACTGTTTCAAACGAAATGTTAACATGATTACCATGAAAATTCAATACATAACCTAGGCTAAAAAGAACAACTACGGAGACGAAGTTTCATCGAATATCCGAAGCATCGAGGACATCATGTAGGAATAGGCTTCGACCACCCCGTAAAATTAATTTATATGTGTCGATATCCTTCACTTTAATTCTTGAGTTATTCCCAACATATATCCATCTTCTTCCAGGTTGTACTCGATGATACTCCACAAATGCTTCTCGGTCTCTAGCTACGTGGTCTATTACTCTTGAGTCTACAGTCAATATTGGATGAGATTTAGCAAGCATTACAGTACTAGAAACAAAGGCATTACTTAAAATAATGGAGTAATAGGGTACCTCTTTCGATTCAGTGCATTCACGAGCAAAGTGACTCATTTTGCCACAATTGTAGCACTTCATCTTGGCTTTGTCCTTCTTCCCACCACGCTTCTTGCATCAAAAAGTCTTAGCCATCTTAGGTGCCTAATCAATCTTCTTCCCTTTGTTGTTGAATTGATGATTCCTTTTGCACTTAAAACCTGAAGCATTGCACGAACTCGATTAAGCAACATAAGCATGGGTAGAGGATCTCGTAGCCTTTAGGCACTCATCCTCTAATTTCAAATGATGCGCAATATTATCAAAAGTGACAATATTCTTATTATGCGTCATATTAATTTTCATATGCTCCCAATTGTCAGGAAGAGACCTTATAATAGCCCGAACTTGCTGTTCATCAGTAAGGGAGTGACCTGCCGACTTTAGCTTATGAATCATGTTTGACATCTTTCGAAGATGCTGCCTCATTGTTACATTTAGGCGCTTTTGGTATATGTCAAACTTGATGGTGAGTTTCCTCAACTTAGTGGCAGATGTACCCTCAAACTTATCTTTCAAGGCAACCCACATAGCTTGAGCTTTATTATAATTTTTAAATTCATACATGAGATCATCTCACATATAGCTTAGTAACGCGATACGAGCAATGCTATTTTTCTTCTTCCAAGCTTGATATGTTTTTAGATCTCTCTTGTGTTGAGCTGAAGTTCCATGCTCAGGTTCATCCATGGTGTAGTTGAGGATTTCCAAAACCTCTTACTCCTCAAGGATGTACTGAACCTTTCGGTGCCAAATATTATAATTGTCATCATCTAGCTTCTCACTCTTATTAAGGTCAGTCATAATGGTTTTGGTTGTCAAAGTTATAATAAATTGTTATAACATATTGATATAATAAACACAGAATCAATACTAGCATACATTTCAGAGTAACACACATATTTAATTTGCAGTAAAGACAAACTAAATTAATAACAATTCAACAAAAGACACGGAAACGAAAGTTTACTATGTTCCCAATCAACTCTTATGTACGCTTGTTCTATTATCATTAATTAGTTTAATTTATACAAATTTTAAGTTTTAGATGAGAACTCCTTTGAATTCTACCAACCTACGAACTCCCACTAGAAAAAAAAAAGTAATTACATGACCTCATGTAATTTCTATATTTTTCCATTAACACAAAAGCATAGCATGATGTGAACCAACGTACAAAAAACAATCATGTTGCAAGTACAATCAAAACCACAATTCAACATGTAATGGAAAAATAAGGATTTCCTACCATTGTTTGAATTTTCTTGAAACTAGAAAATTGCAAGTATATTAAACAATATACATGCTATCGTTGAACCAAGCTCTACACAACATATATGATACCATTTTTATATAGGCAAGCTACTGTATTTCCAAAACCACAAGAAAATACAGGCCAAACAGAATAAATAGTGTATTTAAACCCCAAAAAATATGCGCACTTAGGGTTCCCTACACATTTTTGTAGCTTAAAAAAAAACTCAAAAATACAAAATAATTATATCACAGTGTAGAGTACATCCATACAAACTGAACGCCATAAACCACACTCCAATCGGAGTTCCCACATGCCCACACACACCACTTGAGTGTGTGGCACGTGTGGCGCACACGCCAGCAATTCTCAAAGGATCCTGGCTGGTCCAACCGAGGACTAGTCCAACTAGTTTGACCACTAGATTGGTTGACCGGTCAACGGTTGGGTTGGATTGGGTTGGGTCGGGTCCCCGGTTCAGGCTCTTGAGTCGAGTTTCAGGTTTTGGGTTGGGTCACCGACCGACGATTAGCTAGTCAACAGCCACCAAAGGTGATGTCATGCATGACACCATGGGTGATGTCAGCACACATCGATTGGCCGCCGCACATGTGATGCTCATGCCTTGGTGTGCCCAACGCATCTGGCATGTGGCTCCCACACGCCGTGGCTTTTGGCCGTGCATGTGGGCACATCCGGCCTCTTCCGACGGTGCTCGACCCACCGTTGGACTCATCTCGATGAGTACTTTCACCGAGTATATTTGAAAATTGATTTTTGCCGAAAAAATATTTCAAAAAATGGCCAAATCCGTACAAGTGTACATGGCCCCGAACCTATTCTTTGCTTTGTTTTGTTTTCGACAATTCATATTGCAATTCCGAGCAATAAACATCCAAACAATATAGATTTCATTCTCTTGATCTCGTTATCAAATGGTAAATGAGAAAATTCGATGAAAAAACAACGCAGAAATCATAACCAGGCTCTGATACCAATGTTGGAAGAAAGTCGCGAAAGACAACTTACCTTTATCCGATGTGCAGTCAACAATTTACCCAAGAACGAATGTTGAATTACGGATGAGTCACGAACAAAAATACTTCACGTTGGTCTGAATGCAATCACGAGGAAAACATCCAAATTTTACCGCAGAAATGCCAAATGTTCTTGTGAAGGAGAAATGGCACGCCCTTTTTTTTTTTTTTTGTGATGGAAAGGGGAAAAGAAAAGGAGAGGAATTTTCTGAGTATACATTCTGCCAACCATGCCAACGGTTATCTTCAGAAGACTTTTATACAACTCCCTCATACCCTTTCAAATAGTGTCTTTCCATCGTAGCGTATCAAGACAAAACGGTGCGTTCTCATCGCACCCTATCATGGACGTACTAATTAAGTACAACATATTTTTAAAAGACACAAATGTGGCGTTAATTCATTGTCCATGCCATGATGTGGCGGTATCATCTTAGGGTGGACAAACAATAATTTTTTTGGTTTTCAAAGCATAAAAAGAAAACTATATGTATATTAAAATAGGAATTCATGTGATATTGCATGAAAGAACTTTACCAAAGGACATGATACCGAAAGTGCGATGTGAAGGTGCTAGCCCTTTCCCACGTACACCTGAACCTTTGTATCTTGAGCTTTAATTCTCATCGAACGCTTGATTTTTAGATGATTAGTTGACTTCTCTCTTAACAATCAGAACTTTAGGTTCCAATGACCTTAGAATGATGGTGGGAAATCCTAGAATTGCTTCAATATTGGATCATAGTAGCTCACCCTAACTTAGGGAACGGAAAACCCCGGAGCTTAGACTTTTGGGACGGATTTTCGAAAATTGCACAAGAAACTTTTCTTTCCAATTCTGCAATTTTCGATTTTCCATTTGTCTTTCTGACAAACACGCTTCAGCGATTGCATGGGGAAACGCTACAAGGGACAGCATCATTGGACAACTGTGCTCTTAACTTTGAAAAATTATAGACTACCCCCCTAAGAACCGTGGCACCCTTGTGAAATAACATTCGAAATTTCACAAATCGCCCTCATTAATTTTTTATTTTTGTTGCTATTGCTAGATTTTTCCTCTCTGCGTACCTGTTAAGTATTACCAAAAAATGACTACCTCATTTTTCTTGACCATGATAACCACTTCAAAGTTTTCTTTAGATTATTGACCCTACTATAGGATGCAAAACGTGCAATCCCATGATCTCCATAAGTAGAACAAGAACATAGATAATCGAGTACAAAGCTTAACCCACTTGTTTTGGAATCTATCGTTCTTGATGAGGAAGCGGAAAAGCAATGATTCACGCACAAATCCTTCTCTCTATTGCTCTCTGTATCATTAGCTCAATGAGACTATCCTTTCACCCTTTAGCGCTGGGTAAACACTCATTTTGTGAGGATACTTGTGAGAATTAGGGTTAGAAGTGTGACATCCTGAAATTCGACTTTGTCTCAAATATATGAAATGGGCATTTCGTCGATGCGCCTATTGTCATTTTACTCTGAGTTGGCCACTCACAAGTTAACTAATATATTAGGTGAAGCCGTTAAAAGATATAAACACGCTAGATTAGAGAATTCGATTGTAAATCGATTGCTCGACCATGATAATTGGTAAGGGTCAATACGACACCGTTATAATCGAATTGAGATTGGACATACATCAATTCGGCGGAAACACGAAATTGAATTGTAGGGTGATTCTGCATGATTGTAAAAGTCGCATTGAATGGCACTAACTCGATTTTCAATCGATAGTGCACTCGGGGCATGTAATAGAAGCCTTACGATTTTTATGACAACCAAGGGTCATCTATGAGTTGGAGATGCACAAACGTGGATCGAAGATTATCGACTACTTGTCAAATGCGCTAAAATCCCCAAAAGCTACCCGATAGGTTATGTTGTACTAAAATAGTGTTCGACCGATTTTAACTACAAAATTGAATTCGGTTTCAGGAATTGGACATTTGAGCATGTCACGATTTATTTTTAAGATGTCGTCTCATCTTTCGGCGAAATTTTGTCAAGTCCGAAATTTTTCAGAAAAATCAATTCTGACAAAAAGAAATGAAAGTGAAATTCGGATGGGCTCATTAAATGGGTTATTTGGCTACCAAAATGGGTTAATTTGTGAGATTTAAAGGTTAATTTGTGATTGGTGGAGTGCTTGACTATTTTGGCTTGAAGACTTTGGGGGCTTTCTCATTATTTAGATATTTCATTAGGTTTCTAATTGGCCGAGCTTTGGACTTTCTTTGCCCCCCTCTTTCTTTCTCTCCTTCCCTCTCCTTCCCAATGCGCACACTTTCCCTTGCCCTTTCAACCGAACCACCCTTCTTTTTTAATCCCCTCTTTGCTGATTTCTGCTGCCCACATCTTCCTCACTCCATCGTTCCATCTCTGCCAGCACCATCCTCACGTCATCATCCCATTATCACCATCCACCGCTAACTACACCTCACCTCACGCCCACACTCACCAACAACTCCACCCAACATCTCCTTCATGCCAACGTCCAGCTACCTGCTCCTCACGCTAGCAGCTAGCTTCACCACCCCTCAATGTCCAACAGCTGCTGTCCCGACCAACAGCACCCTCACGCCTCAACACCACCACCAGCTCATCTAGGGCACTGCATCTTCACCTGGCCAGCAACTTCTCCATGCAGCTCAGCCGCGCCAACAACGAAGCTCCACAGAACTGAACCAGCCACAAGTCGTGAACTTGTGGGTTGTTTTCCTTCGCCGTTAGACCTCTGCTGGAGACGCGGTAGTTTTGGGTCTTCGTCATCTTCGCATTGCTGTTGCCGTGAACTTGCCGCCGTCCTAATCCGGTGAGTTAACTCCCTAAACCTTGATTAGGTTGTTAATTGCACTTAGGGGGTTGGATTAGTCATAATTAGCTTAGTTAAATTAGCATTAAGTGAATTAGCCTTAAGATGGATTAGTGTTAATCTAGTTTAGTTAGATTAGCCTTAAGATGGATTTGTATTGATCTAGTTGGTTGGATTAGTACTAATGAGAGTGATTTAACTTGGTTTAGTGGATTTCCCTCAGATTTGGTTATTGGACCCTCACCATTTGCTATTTTTGTGGGGACAAATGTGCTACGATTTTGGGTTGCTTCCTCTCTGAAAATGTTTTAGATATCTTCAGCTACGACATATATTTTACTCAAGATTTTAGGGATTTAAAAGAATGAGATTTCAACTTTGTTATTTGCAAAACAGAATCTCGGATTGTGTTGGAAACAATGACCTTTTGGTGTTTAAAGGATTTTTATTAACTTTTAGTGCTCTATTTTCGAAAGGATTTCTTCAAAAAAGTTGTTCAACACGTCTTTTAGTTGAACATATTCAAATTTCAAATCAAATGGACAAGTTTTGGACCTCAAAACAAACTGGTTTTGGAGAACGTAATTTCTAGACACGGACACAATTTTTGTACAGTTTGAGCAATTTACTACTCTTATTCAAAACGATTTGGGTCAAGGTATCTCCATAAAAAATGTTCTTTTAAGTGTCCTTTATAACATATTCAAATTTGAAAATTTTCCAAAATTGTTTGGTTATTTTTCTGGAATTAAACTTGGAGACGCACAAGTGGCCCGGTTTCTACCGATTAAGACCAGTTGTGGTTTTGTTGTTGTTCTTGGTGTAGTACTCACTGGACAATGCATATTTGGTGATATGGTTGACTTTTGACATGCTTAGGACTTATGCGTGATGAAATTTGAATGGTTGTGCTATGGTGAGTGTTTATTGGTAATGCAAAAGATGGCCTTGTGGGCTTTTAATTAGAAAAACAATTAGGTGTCGGGTTTGGACACCAAAAATTATTTTCCCAATAAAATAATGAGGTTTTAAACTAGGTGCATGCAAAGTTTGATGGATTAATTTTGAGTACATGAGCACCTATGAATTTATTTGTAAAAGTTTTGAAAAAAAAAGGGTTACTAGAAATTATTTCCAAAAAGGGGTGGTTGGAAAAGAAAATAGAAAATAAATGAGGTGTTAGGTTTGGACGTCAAATTTTATGTGCTCAATAAAATGAGGAGGTTTTATACTAGATGCGTGCAAAGTTTGGCGAGATTATTTCAAATACGTGACCTCGTACGAATTTATTTCCGAAAGCTTTAAAAAAAAAAAAAGAGAGTTGCCAAGTTGATTTTTGAAAAATGATTTTGATGTTCTTGGCTATATGATGGCATTATGCATGATATTGATGGTAGTTATTGAATTTTAGTGGAAAATTTGGTTTTATGGGCTTTTAAATGGAAAAATACTAGGTGTCGATTTTGGACGCCAATTCTTATGTACTATATAAAACCGTGGAATTTCAAAATAGGAGCATACCAGATTTGACGTTTCGCTTTTAATTACGACCACGCACAATTATTTTTATCGATATTTTTAATACGAAGAAAAGTGGTCAAGTTCATTATTTGAAAACGAGATATTTGAATGTAAAGCAAGGTGCTCTTGGCCAAATATGTGCTCGTGTGATCACTAAGTGAACCCGTCTAATGTGTATGAATATGTGGGACGATGCTCTTGTGTGGAATGCTGTCTATGCATGGGTTCTGGACGATGCCGTTTGCGGATGGATTTCGGAATGATGCTCTTGTGTGGAATGCCGTCTAGGCAGGGTTTTGGACAATGCCATGCTCGATGGGGTAAGATGATACTTGGTTATGCCGGATGACTATCGACTATTGAGTTGACTGTGGCCCATGGGTCATAATAACTGGAATACGCCTGAATGGTTCTGATAGTTGCGCCTGATTATGGGATAAATTGTGTGGTATGGTATGGGACGTATCATAATGGTTTTACCTTATAATCGGGAACCATGTGATTGGTTGTGATTAAAATCATGTGTTTCGGTTATTAAACTGCGCTTGCTACATTGATAATGGTATATATGTTGAGCTAATGTGCAAGTACGTGTCAAGGCGAGGTAAGTTCTGTATGGTGTGTGCTTAGGACTGCATTCGAGGTGAATTTGGGTCCTAATTGGGGTTTAGGGTTTTGACTCGCTGAGATTTTATCTTACCCCGTCGTGGGCTAACCTTTTTTAGGGCCGTAACGTGGAGATTTGCTGAGTACGGATGTGGTGGGCATGAGATGCGACACCTTTTGACTGGCTTTACCGTTAACGAAGTTTAGGGTGACCCTGATCCCTGAGGATTTTGAAAGGGTCAATTGGAATTTGCCAGTATAAGGACTTGTAAATCATTAAACTTCCTTGGGACAACAATGGATAAATAAGTCACGATTTTTATGGGAAAATCGCAATCATGTTTTACTATCCCTATGTTTGTTTATTGGTTGGGTGTTTATTTAATTCGCTTCTGCATGTGCTTAATTGAAAGAAAGATAAAAAGAATGGGTCGGCAACATGTCCTAGGACGTTGAAAATTTTTGATCGATTGATAAGGGATGTGCGCGTGCCCAGGGTTCGAGGCGTGACATCCCTGCCCAAAGTGGTATCAGAGCTGGTCAGTGTCTGGAGTGATGAGGTGCAATAGGTTTTGGGATAGTTAGCTAGGAAGGACATTTTCCTTACGCTTATGCTTGTGATTGGTTAATTGCTTTGTGTGGGTTACTCAGAATTCTAATTGCGTGTTGGAATTGGAAAGCATGTTTCTATAAAGATCATGCAAAATGAGTGATCCTGATCTGAGGACCTTTAGAGAAGGGCTGTAGTAGCTTTTACAGGTGCCAAGGGGAGGTCATCGAGATGAGTGGGTATTAGAGGGAGAGCGTCAGCTTAAACTAGTACCGGGGGTAGAATACCGCCTCAAGTTGGTACTGGAGGAGGAGCACCGGGCGATCCTAGGTTAGATGGGATCGTACAGGTGCTAGAGACTCTAAGGAATAGAAAATGGCCGAGTTTCAATGTCTTTGTCAGAGTCAGATGTCAGTGGACCAATATGAGGCAAAGTTTGTTGAGCTGTCCAAGTATGCACCGAGGTGAATTGAGGATCCCATGGATAAAACAAAGAGTTTCAGGGTGGTTTAAAACTAAACATCTCTAAAGCCAGTTGGTGCCCTCAAACTTGAAGGATAAGCAAGCTTAGGATAGTGCACTACTAGGATGGATGACCTCCTGGGATAGTGCCTACATATGTGCCAAAGGATAAAACCGTGAGACTTAGTATGAGATAAGCCAAAGTGGACAATATCTCTATGAGTTAGTCCCTATAGGAAAAGAAGACATAAGGTACAACGGAAGTGACTAAATGATCTAGGAAATAGGAATGAAAGCTCAATGAGGAAGGCTAAGAGAAAGAAGTACACAAGCGAGAAAGCTCATAAATCTTTTCTTTTAATGAGAAATCCAATCAATTGCTAAAATCACAGCTTAATATAGGGCATCTCATTTTCGAGGCAGTACCACTAGTGTGACATCCCAAAATTTGACACCCTTTTTGATAATATGAAATGGTTACTTCGTTGATGCACTTATGGTTAATTTACTCGAAACTGATCACTCATGAGTTAATTAATCTATCAGGTGAGGTCGTTAAGGGACAGAAATGCGACAAACTCGAGAATTCGATCGGAAATTGAATACTCGATCATAATAATTAGCAAGGGTTAATACAACACCGTTATAAATCAATTAGCAAACAGATATAGGTTGATTCGATGAAATCATGTAATCGAGTTGTGACATCCTGATTTTCGGGCTTTATTTTTAATTGAATAAGTTAGGCTTTTCATCGATGCGCCTATAGTTCTATTCTCTGAGCTGATCACTCACGAGATAACTAGTCTAGTAGGTGAAGCCGTTAAGGAATCTAAACACAATAGACTCGAGAATTCGATCAGGAATTGACTGCTCGATCGTGCTAATTCGCAAGAGTTATTACGGCACTATCAAAATCAATTAGAGATCAAAGATAGGTTGATTTGATTGAGATGTGATCAAAGTGTGGGTGATTCCACCTGATTGCAAAATTCTCGTTGATCGGCACTACATTGATTTTTCTGTCATTTTGGGTACCCTATGCCTGTAATTGAAACCTTGTGATTTTCACAACAATCGAGAGTCGCCAATGGTTTGAAGATATACAATGTGGCTCGAAAATAATCGACCACAAGTCAATTGCAGCTAAAATTCCTAAAAACTACCTGGTAGCTTAGGTTGCGTTAAAATCGTGCAAGATTGAAATTAATTGCGAATTTAAACCCGATTTTAGAAATTAAAAGTTCTTTCATGTCATGATTCATTTTAGGAACGTTGACTCATACTCTGAAGATTTTTTTGCAAACTGAGATTTTTGGTGAAAATTTAAAGTAGGGTTGTTTTTGACCGGAAAATCAGAGGACCATTTTTTACTATATTTTTGGGTTTCAAGTTGGACAAATTGACGAGGAAAAATCCTCAGAGGGACGATGGCATCTTAGCTGATTTTATAGGGACCAAATTGAGTCCAATTGAGGGAGAATTGAGGAGGAATTGAATTGAATTGAATGCCAAGTTTACAAAATTCGTAGCCCCCATGGTGTGATACCTTTGGACCACTACAATGGCTTGCTTGGGAAGTTTGTGGGCTGCCAAAGGGCCATGGATGACAACCAAGGGCTGGTGGGGCATGCCATGAGTGTTTAGAGGATAGAATGTGGACTTTTGAGGCAATGGTGGTCCCCCTTCAGCTGAGTAGCCCTCTTTTTCCTCCTTGCTCCTCACTTTATCCATTATTGAGGCATTTAAGAGCTTGAGAGAACCAGAGAAACTAGCCCTCACATCTCTCTCTCTTCCCTCTTCAAGCCCAAGCAAATTCGTAGCATTTTTACCCAAGTTTTCCTTCTTTGCCTGTTTTTGCTCTAGTTGCCCTTTCGCCAAAAACAGAAGTTAAAAGTTATCTTCCCATGAGAATCAGCCTTTGTGCCATCCACTATCACACTCAGAAGACCGAAACCATTTAAGAGGACTCGGCCGCTCGCCGAACGGAGCCACCGGCCGACTTGCCTGCCAGTCGGAAGAAACAGCTCGCCGGTCCGTCGGTCCGCCTAGCAGCCTGTACTGCTCTGCCTGTTTCGCCCGTTTCAATTGTTTTTCTTCCATTTTGACCCTACCTTCACCCATCCCAACCACCAGCAGGTCTCCTTTGACCCCTAGGTGTCGCGGTCGCCGGCCAACCCCTTGTTGGAGCTCCGACCAAGCCCATTCAGCTCTATTTCTTCTCCGGCAATCCAATTTTCAGTGTTTTAGTGGGAGTCCAAGTTTGCGGTTGCTATTACAACCTCGAGATTGCCTTGGATAGTCATGGTTGAGGTTCCCGAGCATAGCCACCGTCGTCACCACCATGTCCATGTCTCTGGCTCATTTAACGGGTGAGTTTAGCTCATAATTCTTTGATTAGTACCTAAACTTGCTTATTGGGTTATTTATGCTTAAGGGTTAATTAGATTAGCTTAGGTATGGATTAGTGATAATTTAGAATGGTTATATTAGCCTTAGAATGGATTAGTGTTAATATAATTAGTGAGATTAGCACCTTTGAGGATGGATTAGTCCAATTTAGTGGACTTTCTTCGGTTCTGATCTCTGGACCCTCGCCGTTTGCCATTTTTGTAGATCGAATGAGTTTCGAATTTGAGGTCGATTCCTTCTAGAGAAATGTTTAAGATATCTCCAGTTATAACATATATTTTACTCAAGAGTTGTAGAGATTTCAAAGAATGAGATTTCAGCTGTGTCATTTGCAAACAGAATCTCGAACTGTAATGGAATTTGTGACATTTTGGGATTACAAGGATTTTTTTCAACTCTTAGGGTTTGAATTTCAAAATAGTTTCTTCACAATTTTTTTTTTCACATCTTCTAGTTTAACATAATCAAATTTCAGATCAAATGGACAAGTTTTGGATCTAATCAAATTGATTTCGGAAATGGACATAGTTTTTGTGTTGGATTGAGTGATTTACTGGGATTAATCTAGAAGGATCTGGGTTTAGGTGTCTTCATAAAAAATATTTGTTTTATGTGTCTTTTACAACATATTCAAATTTGGGAATTTTCCAAACTCATTTGATTAGGTTTCTTGATTTAAACTTGGAGACATGAGAGTGGCTTGGTTTCTGCCAATTAGGACCGATTTTAGTTTGGTGATGGTTCTTGATGCTTTGCTTGCTTTAATTAGTGTTTTTAATAAATTTTAGATTTAATTTATAAGTTATTTAATTCTAAAAATTCACTGTTCATGCGACACTATTCATGAAACATTGTTTACAAAACATTGTTCTTGTGCACTGCTCACCCGAGAATTCATGTGTTTTGATCTTATGAGGTGATTTGAGTATATAAATACATGGGCATCCACATGAATTGAGTGAATTTCATAAAAAGGGAAACACGGTTTGTCTGAGGGACACCGAAATGGACCGCATTTAGGAGAAAATATATATGTAAGCGTGTGTGCATTGGCTAAGTGTCCAAAGATAAAAAGGTAGTTGTGGTGGTGTGCCTGCGTGATCACTACATTGAATCCGTCCCCCGCTGTGTGTCGGGTGGGTGAGACTCCTTTGTGGAATACCGCCACCAATGTGTGGTGGTAATAGATCTTGCCTGTGAGGCGGTGATATAGATCTTGCTTATGTGGCGGTAATATAGATCGTGCCTGTGTGGCGATAATAGATCTTGCCTGTGTGGCGGTAATATAAATTGTGCTGGTGTGGCCGTAATTAACTGGAATGCATGCGTGGATCATGTTGTTTGTGGCACGCATGCATAAATCGATAACGTGCCTGTGTGGCAATGGCCAGGTGAGATCTCTTATGACGCGACTCGCATGTGTTTGATGAACTGCATCATCTAATGGCCATGTGCATTGCATGTATTGTGTTGAGATTCAACGTGCAGGGTATGGCATACCGGGTAAGGTTGCATGCGAACTGACTATTGTTTTGTTGGTCGTGGACTTGTTGTGGGGTAGTTCTGAAGAGATACCCCGAGTTGAGTTGGTGTCCTAATCGGGGCTTAGAGGAGGACTCACTAAGATTTATATCTTACTAGTTATTGTATAACCATTTTCAGGTCCCTAGTGTGAAGAACTTGGAGCTTGAGGCGGAAGGGTCAAGAGCATAGATGGCTCAGTAGTTCTTTTTGGAGATAGATCTCCTATATATAAACCTTAGGGTTGGCCTCTATGTATAAACATTGTGTGTTTATGAAAGCATGTTTGGTTGTGAAATTATTTCCTGCTTTTCTATCCCGTATTAGTTACTGTCAGCGGCGCGTCCTAGGAACGTCACAATATTATTGACTACCGAGGAATGTGCGTGTGCTTGAGGTTCGGGGCGTGACATGAGTTGTGGGTGGTTTCACATGATTGTGATATTCGCATCGAACGACTTTAACCGATTTTCTATCGATAGTGCACTCGGGACATGTAATTGAAACTTTGCAATTTTTACGACAACCGAGAGTCGTCTACGATTCGGAGATGTACAAACGTGGATCGAAAATTATCAACCATGGGTCAAACGCGCTAAAATCCCTAAAAGCTACTCGATAGGTTAGGTTGTATTAAAATCACGTTCGGTCGATTTTAACCACGAAATTGAATTCGGTTTGAGGAATCGGACGTTCGAGCGTGTCACGGTTCATGTTTAGGACGTCATTTCATCTTTTAGTGAAATTTCGTTGAGTCTAGAATTTTGCGGAAAAATCGAATTTTGGACAAATTGGAAAATGAAAGTGAAATTCGGATGGGCTCTTCAAGTGTGTTATTTGGTTGCCAAAAGGATTTTATTTGTGAGGAAATTAGAGCTAATTGGCGATTGGAGGACCACAAGACTAATTGGGCATGAAGACTTTAGGGGATTGCAATGATTGTTTAGATATCTCATTAGGTTTCTAATTGGCCAAGCTTTGGACTTTCTTCCCGCCCCCCTCTCTCTCTCTTTCCCTCTCTCCCTCTTGTGCGTGACCCCTCAGCCGACCAGCTTGCTTCTGCTCATTTCCCTCACATTCTCCTTCTTTCAAGTCCTCATCCCATCTTCCCCCACATGCCGGCCTGTTCCTCTCCATTCTCCTCCTGTTCCCTACCGCCAAGCCCCTTGTCCTCCTTCCATAGATTCTGCTTCCCTTCATTTTTTGTTGTTGCCGCACCCTTCCCCCACCAACAGACGTCCCACACCGCCTCAAGCCTCCACCTCAGTGCCTCCATCGTCCACCAAGCAACACCCTCATGCCAACTCCACAGCCACCCAACCACAACTGCACCACATCCCAGCCGCCATCCCACGCCAGCAGCTCAGCCCACCAAGCCGCGCCTCCACAGACCGCAACTCCACCACCATTGGCCAACAACTTCGCAGCAAGCTCAGCCCCAAACCGAGACCATCCAGCAACCGCACCACCACCAGCCAAGTCCCTCTTGGCTGAGCACTTGAGGGGCCGTAGCAACCTCCACCAAGCCTCCATTGGAGACACGGTAGTCTTGGGTCCTCACTGCCTTCGCATTGCCGTCACCATGAACTCGCCGCTGTCTTAATCTGGTGAGTTAACTCCCTAATCTTTGATTAGGTTGTTAATCGCGCTTAGGGGATTAGTACTAATTAAATTAGTATTAAGTTAGATTAGCCTTAAGATGGATTAGTGTTAATCCAGTTTGGTTAGATTAGTCTTAAGATAGATTAATATTGATCTAGTTGGTTGGATTAGTACTAATGAGGGTGATTTAGCTTGGTTTAGTGGATTTCTCTCGAATAAGTTTGCTGGACGCTCGCCGCTTGCCATTTTTGTGGGGAAAACTGTGCTATGATTTTGAGGTTACTTCCTTCTTGAGAAATATTTTAGACATCTTCAGCTATGATATATATTTTACTCAATATTTTAGGGATTTAAAAGAATGATATTTCAGCTTCATTATTTGCAAAATAGAATCTCGGATTATTTTGGAAATAGTGACCTTTTGGTGTTCAAAGGATTTTTATCAACTCTGAGGGTTCGATTTTCGAAAGAGTTTCTTCACAAAAGTTGTTCATCACATCTTTTAGTTTAACATAGTCAAATTTCAGATCAAAAGGATAATTGTTTGACCTTGAACTAAACTGATTTTGGAAAACATAATTTGTGGACACCTACACAGTTTTTGTAACGGATTGGGAGATTTACTGCTCTCATTATAGAATGATCTAGGTTATTGTGTCTGCATAAAAAGTGTTCACTTACGTTTCCTTTAGAACATATTCAAATTTGAGAATTTCTTGAGCTTGTTTGATTATGTTTCTGGAATTAAGCTTGGAGGCGTGTGAATGGCCCGGTTTTTACCAGTTAGGGCTGATTGTGGCTTTGTGATTGTTCTTAGTGCCTTGCTTGTTGGGAAGTGCATATTATGTGATTTGGTTGATGTTTGGCATGCTAAGAGATCATGCATGACATTATGTGGATGGTTGCTCTATGTTGGTTGTTTATTACTATTGCGAAAGGTGACCTTATGGGCTATTAAATAGAAAATAAATAAGGTGTCGGGTTTGGACACCAAAAATTATTTGCCCAATAAAACAATGAGGTTTTAAATTAGGTGCGTGTAAATTTTGATGGATTAATTTTGAGTACGTGAGCACCTATGAATTTATTTCTAAAAGTTTTGAACAAAAAAAAGGGTTACTAAAGTTTAGCTCCAAAAATGGGTAGTTGGAAAAGAAAATAGAAAATAAATAAGGTGTCAGGTTTAGACGCTGAATTTGATGTGCTCAATAATACGAGGAGGTTTTATACTAGATGCTGCAAAGTTTGGCGGGTTGATTTTAAATACGTGACCTTGTACGAATTTATTTCCGAAAGCTTTAAAGAAAAAAAGAGTTGCCAAGTTGATGTTTGAAAAGGGATTTTTGGTGTTCTTGGCTATATGATGGCATTATGCGTGATATTGATGGTAGTTATTGAATTTTAGTAGAAAGCTCGGTTTTATGGGCTTTAAAATGGAAAAATGCTAGATGTTGGTGTTTGGACGCCAATTCTTATGTACTATATAAAAACGTGGAATTTCAAAATAGGAGCATACTGGCTTTGACGGTTCGCTTTTAATTACATGACCACGCACGATTATGTTTATCAAGATTTTTAATATGAAGAAAAGCGGCCAAGTTCATTATTTTAAAACGAGATATTTGAACGCAAAGCATGGTTCTCTTGGCCAAGTATGTGCTCATGTGGTCACTAAGTGAACCCATCTTGATGCGTATGAATATGCGGGATGATGCTCCTGTGTGGAATGCCGTCTAGGCAGGGCTTCTGGACTATGCCGTGCTCGACGGGGCGGGATGACGCCTGGTTATGCTTGATGACTACCAACTGTTGAGTTGGCCATGGCTGATGGATTGTAATAACTAGAACACGCCTGAGTGGTTGTGATAGCCGTGCCTGATTATGGGGCAAAATTGTGTGGCGCGGTATGGGATGTGTCATAACGGTATTACCTTATAATCATGACTTATGTGATTGGTTGTGATTGAAATGATGTGTTCTGATTATTAAATTATGTTTTCTGCACTGATAATAGCATATGTGATGAGCTAACGTGCAGGTACGCATTGAGGCATGGTGAGTTTTGTATGGTATGTGCTTAGGATCGCCTTCGAGGCGAATTTGCATCCTAATCGAGGCTTAGGGTTTTGACTCGCTGAGATTTTATCTCACCCTATCGTGGGCTAACTTTTTTCAAGGCCATAGCGTGGAGATCTGCTAAGTGCAGATGTGGTGGGTGTGAGATGCGACACCTTTTGGCTAGCCCTGTCATTAGCGAAGTTTAGGGTGACCCTGATCCCTAAGGATTTTGAGAGGGTCGGTTGGAAGTTGCCAGTGTAAGGACTTGTAAATCATTAAACTTCCTAGGGACAACAATGAATAAATAAGTCGTGGTTTTTATGGGAAAATTGCAATCATGTTTTACTATCTTTGTGTTTGTTTATTGGTCGGGTGTTTATTTAATTCGTTTCCGCATGTACTTAATTGAAAGATAAAAAGAATGGGTTGGCGATGTGTCCTGGGACGTCGCATTTTTAATCGACTGCCGAGGGATGTTCACGTACCCAGGGTTTGGGGCGTGACAGCTAGTCTTTCTCTTCTTCTTTGTTAAAAGAAATAAGCGAAGCGGGGATGGCACTGACCTAAAAGCCTTCTCTTTGGGTGAAAACCTAAAAGCAAGTTATAATTGAGTTGAACTCTGTGTTTTGAATTCTAATAGGGTATGGCGACAAGTCAAATTTATATTAATAGGCATGATTAATAAGGACGAACCAATTTTACATTTACAATGCAAAAACTTGCTAAGCACGGTGAAGCAAATACTTGGCATAATTACTTCATATGCTGATAGTTAGTACTACATATGAAATTTACAAACCAAATTGAGGTAAAACCAATTTTTAATGGATAAAAAGTTACGTTTTAATCTTCCATAGATTTTGTGGCTCTCGTACTTGTATTCTTCACGAAACACTAAGAAAACTTTTTAAAGTATAAAAATATGGTCACATAGAATGAGTTTTCGGTAATTTTCTGACGCTTAAATTTTTTCATTTTAAAAAAGGGGAGAAAGAGTCGTAAGTAGAAGTTATAGATAGGCAAAAATTGGGCCCAGTAAAAAGTTATTAACTACATTCACAAGCCACCTACTATCAAAACTTATGAATCACTCTAATCAAATTACTAGTCTCTCTCAAATCGGGTGACAGTTGATTGCGGTAAGGATTTACTAACCAAATCACCATATGAAAAGTTACTAACCACATGGAGTAATGGCTAATTGTGGATAGGTCAAAAATTACTAATCACTTTGAGGGACTCAAATATTCCATCCCAATTTGGTTGACTTCAGTGTATATGCCTCTGGTGAACAACTGATACACAAGTTTCATTATTTCCTGACAACTCCAAGTACAAGAAATATCGAATTAAACTTCCTTACCATCTCAAGATGTTGAGCTTAACTTTCGTATACTCAAATAAACATTTAACCAAAAAGAGACACTCCACCTGAACTTCTAGTCCATGATCAGTTTGGTGATGCGTCTTGCGCTGGGAGTTTGTTCTGGCAGTGCTATGCCGAGATGCGCCATGAGAAGCCAAACATGGGTGAGAAGCTCTCCTCCTCTGCTCAGGCTCTCGCAGTGTTCGTAGCCTTTGCTTTGGCAAGCCGCAGATATCAGCATTCTCGCCCAGACGTCACCGATCACTTTCCATTTCCTGGGGACATCAGTCAACTGGTGCGCAAGATGGCATGCGTCAAACAGCACCGACATGCTTTTGTCTCCGCTCATCTTCTTCCACGCAGGGCGTTGAGTTCTCACTTTGAACAGAAGATGGCAAGCGTTGCACAGATCTAGCGACTTTCTTGACTTGTGCGCATTCTTGCAGCTGCAATCACCGATGTAAGAATGTGACTCTTTCTTGAATAATTTCTGTGCCCACTTAATGATCGATGAGATGCTGCCTTCCTTCTTTAACAATGCGGCTTGCTTGTCTTCAAGAAACTTCTGAGAACTGACCAAAGTGTCTTCGTGTTGAAAACCCCCCGTCCCTGTTGGCAACATGGAAGGATGGAATACTAAAAGATAGAGCATGTACCGAGAGACCAACTTACTCATTTTGAAGCTCAAGAGGTCTTCCGAGATTTTGCCATGCTTCTCGCCGCGGTCCTTGTAGTAACAGAGCTCAGTGGCGATGTGCCAGATGAGGATGCTCTGGTCAAACTCCAAGTCCACACTCCAGTTCATCTCATCGCAATTTGACCACGTCAGTTTATGGCGTGCCCCCAACTTTATACTCTCCAACATGCTCTTCGATCTGTGGGTCAGTTTCAGATGTTCGTGCGTTTCCCACATGCGAGGGAAGATCCATTCTTTGAGGTTATTCTTGAATTCTTTGTGACCGATGTAGAAGTTCTTTTCCACCTTCATGTCTAACCTGGTGAGCCACGGATATTTGGGGACGATCCTGCTTCCTTTCCTGATAGAAAATCTCAAGAGGCTGAACTGGGCTACGGAATTCGACCATCTTTTCTTCGGGAAGAACTGGAGAGAAGTGATGGCAGACAAAATGGTAGATCTCTCGGGTTTTTGAAGCCGCCAGAGGTCGACCCAATCGGATGAAATTACTAGAAGAAGCGAGTAAATCTCTAGAAGTATAGTGGCACTTACAAGCAAGAAAGTTATACAGATGTCAAGTTTGGGGTAATCCTTCTTATTCTGTAAGGAGAATAAAAACAACACGGCGCAGGGCACCAAGAGATCGATGATCCAACGAATGATGCCCCAAGCGAGGTTCAGCAACCGTGCCTTAGTGTATAGCAGATCGTACATGAACCCGAGCTCGATCTCCACTATCCCAAAAGCAGTATTTGTATCCATGTCCATGAAAATGCGCCTACTGGTGGCCAGGTCGCCAGAGTTGAGGATCAGGCCCACGAAGAGAAGCTTGAAGATCTTGAACAACTCATAGGCCTTGAGCAGAGTCTTTTCATGGTCGTAGGCTTCGCTCACGGAGAGACCCTCCGGTGCCGAAAACTCTATGACCTCATCGAATCTGACCTGGTAACCCTCCTCTCTCTTCAGACAATACTGCTCCATTTTCCTAGGGTATACGGGACCAAAATTGGGTAGAGAACGCATCGAATCTCGAAATCGATCTTTGCTTGCCAAGTATAAACACAAAGTCCTCTCAGCATATTTTATGAACCCCATCAAGATTATACCCTTTGCTATCATTGAGAGCGTAGACTCTGACAAGGCCATATAGTAAATGTAACACGCTAGCCCTACCTGGACGCAAAGCCGTGTCAAATGCCTTAGCCACAGCTCATTGTCCGCCAGGGCAAACGCGGTAATCGTGTCGGGCCCGCCCAAGTGGAGGAGAAGGAATGACGCCCAGAATGCCGTGATTTGGCTCTTTGGATCAAGCGTCCCCTTCATTTCCTTGATGTTGGCTAGGCGGTTCGAAAGGACGCCGAGTGTTACGGTTGCGACATACTCGGCCAATAGGTATGTCGTCCAGACCAGGAATTGGATGCTGATCTTGGAGATGGATTTCCTCCGGCTGCCTTGAGTCGCAAGGCTCAACTGGACGAACAAGCTGAGGAGGATGAGCAACCGCAGCTCCCACTCCTTCCACAATTCACGGGTTTCTCGGAGGAGCAGCGAAAATCTCATGGAACTCGAAATGTCGGCACCTAAAGGTGCAATAATCGAGGCGCCGTCTCAAAGAGTAGTCAAACTTAGGATAATATATGGAGAGGATAAATCAAGGCAAAACAACATTAGTCTCGAATTTACCTCCTCATCATCATCAGATGTGCCACCATATTATAAGCATTAATTTTGGGATAGGGATCAAATTCAAAAGCACCTCTTTACCCTCCATTACATTACAAGGAATAGAAAAGTAGTGCGCTTTTCAAAACATCCACAACACGGTACTTGCGACATCACTTTCGAATGCATAAGTTTCAAGCAATTCTCTATATTTCCGTAGGGATGAAGTAAAGTGACAAAATCAGATTCGGGCATTTGTACTAGCATGAGTATAATTTGCTTTAATTGAGAAGATTAGAATATAGGCCAAGTGTTAAAGTTTGGTTTCTCACGCACTACTCAAAATTAGAATCTTGTGAACTTCACTCCAATCACTATGATTTTCACACTCTATCTGGCACGCATCATCAGCTTAACGTGATTCATGTGGAATATAGAAATCCCCTATTTGTCTTGCCATGCCTAAGTGAAGACATACAAAAAGGCCAAAAGAAGGCGATAAATGCTCACTCCAAGTTGAAGCAATCCTAATGCATCAAGTTGATTGCTTGGATTCCAAGCTACTACTTTTATCAATGAAACTTTTTGGAAAACATGATCTCTAAGCTGAAACTCTAAAGGTCCAAGCTACTTATCTACACAAGAATTTGGTCCGACTTTGTATGGTCCAAAGTTCCTCTCTAACAACTTGTATGACATTAGATGAAATCTTAATCTATTCTGGCCCAGTCAATCTCCTATCATTGACCTCCCAGCAAATGGGAGATTTTCACTTGTGTCCATGTAACTCTTTAAATAGAGCGATGCCGATACTTTGCTAGTAGCTATTATTATAGTGGAAGTCAACCATAAGCAAGTGATAATCCTAACTACCCGTGAAACCAATTGCACAAGCTCCCAAACATATCCACCAAGGTTTGGATAGTTCTCTTTTACTACCGACCATTTGAGGTTGAAAGGTCATCCTTGGTTGAAGAACGCTAATTGGATTTGCATGTTAGTTCTATAGAACACCATTCGAATAAGAATGCTGACTGAACACTCATGCTGGTTGAATTAGAAAGGCAATTAAATTTGCATGCTGATTGTAATCTACACATCATAATTAATTGTTAAATGTTCTTCATCATGGAAATTTAACGCTGGTTCAAAGGTCCACACTGATTAAATAGCATGTTGTCATGATCAAGATTGGATCCATCCCGTTTGCCGAGTTTTCATACACAAGGTCTACTAATTGATTGGATTGGATTGGTTCCCATTTTCTTGTCTTGAAACGTACCGTTGGCTGTTTGTATTTTGAACGATGCCTGAAGTGGATTGGATTCCTCCATTGTTTGAAGCATTGCATTTTTCGAAAAGACACGGATCAAATACAACACGATGGAGTTAAGTCATTGTCCACCCTTAGATGTGGCAATTTCATCTAAGGGCAGACAAATGAGATTTTTTGGTTCTCAAAGACAACTATATGCATATCAAAATAGGAATTCATGTGATATTGCATGAAAGAACTTTACCAAATGGCATGACGCCGAAAGTGTGATGTGAAGGTACTAAACCTTTCCCACGTATATCCAAACCCTTGTCTCTCGATTTTTAATTTTCATATACCAGTTGTTCTTTAGATGATTAGTGGACTTCCCCCTTACAGTTAGAACATTATGTTCTAATGACCTTAGAATGATGGTGGCAAATCCTAGAACCGCTTCAGCGTTGGATCATCGTATCTTGCCCTCACTTGGGAACGGATTTTCGAAAATTGCATGAGAAATCTTTTCTTTCCAATTCTGCAATTTTCGATTTTCCATTTTCCATTTTTCTTTCTGAGAAACATGCTTCTTGATTGCGTGGGGAAGCGCTACAAGGGAGAGCATCATTATACAACTCTGCCCTGAACCTTGAAAAATTACAGACTGCCCCCCTTGAACTGTGGCACCCTTGTGCAATAACACTTGAAATTTCACAAGTTACAGATCGCCCTCATTATATATATTTGTTGCTATTGCTGGACTTTCCTCTCTGCATAGCCATTAAGTATTACCAAAAAATTACTACCTCATTTTTCTTGACCAAAATAACCACTTCCAGATTTTCCTTAGCTTCGTCAACCCTACATCCTCTTTATTTTCTTAATGTCTTTAACCATGTAATAAAGGTTATCGAGGTCAAGAAAAAACCAACTAAAATCATAACGCTTAACCTCTATACAGATAGAAAAACTACTAACTCATGGGATTAATCTATAACTTTTCTAAGTTGGGTAGCTATTGTGCAACTGTGCCAAACTTCATAGGGGTATTCTATAACTTTTTAATTTCGGAAGCTAGGGGAGCAATGGTGCCAAAGTTGAAGGGGGGTGTAAAACCAACTACATAAATGGGCCAAAAAATAAACACCCAACTGGCTAAAAAGCGAACCCAATTTATTTTTTAAACTTTCCGCGGAATATCATCTTTTGGAGGGTAAAGATGAACACAAAATCAGGTCGCGGGAAGCGTCTCTGTTTTTGTCTCTTCCAACTCCACTCCAAAAGATTTCCGAGTCCCCTGATGGATGGCTTCCTCGGGAAAATTGCAAAAAAGAAAGTCTACATGGAAAAGAAATCACACACAAACACACACACACACACACACACACACACACATATAGATATATATATATATATATATATATATTTTACTTCTATCCCTGAAAATTAGAAAAATGCGCTGGTGCTCTCATTACCACTTTTATGGATTCATGATCTCTCTCTAGATTCCATATCACACCCCAAAATCAACAACAATGGAGATGACATGGCTGTCCATCCACCCGAATGACACAGCCTCAAATGGAAACCAATAACAAATTATGAACATATATATCTATAAACCAATATGTTGATTATAATGTCTATAATGTCAAAGCTTCTATAATCCATCAAAAGAACATGTAAAATTTAGAACTCATCCAGCCCAACAACTAACAACAATTATATATAGAACTCCCTCAAATCGTGCCAAAATATCCGACTCCCAAAAGTCCCCATTGATTGCATTCTCGAACCATCGGCCACTAATTGAGGAACATGAAAAGAGTAACCACAACACAGTGAGTAGTATATCTCTTTTAAGCATATCAAGCCCCTATGATACACAATAAGACTTAAGCACAATTCATTTATGCCAAATCCAAAATATAATAAACTTACAAAAATAAGTTGACTTTTATCTTACTTCAATATAACTGTCACGCCCCGAACCCCAAGCGTGCGAACATCTCTTAGCGATCGATCAAATTGTGACGTTCCCAGGATGCATCGCCGACCCATTTGTTTTATGCACATGCGGAAGCGAATTCATAATTGCCCAATCAACAAACAAACACATGAGATAGTAGAAGCAGGACGACCAATTTTCACAAACCATACTTTATTTACATGCTAGGTTAAACCTATAGGTCTATACACACCAGTCTGTCTCCAAAAGAAACTACTAAGCCATCTATGGTCCAGACCCTTCAGCCTCGGGCTCCGGGTTCTCTATACTAGGGACTTGAAAAATGTTTAACCACGATAGGGTGAGAATAAATCTCAGCGAGTCAACACCCTAAACCTCAATTAGGACAATAATTTACTTAGAGGCATCTTAACCATGCACCATATATGACTTACCTCGCCTCAGCACCTTCTTGCACATTAGTACATCACATATACATTTATACACGCAACAAGCGTAATTTAATAACTAGAACACCTCATATCAATTTGCAAACAATTACAGGCATCCCGATTATAAGGCCAAACTGTTATGACACGTCCCATTCCATGCCACACAATTTTGTCCCATAATTAGGCACGGCTATCTCAATCACTCAGGCGTGTCCCAGTTATTTACGACTCATCGGCCATGTCCAACTCAATAGTCGACAGTCATCCGACATAACCGGGTATTGTCTTGCTCTGTCGGGCACGATAATGTCCCGCGTAAACGCATCAGGACGGCATTCCATAAAGGAGCATCGGCCCAGCCTCTACTGGGACCGGCATCCATTGTTAAGGACATCTGAACTTAATCAGGCATCGTCCCGTGTAAATACATTAGGATGGGTTCACTACCCTGCGTAAATGCATGATGGTACTTAAGTGATCACACACCAGCACATACTTGGCCAAGAACATCGTGCTTTACACTCAAATACCTCCATTTCAAATAATGGACTTGGCTAATTTTCTTCGTATTAAAAATCATCCCAGTAAAATAATCATGCGTGGTCATGCATTTAAATCGAACTAGTAAGCATGCTACACTCTCATTTCAAAATTCCACGAATTTATATACTATATAAAATTTTGGCATAAAAAACCGACACCCAGTAATTTTCTAATTAAATACAATAAAATCAAATTTTTGCAATAATAATTGCCAATCACCATCAAGCACTCAACTTCACAAATAAGCATTCAATTTCACATATAAACTCGTCCACGACGATTAGTGTAAAATTTCACTAACCGGCTATCTCGATACAATTTACGCTAATAAAAATTAATTAAATAAATCTCAAGAAAATAAATTATTTTAATTTAATTAACTTAACCACGATTAAATAAACTAAACATGGTTAAGTAACCATGATTAACTAAACTAACCCTAGTTAACTAACTAACCTAGGGTAGTAACCTAACTAAACTAATTTATCTAACCAAACTAACTTAACTAGCTAGTCAACCTAACCAACTAATTAACAATAATCTTAATTAACACTAACTAACCACTTAAGTGCAATTAACTTCCTAATTCAAGATTAAGGCATTAACTCACTGGATTAGCGAGGCAATAAGTTCACGGCGACGGTGGCGCGAAGGCAGTGAAGACCCGAGCCTATGGCATCTCCAACGAAGGCCCGAAGAGGCTGAAAATAGCTAACCAAGTCTTAGCTCAATTTGAGCTTCGATTATGCTAGAAGCTGGCTAAGATGCGGCTAGGCTCAGCTGACGGTGTGGGGACGGGCGGCTAGACAAGCAAGGCCAGCTGGGCGGCGAGTGGTAACGACGGGGACTGGCGGTCGAGCGGGTTGCAGGCGGCCAAGTGGGGTTGGCAAGCTGATCGCTAGGCTAGACTTGCGGGATCGGGGACGGCGTGAGGCGGTGAGGCTGGTTGGGGGCTGCGGTTGAGGCAGTTCTCGTGTGATTGGCTGGGCAGTGCAGGCGGTTGGTGGCTGGTTGGTTCTATTTTGCAGTAAGAAAATGGAAATGAAGAAGATGAAGTGAAGAAGAAGAAGAACAAGGGGTTCTGCTGGGGGGCTATCGCACAAGAAAGGGGGAGGGGGGCGACAAAGGCCAAGGAAGTCCAAGCTTTGGCCAATAGGGAGCCATGCACAAATATCTTTCACTTGAGTGCATAAGCCCCAAAAGTCTTCTGACCTCCAAAGTCCAAGGACCCTCCAATGAGCATTTTTCCCTCAAATCTTCACAAAACAATTCAATTTGAAGGCCAAAATTCCCAAGGGAGCAGCCCCTACGAATTTCTTTTATTTCTTCACAAATTACTTCAATTTGGTAGCCCAAAATTCCTCTAATTTAGAGCATACGAAATTCTCTTTAATTCTCCATAAGCTAATTCATTTAGGTGGCCAAATAACAAAGCAAAGTTGTCCATCCGAATTTCCTCCTATTTATTTTTGCCGAATTCAATTTTTCTGCAATTTTTCAGGCTCGACGGAAATTTCTTCAAAAGATGAGACAAGGTCCTAAAAATAAATCATGACACGCTCGAACATTCGATTCCCATAACCGACTTCAATTTCGTGGTTAAAATCGACCGGACGCGATTTTAGCGTGACCCAACCTACAGAGTAGCTTTTAGGGATTTTATCACGTTTGACCCGTGGTCGATAATTTTTTATTCACATTTGTGCATCTCTGACTCGTAGGTGACTCTCGGTTGTCGTAAAAATCGCAAGGTTCCAATTACGGGCACCGAGTATAAAATCAACTGAAAATTGGGTTAGTGCCATTCGATGTGAATTACACAATCAGGCGGAATCTCCCGCAATTAAATTACATGAGTCCGTCGAATCGACCTATATCCAATCACAAATTGATTATAACGGTGTTGTTTTGACCCTTGCTAATTATCACGGTTAAGCAGTCGATTTCTAATCGAATTCTTAAGTTAGTCGCATTTATCCCTTAACAGCTTCACCCGATAGATCAATTAACTCGAGAATAATTAGCTCCGAGAAAAAGGACCATAGGCATATCGACGAAATGCCCATTTCATATTATCGAGATGGGGTCGAAATTTAGGATGTCACAACTTTTTTCCTCTTATAAAAATTTTGTCCTCGAAATTTAAACAATTACAATTATTATTCAAAAAGGTGGGGGTATTGACGTCTCATCGATTCCTCACTTTCCCATGTTGCTCCTTTTGTTCTATGGTGTTGCCAAACCATTTTGACTAAAGAGATCATCTTGTTGCGCAGCACTTGCTCCTTTCGATCCACAATCTGAATCGATCTCTCCATGTATGACACTCTTTCGTCCACGTCTAATTCTTTAAAATTCAGCACGTGGATCAGGTTAGGTTCATACTTCCTCAATATCGACACGTGGAAGACGTCATGCACTTGCGCCAGTCTCGGCGGCAACACAAGACAATACGCCAAAGTCCCTATTCGCTCCAAAATCCCAAAGGGATTGACATGCCTCAGACTTAACTTTCCTTTCTTACCGAAGTGCGAAGTATTCCTCATTGGTGATAATTTAAAGAATACATGTTTACCAACTTGGAATCCCAATTGTCTTCGCCACTTATCTGCATAACTTTTCTGGTGACTCTAAGTGGTCTTAAGTCTTTTTCGAATGACTTTGACGGTGTTGACTGACTGCTGAACCAACTCAGGGTTGGTGATCTTATGCTCTTCGACTTCATCCTAACAAACTAGAGTTCTACACGCTCTACCATACAACACTTCAAACGGTGCCATCTGTATACTCTACTAATAACTATTATTGTAGGCAAACTCAACTAAATGAAGATGTTCCTCCCAGCTTTCCTTGAAGTCTAGTACACAATCTTGCAGCATGTCCTCGAGGGTTTGAATCGTCTTCTCAAACTGGCCATTCGTCTGTGGATGATAGGCCGTACTATATTGCAGCTTCATTCCAAAGGCACCCTGTAAACTTTTCCAGAAAGCTACTGTGAACTTCGGGTCTCGATCTGACATAATCGTCACTGGAACTCCATGTAGACGAACTATCTATTGCACGTATAACTCAGCATATATGTCCAATGCAAAATCCTTTTGTACGGCGATGAAGTGAGTAGACTTCATCAATTTGTCAACTACGGCTCATATGGAATCATTACCTCGCTGACTCCTTGGTAGACCCATCACAAAATCCATCATGATATGTTCCCATTTCCTCTCGGGAATCTCTAGAGGTTGCAAAAGTCCTCCCATACTAGTCCACCAATTACAATATTGTGCTTTCACTTGAGCTTCTAACAAGATCATGTCGTCTACAACTTTAGGCAACATGCCTTTCTCTTTTATGTATCCTCTTGCGATTTTCTGGATCCGCCTTCATACTAGTCCACCAAGAAACTTCAAATTTGAAAATCGAATCTTAAGCTTTTTTGAGTAGGATCCACTCTTGAATCACCATCTGCGTAATTGAAGACTTCCAACTCAATGCATCCGCAACCTTGTTGGCTTTCCCGGTTGGTATGGGAGAAGTTCTATCCAACGACGCTTGATCATTGCTTCAATCTTGGTCTCCAAATCATCGGGGTGAAAATAATAATCTGGGTCCACGAAAATCCCTTCATCGGAAATCAACGTTATCTATGAAAGCTACATGAGTCAGCCAAAACTCACACTTACTAAACTTGGCGTACAATTCATGATTTCGTAGAGTCTGAAGCACTGTCCTTAAATGTCTTTTGTGCTCCTTTGGACTTCTTGAGTACACTAGGATGTCGTCGATAAACACTATCACGAACTAGTCTAGATATTCTTTGAACACTCGATTCATCAGATCCATAAAAGCAGCTGGGGCATTGGTCAAACCAAACGACATTACGGTGAATTCATAATGGTTGTAACGTGTACAAAAAGCTGTCTTCGATATGTCTCTCTTCCTGATCCTCAATTGATGGTAACCTGTCCTCAGGTCGATCTTAGAAAATATCGACGCTCCTTGTAGTTGGTTAAACAAGTCGTCAATCCTCGGTAGCAAGTATTTATTGTCGCGACCTAATTTTTTGGGTTCACCACCTAAAACTAGGTTAATGGATTACTAAGTCTTTGAGCTTAGCTCAGGCTCTCCCAAGCCCATACCAATTCACGACTTAGGTTTGAATTCTTAACATGCAAATGATTTTCAATCAAGAGTCGCCACTAATCTTTTTTTGGTGGGTCGATTATAAACCCAAGTAAAGTAACGAGAGATTTGTTTTACTTCTACGAACAAGAGATTTATGAGTTCGGGGACTTGGTTACACCAGACTATCCTAGTGCCCTTTCAATACCTTTTATTTCATTTTCAAAAAAAATGTTTGGCAATTGAATTGATTTTAATTTAACTTCCTAACATGTGAGGTGATCATACAGGTGCACATACCACCGATTTAACACTCAGTAAAGAAATTAAATAATACAAAACCTACATCAAAGCAAACAAAATATCTGTGTTGTTAAATCAGAATTCACATTAGCAATCCTAAATACGATTTCTACTTAACACGCCATTATTCAATTTTTGTTTTCACTTTATTTAATGAAAGTCATGCGATGCACGCTAATAATCTAATATGACATGGCAACATGACCTAAACTATATGACATGAAGAAACGCAATAATTAAATGCAATCCTAATTAACCAGGACGATTTAATTCTAATGACGTGTGATGAAATGCAATGACGTACAAGATTATTTTAACTAAAATAACATGCGACATACAATTTAATATGCGAGCTATATGTCACGTGACATTTATTAAATGACCTAATCTAATGACGGGCAATTTCTAATTAGAAGTAAACCTAACAATAATCATTAAAATGACGTGCATTTCATGGACTTAATTCTATATAATGTGCACATGATTTTTTTCCTATTCTAAAAATGCAATCTATCCTAGAAATTGCAACTAATTTATCCTAAGACAAATTTTATGAAATTCGAAATTTAAAAAATGCAAAAATGATCTAGCTAGATTAAGATTCTATCTAATTTAAACTAGGGATTAAGTCATATTAAATCCTAATTTAAACTAAGACATTATCTAAATCTAAGATGCAATTTATCTAAAAAGATTATCTAAATTTAAAATGAAACATGCCATTCTAAACTAATATGCTCAATGATTTTTTCTTGTGATTTTATTTATGAAAATTCGAAATTAAAATTAATACATAATTAAATAGGCAATCCAAATAACAAACTAACAACGTAATTGAATGCATTTTTATATATATATATATTCGGAATAAAATCCCTATTCTAGATTTGCAAGATAACAAGAAATATTCCAAAACAAACTGAATCCTAATTCAAATATTTTTTGGATATTTTTTAGTGGTTTTCCAAAACAAGTAATTATCAAATAAACATCATATTTAAACTAATCAGGACATTCAATCAAATAAAGGATTAAAATAATCGAAAAAATAACATGTTGTCTCATAGATCAAATTAACGATTATCCTAACCCTAATTATTACGACAAAAAGATAAAAATAACTAAAAATCTGATCCAAATTCTTACGGATTAAATTAATAGTTATATTGATTCAACACTTAAAATACTATCGACAAGCCCCGAAAATTAATATAATTAAAAAAATGATCCGATATCTTACGGATCAAATTAGTAATCACAATAATTATGGGGAAGACCTTGTGGATAATGCTACAAAATCCATGAAATAAAGATCACTTAAAATTTACACAATAACAACTAAACTTAAAAGAAATAAATAAAATAAAGTTAATAGAAAAAGAAAATAAAAGTACCTAATTTCCCTTTCTTTTCTTTTTTGCTTTTCTTTTCCTGCTTTCTTCACCCACGGCTTGCTCGTGTGGCTGATCCCTGGGCAGCGGGTTCTAATCGTCGGAGGGCGTCGCAATCGGAGCTCCGGGCTGGCGAGGGGAATTAGCGGCGAGCAGACTGTTAGGTAGAGGCATCACAGCTGGAGCTAGGCAGAGGAGTAGGCCCTCGGGCGGAGATGCAAGCGTAGTTGGTCGTCACTCGGGCGTGTGGGAGCTCGAACCTAATCTTGGCGTCGCTGGTCGACAGCAAGTCGGGCTCCGAGCGGGTGCGAGTGTAGAGGATTTGAGTGACGTGCGGTTCAGTGGTGTCGAGGTGGTACTCGTGGGTTGCCGGCGTCGGGTTGCGTGGATCGGGAGCAGCGGGGCTCCGGTGCGGCACGGTGGGCTCGGGTGGAGGAAGACTCAGGCGTCGAGGAAGGTCCGCTGAGGTTGCGGGCTGCTGATCGTCGACGGTAGGGACCTGGGCTCTGGATCGCAAGCGAAGCAACGGCTTCGCGGCTGAGATGGCTTTAGGTCGTGGAGGTGTGCTTTGCGGGTCATCAGGTGGATGCGTCGGAGGTAGAGCGAGGGCTGCATGGCGATCGCGGCTACGTTAGCGTGGGGAAGGCGGCTCGGCTGTGGCACAGCTCAGGCCTACTCGTGGAGGGTGGAGCATCGGGGCTTCTATTCATCGGGGCAGGGGCTCTGACCGAGGTGAAGGCCCGCGACGGATCGGCGGTGGGCGCGGTGGGCTACTGGTTGGTGCTTGGGTCGTCGTGGGTCGGCGCGACAATGGCTGGTGGAGACCGGCAGTGCGAGCGCAGAGCGGGTGAAGAGAAACTGGTGATTGGGGCAGCGAAGTGGGGAAGAAGATGAACAGTAAATGTCCAATCACTTCCTCCCCTCTGCTGCTTTGGCTTTTTCCTTTCCCTTTTCACTTGTCTTGACTTTTTGTTTTTTTTTCTTTTCTCCTCTACCTTCGTACTCTCTCTCTTTCTTTTCTTTTTACTTTTCACTTCTTTTTCCCCCTTTCGATGAAGAGAACCCTCAAAAAGCCCCCGCTCCCATTGATCTCCGTACGCATCCTTTTATAGGCGAAACAAAACATGATCTTTTTATTAATATTTTCATCTCACGAATATTGCTTATAACCTCTTGATCACGAAAATCCTTATCTCAAAAATATTCTCTCCCCATTTCATCATCTATTGATAAAGATAAGATTACAATGCGATTTTTTTTTAATTTCCAAAAATCATCATAATATCGCATCAAATCTTAATTTTTCACAAGATAATTAATTAAACAACGATGGGCTTGGGTTAATTTTCTCCTTTCGTGGGCCTAGCCCAGCCTGCTAATTTATAACCCAAAACCACTAATTCGACCCATTCGCCATTGGTCTAGTAAATAAGTGTAAAAAAATGCAAATTAAAAAAGATGCACCTAAACCTATATGCTATGCAATTAATTAATTAATTAATTAATTAATATTTTTTTTAGGGGTTAAAATTAATTCCTAATTTCTTAATGCAATAAATGACTAAACAGATAGCCAAAATTTAGGTGTCAACACTTATTCTTGATTGTCACCTAATTGAGTTGCCTATAGTCAATGCAAAGATGCAACGAACCATATTTCTTGCTCACAAATAGAATTGGTGCTCCCCAAGGTGATGCACTAGGATGTATAATTCCCTTATCCAACAACTCCTGCATCTGCACCTTCAATTCCTTCAACTCTGACAACGTCATACGGTAAGGAGCCTTAGAGATTGGATCCGTCCCAAGGGCCAACTCAATCACAAACTCGATCTCCCTTTCTAGGGGCAAACTGGGTAATTCTTCAGGAAACACATTAGAAAACTCCCGTACCATGGCGATGTTCTCCATCTTTGGCTCCCCAACTATCGTATCTACTACAGTTGCCAAAAAACCTTGGCAACCCACCTCTAACAAATGGGTTGCCTCAAGCGACGAGATTAAGGTAATCAAAGGTCCTCCTTAATTTCTGATAAACTTGAAACTTTCACCCGCTAACGGTTTAAACTGGATTGCTTCACAATAACAATCAATTATAGCAAGATACTCCTTGAGCCAATCCTTTTCATTTATGATATCAAAGTTATACATAGGCAAAATAGTCAAGTATGACTCTAGCCAGCGATTCTCCTTTCTACGACTTCATTTCAATAAACCAAAGTTCTACAAGCTTAACCATATTTCCGCTGTGCCACTCTGATAAAATTATCCTAGAAACATTCTTCTCATGATTGATACATAGCTCAGTTCATTCCTGTCCCCTTCGCCATCCTAGTAGTGCCCTATCTGCGGTAGTGGTGCTTGTGCTCCCTTGGACCTACTTGGACAGTCCTTCACCTGGTGGCCATGCTGACCACATCCGTAACACACTCCCATTCTATCAGGACACAAGGTTGGTCCATGCTTCATTCTACAAATGCAGCACATGTCGTTTGGGTTAAGGTGCCGGCTTTCCGATTACTCTCTTTTGGTTGGGACAAATGGGGTACTTTCCTTTTGTCATCGGCTTTTTCCAAACCAATCGTTATCCCTACTATGCACGAACCGCTACACAGACGCAATGGCTCACTCCTCGATCACATTTCAAGGTTGGACCTTAGGAGGTGCGGCAGCAATGGCGGCTATGGCATTGGCGGCGATAGTGGTAGCGGCAGAAAAGGCGGCTTGATTTTGTGCTTGTTGACCTAATATGATTCCCAACGTCTCTAGCGCTTGAACAATCTTGTCTAACCTAGGATCGTGCGATGCTGCTACACCTCAGTACCCGCCTGTGGTAGTACTCTTTCTCTCGTGTTGGCCTGAGCCAGCGCTCTATCTCGGGTACCGACCCTAGTCAACGTCCTACCACGAGTGACAGATGCAATAGTCTCCTTCCAAGGAGCCCTCTGCTTCGGATCACTCATTTTGTAGGATCTCTATGGAACTTGCTTTCCAATTCTAACACAGGATTAGAAATTTGAGCGACCTGCACCAAACAATCAATCACTCACTCACAGGCGTCGGCATAAAGAAAAAGCCTTTCATACTAACTATCCTAAAATCCATTGCACCTTATCACTCCAGACACTGACCAGCTTTGATACCACTTCAGGCAGGGATGTCACACCATGAACCCCGAGCATACAAACATCCCTCGGTGGTAGATCAAATTATGACATTCCCAGAACATGTCACTGACCCATTCATTTTATGCACATGCGAAAGCGAACTCATAATTGCCCAATCAACAAACAAACACATGGGATAGTAGAAGCATGACGGCCAATTTTCACAAATCATACTTTATATACATGCCAGGTTAAACCTACAAGTTTATACACACCAGTCTATCTCCAAAAGAAACTACTAAGCCACCTACGCTCTGGACCCTTCAACCTCGGGCTCTGGGTTCTCCACACTAGGGACTTGAAAAATGTTTAACCATGACGGGGTGAGAATAAATCTCGGCGAGTCAACACCTTAAACCCCGATTAAGACGAGAATTCACTTAGAGGTGTCTTAAACATGCACCATATAGGACTTACCTTGCCTCAACACCTCCTTGCACATTAGTACATCACATATACATTTATACACGCAGCAAGCGTAATTCAATAACTGGAAACCCTCATATCAATTTGTAAATAATTACAGGGGTCTCGATTATAAGGCCAAACCGTTATGACAAGTCCCATTTTGTGCCACACAATTTTGTCCCATAATCAGGCGCGACTATCTCAATCACTTAGGCGTGTCCCAGTTATTTATGACCCATCGGCCATGTCCAACTCAATAGTCGGCAGTCATTTGGCATAACTGGGCATCGTCCCGCTCCGCTGGGCACGGTAACGTCCTGTGTAAACACATCAGGACAGCATTCCATAAAGAAGCAACGGCCCAGCCTCTACTACGACCAGCATCCGTTGTCAAGGGCATCTGAACTTAATCAGGCATCGTTCGGCGTAAACGCATCAGGACGGGTTCATTACACCATGTAAACGCATCACGGTACTTAAGTGATCACACACCAGCACATACTTGGCCAAGAACATCGTGCTTTGCACTCAAATGCCTCCATTTCAAATAATGGACTTGGCCAATTTTCTTCTTATTAAAAATCATCCCAGTAAAATAATTGTGCGTGGTCACGCATTTAAATCGAACCAATAAGCATGGTGCACTCTCATTTCAAAATTCCATGAATTTATATACTATATAAAACTTTGGCATCAAAAATCGACACTCGATATTTTTCTAATTAAATACCATAAAATCAAATTTTTGCAATAATAATTGCCAATCACCATCAAGCACTCAACTTCACATATAAGCAGTCAATTTCACATATAAACTTGTCCACAATGATCAGCGTAAAATTTCACTAACCGGCTATCCCGATACAATTTACACTAATAAAAATTAATTAAATAAATCTCGGGAAAATAAATTATTTTAGTTTAATTGACTTAACCATGATTAAATAAAGTAACCATGATTAACTAAACTAACCCTAGTTAACTAACTAACCTAGGGTAGTAACCTAACTAAACTAACCTAACTAGACTAATTTATCTAACCAAACTAACTTAACTAGCTAGTCAACCTAACCAACTAATTAACACTAACCAACAACTTAAATGCAATTAACTTCCTAATCCAAGATTAGGGCGTTAAATCACCGGATTAGCAAGGCGACAGGTTCACGATGACAGAGGCATGAAGGTAGTGAAGACTCTAGCCTATGGCGTCTCTAACGGAGGCCTGGAAGAGGCTGAAAGCAGCCAACCAAGTCTCAGCTAAGGTTGAGCTTCGGTTATGTTGGAAGCTGGCTGAGACGCGATTGGGCTTGGCTTACAACACGAGGATAGGCGACTGGACAAGTAAGGTCGGCTAGGCAGCGGGTGGCAGCGATGGGGACTAGCTGTCGAGAGGGCTGCAAGTGGCTAGCCGGGGTTGGCAACCTGATCGTGAGGCTGGACTCACGGGATCGGGGATAGCGTGAGGAGGTGAGACTGGTCGTGGGCTATGGTTGAGACAGTTCTGGCGTGATTGGCTGATCGATGCTGGCGGCTAGTGGCTAGTTGGTTCTGTTTTGTAGCAAGGAAATGGAAATGAAGAAGATGAAGTGAAGAAGAAGAAGTGAGGAAGAAGAAGAAGAACAAGGGGTTCTACTGGGGGACTGTTGCACAAGGAAGAAAGGGGGGACAAGGGCCAAGGAAGTCCAAGCTTTGGCCAATAGGGAGCCATGCACAAATATCTTTCACTTGAGTGCATAAGCCCCTAAAGTCTTTTGCCCTCTAATGAGCATTTTTCCCTCAAATCTTCACAAACAATTCAATTTGAAGGCCAAAAAATCCAAGGGAGTAGCCCATACGAATTTCCACCATTTCTTCACAAATTACATCAATTTGGTAGCCCAAAATTCATCTAATTCAGCCCATACGAATTTCTCTTTAATTCTCCACAAACTAATTCATTTAGGTGGCCAAATAACCAAGCAAAGCTGCCCATCCGAATTTCCTCCTATTTAATTTTGCCGAGTTCGATTTTTCCTTAATTTTCTAGGCTCGACGGAAATTTCTTCAAAAGATGAGGCGAGGTCCTAAAAATAAATCGTGACATGCTCGAATGTTCGATTCCCGAAACTAAGTTCAATTTCGTGGTTAAAATCGATTGGACGCGATTTTAGTGCTACTCAACCTACCGGGTAGCTTTTAGGGATATTATCGCGTTTGACCCGTGGTTTATAATTTTCAATCCACGTTTGTGCATCTCCGACTTGTAGGTGACTCTCGGTTGTCGTAAAAATCGCAATGTTTCAATTACGGGCACCGAGTATAAAATCGACTGAAAATCAGGTTAGTGCCGTTTGATGTGGAATTTGCAATTAGGCAAAATCACTCGCAATTAAATTACATGAGTCCGTCGAATCGACCTATATCTAATCATAAATCAATTATAATGGTGTTGTTTTGACCATTGCCGATTATTATGGTCAAACAGTCGATTTCTAATCGAATTCTCAAGTTTATCGAGTTTATATCCCTTAACAGCTTCTCTTGATAGATCGGTTAACTCGAGAGTGATTAGCTCCAAGAAAAAGGACCATAAGCACGTTGACAAAATGCCCATTTCATATTATCGAGATGGGGTCGAAATTCAGGATGTCATAATAACTATATTCATAGCTAAAATACCCATTTAATCCAACATATCAAAAAAAGTATCAATGATCCAATTCAACAATCAATCTCACCAAATCACATGTCAAAGGTTAATTCCATGCTTAATATCTAACTAAAAGTTGTAGAGGTTACTTCCACAAAACTTATGTTACCGTGTGGAGTACTTAGTTTTTGACTAATGTATATCATAGTAGAAAGCTTTAGAGGTGGCTCCCATGAACTTGCATTGTTCTATACCACTAGGCCCTTGATTACACAAATCAGTAGTACAAAGTCCTAAAAGTGGCTCCCACAAGACTCATGTCACTATGCAACACTTAGCCATTGGCTACACATATCAACAGTACAAAGACTTTATAGGTGGCTCCCATGAGATTCACATAGCCGTGTAGCACTTAGTCATTGACTAATTCATATCACAATTTGTTTTCACAAATCATAACATATAGCCTTTGGCAACTTGGTTCATTTTTCAAAATTCCCTTTCATCAAATATTTATCAAACCATTTCATAATATTGGACTCAAAAGATATTTAATCATATTACTTCCAAAATATGAATTTATGAACTTGAAGAAGAGATTAGCACAACTCACTTGAGATTGCTCAAAACCAAACGACATAGCTCACTCAAATTGATGATATCGCACTCCTCTCAATTGAACAAATATTGGTGTAAAAATCAAGAAAAATACTACATTAACTATAAATAAGCTAAATTATAAACACTAACAAAATAACTCTTGCACGTTAACAAATCACTCGCTCAAAGCGATTATTCAAAATTATCCACAACGCAAAACTCGCATGCGAAACACTAAAATCTCACTTCGACTAAACCATTACTTCAAATCAACTCCCATAAACCTCGTGTCTCTACAACACCATTATCTGCCATTTCCATGAAATCTCATGGCTCAATAACTCCAGAGTCGTACTTTGTGGCTCAAATTTCATATAATTTTGAATTTGTGTCCTAGTCCCATAAACTACTCCAATTAGATGAATAAAGGGTATGAACACTTACCAGGCATTGCAAATCGAATCTAGCTCAACAAGGACCTTGTAGTGTGTACGCATCGAACCCTCTTCTTTCTTTCTCCTTCTCTCTCCTTTCTTCTTCTTTTCTTCTCTCTCGTTCATCTTCTTTTCTTGTGCAAGCTCTCAACCTCTTTTATTAAGCTAAAGCATCCACTGTTCTACTTTGTTGACAGGGTTAACATTTTCCTTTTTTTTTTTTTTTGAGTTCCACCACTCTTTGACACGATCAAATAGAAATAGCAATATTACAATCTACCCTCCTTAAAATTATTTCATCCTTGAAATTTGAACTCATCTCAAATTTCAAATACATGAGAGTATTTGCATCTTACCTCCTCTTCAAGCTCCCAAGTGGCCTATCTCTCAATGTGATACTGCCATTATTTCTCACATAAGTAATAGTTCGCCGCCACAACACCTAATTCTTCCTATCGGTGATATTAATAGGTTGCTCCTAGTATGTTAGGTTCTCTCTTAACCTCAAAGGTATAAGATCTAGTACATGCTTAGGATTGGCACATATTTCCACATTAAAGACATGTGGAACACATTTTGTACGCCGGATAGTGTTGGTGGCAAAGCCAATTTATAAGCAACTTCACCAAGCTTCTCTAAAATCAAGAATGATCCTATGTATCTTGGATTTAACTTATCATGCATGTTGAATCTTGCAATGCCAAATTACGGGTGATTCCGCACAGTCATTATACTAATCCCAAATGACCCTAAATATTCTAAGTGACTGTGGATCAAAGTAAGTAAATCAATTCCCACTCAATTGCATGACAACCGAGGATTACCCATGGATCAATTAGACTTAAACATGGATGAGTTTGGAATCAACCATGGCTTGTGCAAGCGATACCCCAAGAGCCCCCCCTAATTCATGTAGGCCCTATTAAAGCCACTTCTAATCGAATTTAGCCATAAACCCCGGTCTGGTTATGATTATCCTTTGTGGATAATTTTGAAACATCCCTAATCATTTTAGCCAATGTTTAAATTTGCAAATAGTTTTGGGCCCCCGAATCTTTAGTCTTGGAAATTTGGGTCAATCATTGGAAGCCCAATGGGCCTCCTGCCTAATTAAAGGCCCATTAAGCTTGTTAAGGCCCAAATTCAATGAGTTAAGCCCAAGCCCAAACCCAAGTCCTATGTGTGTGAATAGTGTGCATGAATAGTAACTATGTGAATAGTAACCTAACCAATAATTTAGATTACAATAAGCAATCCTAGCCCTTGATCTTGAATAAGGCATTGGGCTTGATGGATGGCCAAGATCTCTTCTTGTTCTCCAAGTTTGGAGTCACGATGAGGTGAAGGACAATAATGCATTAGGTATTAAATGTGCAGATAAACCTCTTCCCTGAGTTCTTCATTTTTCTCTCATTTCTCTCTCTTTGCTCCCTCTTGGCTGAACCCCCTGTCGTGACCTAGACCCTCTATCGCCTCGCCTCGAGGGGGGGTAAAGGGGGAAAGGTTGAATTTAGAGCTACTTGACTATGAAAGTTCCCTCACAATTTGCATCCACAAAGTCGTAATCAACTCTCCTTTTGGAACGAACCTTTTGTGAGTTCCCTCACACACGGTGGCGAGCACTCCCAAGTTTGTACCTCGTGTGACAGCAGGAGGTGTTGTAATCTGCACCTACATGGACGGCACACCTCAAAAGAGGAGGTCAAGTGTGGATATTGAATTTCAGGGTTCCTTTATCACGGTAGCCCTCTCATTAGTGCATGCTCCCCATGGATGGTATCGTTTCATCTATTAGGAGCTTTCCACAGTGGGTATGCTAAATCATAGCGAACCTTATTGAGGTCCATACCTTTCACAATAGTTTTATTATTGTTCGATCTAGTTGTTTAAAATAACCTAATAAAGATGAAAGTTGTTACTAGCCTCATTTTGGGGGTTGGCTAAAGAACCTAATCGAGGATCGGGAGTTATCCTTCAATTTCTATGCAACTAATTATTTAGGTTCAAGGACTTGGGTTATGTTAATATTTTTATTAGTATCCTTTTGGTACCTAACAATATGTCGTGTTACCTAAGACATCCATGCATTTCTTTTTACTTTTTCGGGATCGTTGAACCTAAACTAAGTGATCATGCATGGATGGTCGATTTCATACAATTCTATGTCCATGAAATACAAAGAAAGCACATAATTGTATTTAAAGGATGAGACAGTAAGTAAATAACCAAGTAAAGCAGTAAATCTATTATGCAATTCTAATGGGCAAACTAAAATAAAACACAAGAAATAAAACCTCCATATCGTCAAGTGTCTATCAAATAAAGAAACAAAAAAAATATATTGGGAATAAATGGTATAAAAATATGACCGGAATGAACATCAACCTTTCACCATCTTCATGTCATCTCCAGCTTCAAGATCCTAATCTAATTTTAATATGAGAACTAGAACTAGGTACATATAATGAAAGGAAATTATTACTCACAACAAAACAATAAAAAAAAGGAATAATCAAGAATGCCTAATCAAATGAAATTGTGACATCCCTGATCCGACCCTGATTTTCAGAATGGAATTCCATCGACAACCATTCTCTGGATGGGAATATAGTAGGAATCGACAAACCACAAAAATGTTGAGAAGGCCATTTTAGGGTAGAAACTCGAGTTCTCATTGACAAAATGCGAAAATTCAGAAAATTGGGAACGGGCCACGAATGAGGACTCGGGTGGGCCCAAGCCTATGTTGGACAACCTAATAGGCCCAAGCCCATGAAGGGCGGCCCAATAGGGCCTACGTCCACATTGGGCTACTCAAGGGCCACACGCCCAAGGGAGGACCATGGGCTTTCTAAGCCCATTAAGTCCATCTTTGCAAGATCTTGGCATTAATTGCACCTAAATATGTAAATAGTATGTGAATAGTGTGTGAATAGTGTGCAATCTACGAAAATGACCAAATTGCCCTCTTATTCAACTAAAGACAAAGGGGCGAGATGGGAAATGGCATGCAAGGGGGCAGCAATGAGCTTTGAAGAAGACTAAAAAGGACAACCGAGCCTAATCTAAGCCTATCCTAAATCTATTGACCCATGTACGAAATCTTGTCATTAATGGCCTTGGGTTTCTATCATCATGAGCCTTTTATCTTCAAGAAAAAATACTAGATTGTGAGGGATTTTAGAGATTTTAAGTACAAGGCATTAATAGGACTAGATCTTTATCTCCTACCTTTTCCCCTCCTTAAACCACCAGTCTCTCTCTCTCTCTCTCTCTCTCTCTCACACACACACACACACACACACACACATTTTCTCGTTGTTGCTCTCAATCTCACCTCTCTCTCTCCTTATGTGGCCAACCATTACCCCCTCCATTTCCATTTTGTTGCAAGCCATTCTCTTCACTTTCCTCTCATTTTCTTCATCGATGACCGTCCTCCAAGCCACTGCCGTTGAACTACCTTTCCGCACCGATGTTCACGCAAACATGTCGGAGCTTTGGAGCTAAGGAAGTTGCTATCAAGCTTGTTGCCGTAGCCCCCTCTCCCCTTTTTTCTCTCATGGGTTGGTCCCTTGCGAAGCCCAGAGATCATCTGCCACCTAGCCACCTACCATGCCACCGCCCAAGCCATTGTCTAGCCCTCTACTTAGACTGTTCACTGCTAGTCCAACCACCTCAACCGCCGTCCAGCCTTGCCGCTCGTCCCCTAATGTTTGTTAAGGCTTGGATTTGGGTATGTGTAGCTCTCTAGCCCTTGAATAGGGTTGTTGTTGCACTTAGGGATTAATTTAGGGCTAGATTTGTTACTTATGTGATCTTAGTAATGTGTGAACGTTACTTTTCTTTCTTAGCTAATTAGTGACACTGAGTCACTAATTGTTCTTGAGGCAAATACTTGCTAAATTGTAGGAAATCATGGTACGAATAGGAAGTTCTCATCCATCAAGGGTTGAAGCCACTACTTCGACGGTAGAACCTCGAATAGAAGATATTTTGCAAATGATGGCTAATATAGGAAATTTGATGGAAAGGCAAGCTCAACGACAGCAAACTAGAGTAGAGCGTCGCACTCAAGGACTGGTGGAACAATTCTTCAAATTGAAACCACCTAAGTTTAGTGGAATGGGAAGCAGTGAGGAGGCAGAACAATGGATTGATGGAATAGAAAGCATCTTTTGGTTGTTGAACTGCAATGACACTGAAAAGATAACATTGACAAAGTACCAATTGGAAGGTAACGGCAAATTTTGATGGAGAACTTCTAAAGACACAATTTTTTCACCCAGTATTACCGTAAACTGGGATGAATTTGTTAGAGCTTTCAATAGAAAGAATTTCTCTGATTGTGCCCGAGATAAGAAAATTACTAAATTTGTTCAGTTAGAACAAAAGCAGCTGACAGTAGACCAGTATGAAGCAGTGGGCACCACCTGTTGTGGTGCCCCTGACAGCCCCCGATCCGTTAGGGTTGCCACATTGCTTCCTTGTCCTGGATGTCTTCCTTTTGTGATAATTGGATTTTAGTGAATCTATGAGTCTGTGGGTCTATCGCATTTTTCATTGGTCCCTGCACAGTTTATATGGCAGAAGCGGATCCAACAACTCCCTTCTTAAACACTAAAATGATGCACAATAGATACACATAGATAATTACCAGGCACTTTTTATTTACATATACTAGATGGACATCATTCGTCAGTACATCAAAAGCCAAAGTTTTCTATATTGGCTATATCCAAAAATTGGCCGACTTTTCCATTGGCTATTCATATGTTGTCTATCAGCAAGTGCTGGTGTCCAAAAATTTCACTGCTGACCTTGTGTCCACAATCACACTACTCTGCTCAAGCCCCTGTCATCGTCCTTTAGCGGCGGTGGCAGCGGCCCCAAAGTACGTTCGTTTCGTTGGACATACAAGATGACGAACTCCTGATACATGGGACTCGGGAGGAGGCCGGTGTCAACCGTCAATATCACCCTCACCTGGATGAATGTCAGTCCCAACAAATCAGGATCATGATACTTCGACTGTTCCCATTGCGAATTGACGGGGATACCATAGAAAGTACCGGGAGGTGCGGGCAGCAGTGGCATCTTGATCACTCTGTAATATGTTAGTCCCACAAGGGGTGAGTACAACTAATCAGCAGTCAAAGTTCTACTAAACTATATTACGAAAAACTATCATCATCTCCATTCAATCCAAAACAGGGCACACGGCCAAAGCAATTAGTGTGCATAAGTTCAAAAGAATCTCAAATGGCACAGTACAATAAAACATGTAGATGTTTAAAACTCATTTTATCATGATCACTACCACCATCTTCCGGAGGATCAGAGTTTGCATCCCTCCAGGCATATCGCGCCCTACCTAGCATCACAAAGGCCTCCGATTCCATATTTCAGTCATCGGGCATCCAGAGCATGTTATGTTACACATCCAAGCATCTTGCACCCCACCTAGCATCACGAGGAATCTCTAGGGCTCACCAAGTCAATGATGTCCCCAGCCCTTCGGAACGTGTATCGTCATACTTTCGGGCATCCCGACACCCGGGGAACCTCTAGGGCTCACCAGTCCCTAGACTTTCAGAGGCATCGCCACTACGATCCTTCAGGCAACCCGACGCTCGGGGCATCGTTGTCCTAGGGGTCCAACGGCATCAATAACACATCAACCATGGTGTTGCAATCAAATTGATTTAATGCCAAAACGTTCCTGTACCGACAATATGTGAAGATTGCTTTGATTTCAAAATTCCAGATCATAGTACAAATCAAACACGATGAAATCTCAAGGGTGTATCCAATCCCTGTCGATAAAATCTTTCATAAAGTCTCAAGTGCAAATACCCAAATAATTTGAAGAAGTTTTCTATTGTTCCACCTCGATCAAAATCCGAAATCTACAGGTGTGGATTTAAAACATTTTCACGTTTCAAAACTTGGATTGTACAGGTGATGATTTCCACCAAAACCATAAGCATTTCTTGAAATATTGAAAACCACAGTTCGGCGGGTCGATAATATCGGTCCCGACGTGAAGATTTTTTTGAAGCTAAAAACTTTGAAATACCAAAATCGTAAGCCTTTCTTGAAATACCAAAATCGACGCAAGGGCAGCTCCTTCTGCTGCTGTCTTCACCATTTGTTGACTTCATGAGTCAACAATCCAAGTCTCGGTGGCAGCCGAAGGGGAGGACAGCCAAGGAGCTCAAGGCCAGGCGTGCGACAGCCTGCACGCCCCATGCAAGGGACGTGTCTCCCTTTGCTCGAGCCTTCCCCATGTGCGGTAGCCTCACATGGCTGCATGGGTCAACTTCTTCTTCTTTGGTTGACCCCTATAAGCGTGGGCCTTCGATTGCTGCATGGAGAGGGCAGCGCATGTGATTGCATGGCATGGGGAATTTGGGGTCTTCGGTCTTCATGCATGTGAGGAGATGGGCAGCTTGTGGTGGCCGATCCTTGGGTGCTCCTTCATCGTATTCGGGTTGGCATGTTAAAAAAATCAGGGATGGCTTTGCCAAAGAAAGGAAGGGGCGTAATTGCATGGCCGTTCGGCTAGGGAGGTATGAATTTTAGTGGATGTTGGTCTCATTTGTGGCATTACACAAGGAGATTTTCAATGAGACGTTGAGTTTTCCGGTGATTGGATCGTCACGACACGGCAAAGGTGCGACTATGAGGGTATACCCTAAGATCATCACGTAACGTGATGTCTCGGTCCGGCAAAAGTAATGACGAAACAGCAGCTACAAGTGGCGCCAACGATGCGATCCGACGACAAATTTGTCGTCCCATCATGGACTGTTATGTATTGGAGGTCCGGCAAAATCTGGATGTCACAAGATTAAGGTTAAATAATACTTTGATGATGTGATAAATTACCATTTATCACATCAGGGATGGCTTGTTAAAAAAATCGGGTTGGCATGTTAAAAAAATCAGGGATGGCTTTGCCAAAGAAAGGAAGGGGCGTAATTGCATGGCCGTTCGGCTAGGGAGGTATGAATTTTAGTGGATGTTGGTCTCATTTGTGGCATTACACAAGGAGATTTTCAATGAGACGTTGAGTTTTCCGGTGATTGGATCGTCACGACACGGCAAAGGTGCGACTATGAGGGTATACCCTAAGATCATCACGTAACGTGACGTCTCGGTCCGGCAAAAGTAATGACGAAACAGCAGCTACAAGTGGCGCCAACGATGCGATCCGACGACAAATTCGTCGTCCCATCATGGACCGTTATGTATTGGAGGTCCGGCAAAATCTGGATGTCACAAGATTAAGGTTAAATAATACTTTGATGATGTGATAAATGGGTTTTATGCAATAAGTTATCATGTTTTATTGATAGGTTATCACAGTAGGTTATCAAGTTTAGCCGATAAGTTATCATGTTTTATCGATATGTTATCGATATAGGTTATCGAGTTTAGCCAATAAGTTATCGATATGTGATAAGTAGTTATACTACAATTTACGAAGATATGATAAGTAAAGTGTGATAAGTTGTTATGATGTGTTATAATAGGGTGATAAACTATTATGTGTTATATGTGATATGTGATATGTGATAATTGCTAAGTTATATTATGATAAGCAATATTATTGGAAGATGGATTATTGTATAGGTTATGATGGCATGTGAGAGATTATTCTAATAGCTTATTATCAATTGAAATGACTTATCTTGCCTTAATGAGTGACCTAAATGTCATGGGTTTTATATTGATAGATGAATTCTTAGTTGTGTAATTTGATTATAGTACATGCTTGTGTGACTTGAAATGGGAAATGGTAAGTGTTTATGGTATTTGAGGATTGCAGTTATTTGTTATGCATGCTAGGTTAAGTAGAAAGATAAGACGTGGGCATATTTAAATGATGCACTGGTGTGCTACGATATGTGATGCATGTTCTTGCAATCGTATGCGCATCACACACCCTTGCATTGGCTAATGAGAAAGAAAGAAAATGGACTTGTGTGATGGTATGCTCATGTGATCACACAAAGACCCTGATGTGTTTTACGCGGGGTAGTGCGTTTTACGCGAGACGATACCCGATTAAGTTTGAATGTCCCTAAGTCCACGGGATGCTGTTTACAGATGGATTTCGGAATGAAACTCCTTAATGAAATGCCGTATTATTGCGTTTACGTGAGATGATGCTATGCTCGATAGGGCGAGACAATGCCTAGTTATGCTAGAAGACTAGAGACCTTCAGGTTGGCTGTGACCAAGAGCAGTCGTAATAATAATATGGAATCATGGTCTCCAGGCTAACATAGTAGTATGGGATGCCTTGATATTCTTGAGATATCAACACATGCAAAGTGCCTGAATGCTAAATGCATATTATGAGAATAATGTGTGGCCTGCACTTGCATGACGTGGATATGTATAAAGTTGCATGAGACATGCGTGTGAGTTGATAATTGCATGGAACGTGCGTGAGGTTGATATATGGTTACAATTGGATTATTACATGGCATGAGTGTATGACTATAGTATATCACAAGTTCTTATGTTTGACTCTTAAGTATGGGAAGTGTTTTAAGAATGGCTTGTGTGCTGTAAGTAATGGCTTTGAGAAAATAGAATAATTGCTCATGTGAATAGTTAGGGCAAAGCAAGGGCTTTGCTATTGATTTGCCATCGATGGATGACTTGCACATTTAGGGCGATCCTGTGGTGGTCCACTTCCTTGCGTGAGGTTTAGAAAGTTCACTCATTGACTTTTATTTCATTGTTGTTTGTTAAATTTTTGTAGGTCCTAGGAATGGCTGAGCTCTTCTGTCAAATCGGGTTCGGACTCCTCGTTGAGCACAACCATGAAGCGACCAATTATCCTATAGAGGAGATCGATGCATGTTACATGCACTACATCAAGACCATTTGGGTTAACGAGGGACTCTCTAATTTGGTGGCTCACCATTTCGTAGCATGGTACTTTTGGTTAGGCGACGATGTCCACGGGCCCATTCGTGGCTTCAATGGACTTTCGAGTACAAGAGGATCTAGGGGAGGTACTAGCTAGGATGCTATGGATGAGGATGTACCTAATGGAGCTGTGTCCGATCTCGAGATCGGTCCTGATATGACCATCGAGCCCGAGCCCTAGATTATGGAGCCCTTAGCCAGTTAGGGGTAGTAAGGGGTACAACACTTTTTAAAGTCGCCCTCATAGTACTGGAGGTGCTAGACTTACCCCAGGATCCCATTTTTGTGATGGTCGTAGTTGCGCATTTTGTAGTATATGATGTGGCGTTGTGTGTGCTAAAGAAGCTTATATGGTCAGGCTTGTTTGTGGTTGGTTTGAAAGGTGTTATCCTATTATGGTTGTAAAGCGTGTTTAAACTATCCCTGTTTCTTGGTTGGGTGATTCGTTATGCTTCTGCTTGTGTATAAATAGCGATGGTACGTATGGGTCGACGATGCCTTTTAGGATGTTGCAGAATCTATGCTTAGAACTAAGGATGACCAAATTAGCCATAGCAAGTATGCTATCCCACAATAGGCATGTCTCCTATTCAAGCCTTCAAGGGACTATCTTTTAGCTGTGAACTATCCAGAAATTTGGATCAAAGCATAGAGACGCTCAAAGATGCTAGGATAGTAACATCTCTAACTTAGTTAGAGCTACATTGTAAAAGGAGAGCATGAGGTGTTGTGCGCCTAAGAGCAGGTTAGGGCGTGACATCCTTGCTTAGTTTGGTGTTAGAGCAAGGTCACTACCTAAAGTGGTAAGGCACATTGAGGCCTTAGGATGATTAGATAGGAATGCTTACGATATGCATGTGATTGCTGATTGTTTTACTGATTTATGATTATGAATTCCTAATTGTATTGTTGGGGTTGTGGAATCATCTATTCTTGGCATTCTAAAAGGGAGTTTAGCCCAAATTTGAGGATGCAATAGAGAAGGCTAATCCTAGGGCAAGCTGGTGCCTAAGGAGAGGAGCAGGAGGATCCCAACTTTGATAGGATTTTACAAGCCCTAGAAACCATTGGGAACCTGATGGGATGACAGGCTTAACAATAGGTTGCCACTATCAATGCACATAGTGATGACCTGTTAGCTAGAAACATGAATCAAATGTTAGTGGAGAAATTCATAAAGTTGAAGTCACTCCAGTTCACAAGAAAGGGTGATCCTGAGGTTGTTGCCTCATGGATTAAAGAACTGGAGAAGACCTTCGCATTGTTGAGAAGCACGGATGAGAAGAAGGTACCTTGGTGGTCTACCGGCTTCAAGGTAATGCTAACGAATAGTGGGAGGCCACTCGAGGAAAGGTTTTTCTTGAGAGTACTATCCCAACATAGGGCACATTCCTGGAAGCATTCAACGGAAAATACTTTTTCGAGTGTGCCCAAGAGCAAAAGAAGTTTGAATCCTTATGACTTCGCCAGAACCACCTGTCTGTTGACCAGTACATGGTGAAGTTTGCTGAATTGTTGAAGTATGCTCCAATGATGATTAAGGATCCCTTGGATTAAGCTAGGAGATTTCGAGATGGACTAAAGCTGGAGATTTGCAGCTAGTTGGTGCCCCTGAACCTGAAGGATTACTATGAGGTTCATGAGAGGGCTGAACTAATCGAAAGGAACATGTTTGAGTGAGCAGCCATATCTAGATCGTGATTTGCTGCTAATAGGGATAATCATCAATTCGAGAAGAGGTCGATTGTCACAACCAAGTCTCGTCGTTGCGAGGAACGGAAGGGGGAAAGGTCAAATTTAGGAGTACTTGACCACGAAAGTTCCCTCATGATTCTCAACCACAGGGATGTCATCACCTCACCTTTTGGATGAACCTCTTATGAGTTCCCTCTACAAGGTCATGAGTTCTCCCAAACTCATACCCCTCGTGATAATGGAGTGTCGCGATCAGTACTCATATGGGTGATATATCTTGAGAGAGGAGTTCGGATGTGAATATCGGATTTAATGGTAACTTTATCATGGTAGCCCTCCCTCTAGTACTCTCTTCCCTGAGGATGGCGTTACTTCATCCATTATGAGTTTTCCACATGTGGGTATGTTAAACCATAATGAGTCTTATCAAGACCCATACCTCGCGTGATAGGTTCATTTATATGATTTAATTATTTAAAACATCCTATAAACAAGACAGGAGTCGCCACTAGCCTCATTGTTGGGGGTCGGCTAGATCCTAATTGAGGGTCGGGAGTATTTCCTCGATTCCTCCGTAACCAGATATATGGGTCCGGAAACTTGGGTTACTCCAATATTTCTATTAGCGCCCTTTTCGGTACCTAAACATTATGTTGTGTTTTCCTAATGTGTTCATGTATTTCTTCTTGCATTTTTGGGATTATTAGTCCTAAACTAAGCAATCATGCATGGTTGATTATTTTCATGTTATTTTATTTCTAAAGAAAATGAAAAGAAAGCAATCAATTGAATTGAAAATTGCGAAGCAGTAAATAAATAGACAAGGAAAATAGTAAATCAACCATGCAATCCTAGAAAATATAAAAGAGAAACACAATTGAAAAAGATAAGAGAAAGAGAGAACTTGCAACTTGTCGAGCTTTATACAATAAAAAAGAACCCAGGACATATGTTGGGTAATAAATAGTACATAATAATGGTCGGAATGGACATCAACCTTTATCGTCTTCATATCCTCTCCATATTCAGGATCCTAATCTAAATCTAGTCTAAGAACTATATAACTAGGTACATAGAATAGAAAACGGTAAACATACACATCAAAACAGTCAAAAGCACAACATCATGCCAAAGTCAATATCTAAAAAGAAAATTCAATACAAAAAGAAGATTTGGGCCTCGGGGTTGGCCTTTGTAATTCATGCACAGGTTTCTCTAAGACACTTACCCAATTCATTTTATGACTTATAGTCATTTTCGATCCATTGTGTTCTCACATGATGAATAACGCTTGTAAGTTTCCTAACCAAATGATCTTTGTAATCCTAGGGTTTTCCCTCAATATCATGCATCGACGCTATCATACATTTGAAAATCACATGCACTGCAGGAATTAAACATGCATGCAGGTCTTTTCAACCTTATTTCTCAACCAATCAAATAAATGAGTGAGCCGTCGGTGGATCACTTTTTACCAAAAGCATGCACCAATCGCAAATACAAACACTTCTAAATGAATAACGTGATTGTATGCACGTGGGGTACATGTGATGTTTCAAAGACATCTTTCGAAATCATTTATAAAAAGTTTTGAGACAAAGCGATGCCTCAAATATGAAAGGCACTCAATTGCCAATGCTAGCCCGAGACTCGCATAAATACACTCACAAGCATTGTAGGCATTTTGAATATAATTCAAACTGTGACTTTCACAATGTCAAATCAGAATTTAAGAAAAATTTTGAAAATATTTCGGATTAAGGAATATCTAGGTTATGGAACACGTTCAATTGCCAAGGATAGCTCGGGGCTTGCATAAATGCATTCACAAGCATCGTAGGCATTTTGAATATGGTCTAAACCAAGACTCTTCCTTAAGCCAAATTGAACTTTGGAAAATAATTTTTTAATAAATGGTTTTTAGAGACATCACATGTACCAAAGCATTTTTAAATTTAATTTGGAAATAAGACTTGTCAAAAATCATTTAACAATGAATATCGAAGTGTTTAAAGCAACTTTCATGAAGATGAAATGACCTAGGTTCATGCATAAACTAACCTAAGAAGTTTATCTAAACAATCACAATCAAGCTCATGTTAGGAAATTTCAGAACAAATATGAAAAGACAGCAAAATTGGATAATGCCTAATGATACTTTGGCAATGAAAAAATTCCCTAACATGCATGAGATGATAACGGACAATTTTTGTGAAGAAATATTTTCTAAACAAGCTACACATAATTTTACAAAAAATCAGACAACAAGTAACAGCATGTTAGAATATTGTTAAAACAGCAGAATACTCAGCCAATATTGCAAGGATTTGTCTTATCAAAAAAAGTCTAAAAATCATCAAATTTACACACCATATAGCCAATATGATGAAAAAAAAATTTCATTAAAGGGCCAAGTGAAGAATCTTTATAGAAAAAATGGAACAAAAATATCAAAGGTCTATCCAGACAGGGGTTAGAACAGGGGTCCGAATTTGATTCCATGTCCAAATTATAATCTAGTTTTGAAAAAATAGAAAGTGCCGCTAATGATGAGCGATCTACATGAAATTAATGGAATTGGAAACCTCTAAATGTGCCTTATGACTTCCTAGAAGGGCTCGAGTCCAAACTAAGTCAATTTGGTACCCTAAGATTGAGATTTCTAAAAGTGCACATGTCAGTAAAAAAAATCAGAATACAAACATGCATTAGAGAACCTCAAAGTCAATCAAGTAATGCACAAACGGCATAAAGAAATTATATGGGCCTTTAGAATCGAATGTGAAGAACAACTTGGGCAATCATCTAACCCTAAGTTGACATGCAAAAATGTCATCCAATTTAATGACATTACGAGTTGATTCAAGATTCCTAATGACATACTTGGGAATCTTAAATGTGATGAACACTATTGTGACACAAATTTAATATGCGAAATGATGCTTAAATGATATGAGCTAAATATGTCTACAAACCTTATAACATACGGTTCAATTGTGAAGAAGGCATAATAGCAAGGTTTGGTCTCTAGATGACTCAAACAAGCATGGCAATGTGCATATATGGTAAGGTTTCATTCTAATCTCAACTTCACAAAGTGAGCATGATTTTGATTACCTAAAGACTTGTAAAAATATAACAAAAAATGTCACATATAGAACATGAGATGAGGATTATTTTTCATTAAGTGTCCAACACATAGGTGAAATCAAATGAGTCATGGCAAAAAATAGTAAAATAGACATGCATATCTAAGTTATATATTACTGCAGCACTTTTTCACGTTAACTCATGCAATCGATATACTAGACAACATCAAAACTTTGCAAATCATGCATCAATTGAATACATACAGCATGTATTTTAACCTCCATGGAGGATTTAAGATAAAAAAAAAAACTCGTTTGTGGACTCAATTTTACCAAAGTGCAATTCGGAATAGTGCAGGGCAGATTGTCCTATATTCAGATCTAAGTGATTTTGACCAAGTAAAATATATCCAAAATATTCCGAACAAAATTGCAAGACATTCTCCACATAACTACAAGGAACTTTCATGAAAGAAAGTTTCTCCAAAAATCAACATAGAGATCAGTACAAAAATGAAAAAAATCAGAATTCAACATAGAGCGGACTGAGCTATGCTCAAATTTGAGTGGTTTTGACTTAGCTAATTATGTTCCAAATATTTCAAAAAAATATAGAACATACACCACACAACAACAAACAACTTTCATGAAAGAAAGTTCCTCCAGAAATCAACGCAGAAAGCTGCACAAAAATAGAAAAAACATACGGTGGAACAGGAATAGAATCGAGAGCTAACCTAAACTACTACAGAATCGCTCATCTTTGGGGGTATTTTTTGAAGGTCAAACAATGCTCGATTGGGGCGTGCGGCCTATTGATTCAAAGCTTGTGACATGTATTATCAAAGTCTAGCAGGTCTCAAACTAAAATAAGGTCGTTTCGGATCTCATTTTGGCTAAAACAATAAGTCTATTATAGAACTGCGAAATTGCATATTAAGGCCAAATCAATGTCAATCATCCATATCATTCAAGAACAATCAAGCACGACAAATCAACATCCAAATGCTTCGATCTAACATATAAACATAGCATATTAACCTAAAACTGAACCCTAGCCTTGATTGGTTAATCCGATCTCGTTTCACGGGATTCAAGATCGAGTATATTACCTTTTAATGCATTTTTGTCAATTTTGATCGCAATAAATTGAAAATTTTGCTGAAACTTCCATCTAACTTCCACAGACCAGATCTAAATAGTAAAGATCAACTTCGGATCGATTGGTCGGCTTAACACTAATACCGACCCAATCCAAACGGACCGATTTGTATCACCGAGGGAGCTCGGATTGGCCGGAAAAGTTCCCATCAAAACTGAGAGAGCTTGGTTTGATTGGAAAATTTTCGATCAAAACCGAGCTAATCGCCGACTTGCAGTGACTAGGATAGGAAGGGATGGTTGCCAGGGGGTTGAATCAACAACTGGTAGCTCGTCGACGTGAGACCAATGACGCTAGATAGGCAAGAACCAATTCGGTGCAGAGAGAATAAAGGGGGGAGAGAGAGAGAGAGAGAGAGAGAGAGAGAGAGAGAGAGAGTTTTTCATGCAAATGAGACCTCCCCAAAAAATGGAGGGAAATTAGGCTTATGTACTACCCCCAAACCAGGTAATTTCGTCCGTTGGTTCGATCTGACAGTTGAAATTTCAATCCAATAGTTCAAATTTGATTTAAAAAGTTGGATCATCATCTTAAGGTGTCGGGTAATCTATCCAATGGGTTTGATTTGCGAAAACTTGAGCCAAAATCGAGAATTGCATAAAAATGTCCGATTATGGGTCAAATTGTAATTTAATGAAATTTGAGGATCAATATGTAAAATTTCAAGAAATTGAAGGTGCAAGAATGAAATTGACATCAGGGAAATCCCGGAACCGGTCGCCAGAGGTTAGGAATCAAATAGAAAAGGGCTGACTTGGCCATCCCCACAAGCGATCGATTAGATTGGTTAGATCGGTTCACTCCAGTTTGACTAGTTCTTGATCGACTTGGTCTAGTTCTGACTATTTTGGTTGTGCATGACAAAATTTCTGAAATAGAAATTGATTTCTGGCCAGAAATTAATTTCTTAATTTCTATTCCTCGGACAAGTTTCTGAGCAAAGAAACCCGTTTGATAACAACTCAAAATTTCTATTTCTAAAATAGAAAACCGTTTGATAACATAATAAAATTTATATTTCTAGGAATAGAAATTGATTATATAACAACATAGGAAATCCTCAAATACAAAATAATAGTCAAAATAATACTAAAATAACATGGGAAATCCTCAAATACAAAATAATAATCGAAATAATACTAATACATTACAAAAGTTGAAAATACAATTTCATGGAATTTTTGGTATATTATTATTCCTTGCCAATAATTTCATTAAGCTTGGTAATGAAGTGTTGACACCTAAATTTTGGCGACCCGTTTAGTGATTTATTGCATTAAAAAATTAATGATTAATTTTATCCCTGAAAAAATAGTTAATTGCATAGCATATAGTTTTAGGTGCATTTATTTCTTAATTTGCATTTACATTGGGCCGGTGACAAATGGTTCAAATTGATGATTTTGAATATTAATTTGGTGAATTGGACTAAGCCTACAAAGGGAGTAAATTGGCCCAAGCCCATATCTTCGGAAAGATTTTATGGATTGATTTATGCGAGATTTTAAATTTTAGAAGAATCCTCTTGCAATCCTAAATCGTATCAAAAGCAAATATTACATTTGGAAAAAGGAATTTTCGTGGATATGGATTTGGAAAAATTAAAACCCTAACTCGTGGCCTATAAATAGATTAAATGCATAGGGTTTAAGCAGGGAGGCTACACAATGGAGAATACACGGCCACAATTCTGAGACGAGCAGAAAATGGAGAGAGAGAGCGGATGTTCTGCGCATGAAGGAAAAATCGTGAAGGAGACCCGCCCCTGGCCAATCGAAGATCCCGTTGCCCACTAAATCTTCAAAGTCAAATTTGCTACCGTGGAGATTCACGCCCATTCTCCATCAACATCTCACTTTCATCTCCTTTCTCTCTCGGGGGAATTCGCGCACAAGTCCTCGATTGCATATGTTTTGCTGCTGTTTTGCTTCAGTGACGAATTGATGTTCAACATCTCTACAGGCATCCCTGACGCAAGCCGCATCCGTGTGGCCTATTAGGCCATCTGCTGTCCCAGCGCCTATTGCGACGAACCACTGCTGAAATGCAGCACGATTTTCCAGTCCCAAGCAAGGGCTAACGAGTTTCCAACAATCCCGGCGAGTCTCTTAGAAGGTTGTAGGTTCATGTCGAAGTTGCCGTTGTTTTGAGGCTCGCAGTCCCGTCCAGTCACCATCAATGCTGACGGTTATCTTGAGAATTTTTTTCGGAGTTTCTCTCACGACTAGCAGCGATTCACTCGAATCAGATTTTTTTTTTTTTTTTTGTAGAGGCTTGTTTCTTCATGCAGGCTTCCCGGTGAGACCCATTCTTGCTGATTCAGATGCAGCTCCTATTCTTGGCTGCACCCGTGAGAACACAGCCGTATCCCCGGCATGATCCAATGACGACGAGCCTCATCGTCAAGTCCCGGTAGCAATAAGCGTTGCCTCCCGCAAGAGTTGCCCTACGTCAATCTAGCGACACAAGTCAAGAACAATTTGCGCAAGTCCACTTAGTTCTTTGCAGCAACCAAAAAATTTCTGCTCAGCCTCACCCATGGCCTCATCATCACCATCACATGCAGAAGACGCCAATTTTTGATAAAGTGGCGGTCAAAGTGGATTGCCCGGTCAAAGTATCAAGTCTTCAGTGGAAGCTCGGACAAATATAAATTCACGAAGGGACTTGAATACTGAGGGTCGAGGAACGCATCTAATTTGGTGGCTCACCAACAATCCCTAAGCTCAAAGGCTGTCGTCCGGTCCACGGTTGCGAGTTGCCATCCCAATTTGGAAAAGTTATCGGTGCGATATCGAGAGCTAGGTAAGATTTTTGATTGATTCGATTTTCTTATAATTTATTGTCCAACCCATGGGATCACGATTTATTTTGAATATTTGTTCGTTATTGCCATATCAAAAAATATTTTGAATTCTCATGAATTCGGGATTAATCCCTAATTTCATAACGTGCATATGATTGACAGTCCGATTTTCATGCTCGAAATCCGACTCGCAATTGCACGGAAAATCGCCAATCCGATCTCACGCTCGAGATATGATTCGTGATTTTATTTAAAAATTGGTCAATCCGATCTCATGCGCGAGATATGATTCGTCAATTCAGTTCCCGAAATTAAATGGACGTGGATGATGTCTTGCTTGATTTGGTGCCGTGTTGTTCTTGATGCTTTATTTGTTTGCTCCCATAAAAGAAAAAAATATTTGAGTTAGGATTAGGTTTGTTTTAGAATATTTCTTGTTATCTTGCATATTTAGAATAGAGATTTTATTTCGAATTTCAAAAATCAAAAAATCAAATCAATCAATTTAGGTTGCTAGTGTTTTTTTACTTAGGTTGCATGACAATTCTTAATTTCGAAATTAATAAAACAAAAACACAAAAAGGGCCATCATGTATATGTCATGTAGAATTATGACATTCTCTATACGTCATTGCATATTAGAATAAATTGCATGCTTATTTAGAATAAAAATCAGGTGCATGTCATATAGGATTAGGTTCATACAATGCACGTCATTTAGTGACTTTTGTTAGGTTCATTTAATTAGAAATTGCCTGTCATTAGAATTAGGTCATTAGATTAATTTAGATCGCATATTTAAGTGTTGCATTTCTTTAATTTCAAATCTCATGGAAAATACAAAATATTACCTTTTAGAATAAATCCATCTCATGCTTCAGGATAGATTACATGCTTATTTATGTCATATCACTTAGGTCATACAGCTAAGTCATGTTGCAATGTCATTTCATTTCATGTTAAATTAGTGGCATGCATCGCATAAGGCATGATTTTCATTAAAAAAGTGAAAACAAAAAAAGAAATTGCGTGTTAATTAGAAACCATATCTAGGATTATTGATGTGGATTTTAATTTAACATTGCAGATGCTTTCGTTGCTTTGAGGTAAGTTTTTTTGCAATTTATTTATTGTTTATTTGGGTGTTAAATTGGTGGATTGTGCACCCGTATGACCACCTTACATGTTAGAGAAATAGATTTAAAATCAATCCAAACTGCTTGCCAAACATTTTTCAAAATGAAAAGAAAGGTACCGAAAGGGCGTTAGAGAATTCTAGCGTAACCAAGTCTCCGTACCCATAGTCTCTGGTTCGTAGGAGTAAAATAATTCTCCCGTTATTTTACTTGAGTTTCTAATCGACCCACCAAAAATAGATTAGTGGCAACTCCTAATTGAAAATCAATTGCATGTTAAGAACTTGAACCTAAGTCGCGAATTGGTATGGGCTTGGGAGAGCCCGAGTTAAGTCTAGGCTTAACAATCCATTAGCCAAACCCTAGATGGTTCACACCCTGAAAAATTTGGTCGCGACATGAAGGATCGATTTTATTGCTCAAAATGGAAATAATAATATCCGCTTGAAAATACAATTTCATTAAGCTTGGTAATGAAGGATCGATTTTAGTCCTCTAATTATGGCTCAAAATGGAAATTTGTATTTTGACTCAACAATTCGCGAAATTGAATTTACAAGCGGATATCAAATAGTCTATAAACCAAATGTCAAAGAAGGAACTACACTTAATTATCACTAGAGTAAAGTAATTTTATTTTTGGTCGATTTAGAACTTAAGACTAAAAAACTCAGAAATCAATGTTCTTAATCGAATTTTGTGAATTTTTTTACACAAAAGTCAAATTGATATTAAAAGAAATGTATTTGTGCATTTTTTATTTTTTTTATTTTTTAGCCAAAAGTTTAACCAAAAGTCAACCATTTAGTTGACATTTCCTCAAAGATTGATTTTTTTGGGTCAAATCTTTGAATTTTTAAGAAATTGATTTGATAAAAGTAAAATTAAAGCTAAATGAAATATTTTTTTAGTAAAAAGTCAATTTCTAACCCAGGGTTGACTTTTGATGTGGACTTATCTTAAGAAAGTTTTGATGTGAATTTTGCAAAATCGATTTCAAATTTAGACTTACCTTAACAAAATGAATGAAGAACGACCGTCCGTTCGTAATTCATGAATGACCGATTTTGATCCCCAAATTAGGGCTCAAAATGGCCATTTGTATCTTGACTCAGCAATTCGTGAAATTGAATGTACGATCAGATTTCAAATAGTACATAAACCAAATGTAGAAGAAAGAACTACACCTAGTTATGAATAGAATAAAAATAATTTTATTTTTGGTTGATTTAGAACTTAAAACTGAAAAATTCGGAAATCAAAGTTCCTAATCGAATTTTGTGAATTTTTTGACACAAAAGTCAATTTGACATTAAAAGAAATGTGTTTATGCATTTTTTTTATTTTTTTCAATTGTTTTTGTAAAAAGTTTGACCAAAAGTCAACCGTTTAGTTGATATTTCCTAAAAGATTGATTTTGTTGGTCAAATCTTTGAATTTTTCAGAAATTGATTTGATAAAAGTAAAATTAAAGCTCAACCGAATATTTTTGGCTAAAATGTGAATTTCTGACTTGGGTTTGACTTTTGATCAAAGGGTTGACTAAAAAGTCAACTATTTGACTTTTAAGATTTTTTCTTGAAAATGACTTGGAAGTTATTTAATAATGACAATGCAACAGAAAAAAATGAAAAAAAATACTTTTTTTGGCCAAGAAACGGACTCTAACGCAATCAAAAACCCAAATCTCGATTTTTACCTTCTTTTCGACGTGTTAACTAAAAATCGGGTATCAATAGCTACCCCTCTTTAAGTGAGAGTTGAAGAAGTTCTACTCAAAGACGAAATTGATACCTACAATTTTTAGTCGACTCCACCTTGGAAATGGAAAAATATCAAAGGAAATGACATTTGGTTGGGGAACGTACATGACACTTACCCTCGCTCAATGGGATATCTTAACTCATGTTGGGGTTCCTTCTCTCTCTCTCTTTCTCACGGAATGAAATGAAGGAAATGAAGTCATTAAGGAAAAATGAATGGTTTAAGGATAACCACTAACTTAACAACAAAGTTTGAGGATCACCTAAGGCCTAAAGACAAAGTTTAAGGATAACCTAAAACCTAAAGGTTGAGGTTTAAGGATTACCTTGAACTGAAAGAACGAGGTTTAAAGTTTACGAGTAACCTAAGGGATGAGGTTTGAGGTTGACTAGGAATCTAAAACAAGGGTTATGATTTAGGATGAACAAAAATCGAAAATAAGGGTTATGGTTTAGGATGACCAAAATCTAGGAGAAAGTGTTATGGTTTAAGATTACCAACAATCGAAAACAAGGAGTATGGTTTAGGATGACCAAAAATCAGAAACAAATGTATGGTTTAAGATGACAAAAAATCTGTTCATTGGGAAACACGTATTTTGAAAAGGGGTTTTGAGATTGCTCAAAAGCCAATCTTGCAAAATTATTAAAACATATCTTGGTAAATGATACCAATTGTCAAACTCCTTCGGAGAGGATTTCAATAAAATGGAATTTGATTAACCACCTAAAGGTTCAAATCAAATACGCCAAGTGGAAATATCCTAATCAAGAGAGGTCTTTCACACTGGCTCTCAAAAAGGGGTTTTTATTCCCCATCCTTTGATGTGGGAATGATTACTTAAATCTCGCTGGAGAGGTCTCACTCAACCTATGTCAAAGGCTTTAGAAAACATTCATAGTGAATACAATTCATTAATCAAAAGGTATTTTGAAAGGATCATAATGAAGGCTTGGACAATTTTTTGGATTGCTGGATTCGTTGCTTATATGGTTTTGGTTTTGGTTTGCACTTTGGGTTCAATTCGAAGGGTGGCCATAAGATTAGAAAGATTACCTAACTCAAACTTGAAATCCGAGTCTCATACACCTTCGAGTATGATCCATTCCTGAACCATCATTTGCACGATTGATGACTTTTGACTAAGTGCATCCACTACCTTGTTGGCCTTCCTAAGATGGTAGAGGATGTCGCAGTCGTAGTCCTTGAGAAGTTCCATCCATTGCCTTTATCTCATATTCAACTCATTTTGTGAAAATAGGTACTTTAGACTTTGATGGTTGGTGTAGTTTGTGAACTTTTCCCCGCACAAGTAGTGCCTTCAAATCTTCAAAGTGAAAATAATCACTGCCAACTCTAGGTCATGCGTCAGATAGTTCTGCTCATGCAGCTTCAATTGTTGACAACTCTAGGTCGTGTGTCAGGACGCTACCTAATCCTTTAAACGAAGCGTCATTGTAGATCTTGTATCCTCCAGGACCAAATGGTATTATCAACACTAGGGCCATCGTCAACTTATGCTTAAGTTCTTGAAAACTCTATTTGCACTTTTCTATCAATTCAAACTTCACTTCTTTCTTTAGTAATCACGTTAAGGGTGTAACTATTCTAGAAAACCTTTCTATGAATCGCTGATAATAGCCAGCTAGGGGTGAGCACGGTTCCCGGGTAACCGGGAACCGGGAACCGAACCGAAGGAGGGTCCAGTTCGGTTCCCGATTCTAAAGAGACCGGTCCCGGTTCTCGGTTCCCTTTTTCTGGGAATCGGCGTTCCCGGTTTCGGTTCTGGTTCCCAGAAAAAGGGAACCGGGAACCCGAACCGGAACCGGTCATAATTAAAAAAAAAACCCTAACGTCGCCCCCGCAAGATTTCGCCCCCCTCTGCGGATTCTTCCCCCCTTTCCCTTTCTTTTCTCTCTCTCTCTCTCTCTCTTTTCTCCCATTTTCCCTCGCCACGTCACTTCCTGCCCCCTCAACTTTTTTCTTTTCTTCTCTTTCTATCTTCTCTTTCATCCTCTCTCCGCCGAAACCCTACCCATTCTTCTTCTTCTTCTTTTTCTTCTTCCTCCTCCTCTTGCTGGCTGCTGCTTCACCCACCACCACACCGCCGCCCCACGGCCTACTCATCACCACCTCTTGGCCACCGAACCACCACCACCCACCGCTCGTCCGACAAGCCGTCTCGCCGTTGAGCCCGACGAGCTGTCACGCCGTCCGCGCTGCCCCTCACCGCCGTGAGCCACCGCCGCTATCCTCAAGCCACCGTCACCACCTCTTGCCGCCGCCGCCTGAGATTAGCTTCCGATCCGTACTGAAATGTCGCTCTCCGCGGCGTTCGGCGAGTGGCTAGAACAGCTGGACCGGACCAGGAATGAGCGCCTCTCTCTCCTCCAGGTCTACTCCACCACGACGCGATCTCTCGAACTTTTCTTCGTGAGGCGATCGGTTTGGATCGGTAGCAGATGAGAGGTGCTGGAAATTTTTGCAGGCGAAGAGAGGGAGCTGCAAGCCGCCAAATCGCTTGTCCTAGAGTCAAAGCGCGCGGCCATCAGGTCGATGGAAGAGAGGTGCTTGAGGCTCGAGTGGAGCTTGGCTTCGTAGAGCTTGAAGATCTCGGCTCTCGAATCTAAGATTGCCGCTCTCGATGTCGAGTGCAACAACAATGTCCAGCGACTGAGGTGAAGCATAGACTTGTCATCATAAAATTTTGGTCGCATGTTATGGCTTATTTATGCTTGATTTTAGGGAGTTGAAGTGCGAGGTGGAGGAGCTTGAGGAGGCGGAGAAGGAGAAGGACGGATTCTACCGAGTGCAGACCGGCGAAATGAAGGATTTTAAGGAAGCTACTAACGGATTCGTCGTGGATTGCCAGATTCACATAGAGGAATTAAGAGACGAGCTAAATGAGGTAAAAGAGAAGCTCTCTATTTTCGGATCTGTGAGCTAATGTGATATTGTGCTGGATCATTCTGTTAGCTGGATTAAAGGCTGCAAGGTGATAGTGATAATGGTGAACTTTTATCGCTTGTTTGGCTACTATACCAGAGAATGAAGAAAGCTTATTTTCCCCTGTTATCTTCGCTCATGTTTGATTTTGATTTGATGAAATAGAGCTATGGTTCATCTTGAGTAGCATACGAGATAACTTGAAGATATAAAGTATCATGTTTTTATATTCTGTGACTGCAATTATTTGTGATGTGCTAACTGCAAAATGAAGTGGATTTACAAGAGTCCATGCAATTGCTTCTCCCACAATATACCGTATAGGCATAACTAGCTAGAGATGCTTCCATATGGTATGTTGCTTGAGACCAATATGTGACTCTGCACGAATGATTGATGGTGCTATGAACTGGTCTCAATCTCGTGAACTAATTCTTTGCTTAGTTTTTCAGCATGGTCGTCGTGGCCATCGGCAAATGAGTACACTCGAATGCGAATTAAAAAGCCCTTCAAAGCATTTTTGTGTAATTAGTTTTTTGTGTTTGTGATTTTGTTAACGTCAGTTTGTTCTCAATTTCCTTTGCTTCTCTGCTTTCCTGTTCTCAATTTCCTTTGCTTCTCTGCTTTCCTGTATCAGATCCAAAAAAGAAAGGAGCAGTTGAGGGCTCACGTTCTCTTCCCGAGTAATATGTAAATTGCGAAGACAGCTCACTGGTCAAGAGCAAAATGCCAAGAGCTTATGCTCATACAACATGCCTGTAGTTATTATTATGAAACACATTAACGATAAGGAATCACCAAATTATACATTAGACAATGTTTTCTCTAGAAAACTATGAAATTAGTTGTTTATTTGGATGTAAAAGATTCACATTGTTGTGTATTGGCAGGTACTGAAAATGGAGGGCCGACTATTGAATTATTTCGACTTCCGGATATTCACGCCCACTACGAAAATGAAAAAAAGAAGAAAAAAGAACCTGTTGGAACCTAGAACCGACCTCGGAACCCGTGACAGGGTAGGTTCTAGGTTCTCGGTTCTGACGGGTAGGTTCCAGGTTCCAAAAATTGAGAAACCTATACCCGAGGGTAGGTTCCAGGTTCCAGACGGAACCGAACCGGAACCGGGAACCGCTCACCCCTGTAGCCAGCCAATCCTAGAAGGCTTCCAACTTCAGTCACCGTTGTTGGTATTGGCTAGTTCATGACCGCTTCATCTTGGTTAGATGCACTGAAATTCCTTCACTCGATAACACATGACTAGAAATGCTATTTGATTGAGCCAGAATTCACACTTCCTAAACATAGCATAAAGTGTGTGTTCTCAAAAGGTCAGTAATACCATCTTCAAATGATGCTCATGCTCTTCTAGCCTCCTTGAGTAAACTAGTATTTCGTCGATGAAGACTATGACGAACATATCCAAATACTCTTTAACTACTCGATTCCTTAGGTCGATGAATGTAGCTGGGGCATTGGTTAACCCAAACAGCATTCCCCATCAAGTAGCTCTAAATTCGACCTTTCCCCCTTTACCCCCTCGAGGCGAGGCGATAGAGGGTATGGGTGACGACGGGGGGTTCAGCTAAGAGGGAGCAAAGAGAGAGAAATGAGAGAAAAAGGAAGAACTCAGGGAAGAGGTTTATCTGCACATTTAATACCTAATGCATTATTGTCCTTCACCTTGTCGTGACTCCAAACTTGGAGAACAAGAAGAGATCTTAGCCATCCATCAAACCCAATGCCTTATTCAAGATCAAGGGCTAGGATTGCTTATTGTAATCTAAATTATTGGCTAGGTTACTATTCACATAGTTACTATTCATGCACACTATTCACGCACATAGGGCTTGGGTTTGGCCTTGACAAACTTGGGCTTGGGCTTAACTCATCGAATTTGGCCCTTAACAATCTTAATGGGCCTTTAATTAGGTAGGAGGCCCATTGGGCTTCCAATGATTGACCCAATTTTCCAAGACTAAAGATTCGGGGGCCTAAAACTATTCGCAAATTTAAACATTGGCTAAAATGATCAGGGATGTTTCCGAATTATCCATAAAGGATACTCATAACCAGACTGGGGTTTATGGCTAAATTTGATTAGAAATGGCTTTAATAGGGCCTACATGAATTGGGGGGGCTCTTGGGGTATCGCTTGCACAAGCCATGGTTGATTCCAAACTTATCCATGTTTAAGCCTAATTGATCCATGGGTAATCCTCGGTTGTCATGCAATCGAGTGGGAATTGATTTACTTTGATCCACAGTCACTTAGAATCAATTTAGGGTCATTTGGGATTAGTATAATGATAGTGCAGAATCACCGGTAATTTGGCATTACAAGATTCACCATGCATGGTAAGTTAAGTCCAAGACACATGGGATCATTCTTGATTTTAGAGAAGCTTGGTGAAGTTGCTTATAAATTGGCTTTGCCACCGACACTATCCGGCGTACAAAATGTGTTCCACATGTCTTTAATGCGGAAATATGTGCCAATCCTAAGCATGTTCTAGATCTTATACCTTTGAGGTTAAGAGAGAACCTAACATACGAGGAGCAACCTATTAATATCACCGATAGGAAGAATCAAGTGT
>CM029472.1:40282815-40286386 GCA_017140325.1 Eucalyptus leucophloia subsp. euroa
CCAGGCCCAGGCCCAGGCCCAGGCCCAGGCCCAGGCCCAGGCCCAGGCCCAGGCCCAGGCCCAGGCCCAGGCCCAGGCCCAGGCCCAGGCCCAGGCCCAGGCCCAGGCCCAGGCCCAGGCCCAGGCCCAGGCCCAGGCCCAGGCCCAGGCCCAGGCCCAGGCCCAGGCCCAGGCCCAGGCCCAGGCCCAGGCCCAGGCCCAGGCCCAGGCCCAGGCCCAGGCCCAGGCCCAGGCCCAGGCCCAGGCCCAGGCCCAGGCCCAGGCCCAGGCCCAGGCCCAGGCCCAGGCCCAGGCCCAGGCCCAGGCCCAGGCCCAGGCCCAGGCCCAGGCCCAGGCCCAGGCCCAGGCCCAGGCCCAGGCCCAGGCCCAGGCCCAGGCCCAGGCCCAGGCCCAGGCCCAGGCCCAGGCCCAGGCCCAGGCCCAGGCCCAGGCCCAGGCCCAGGCCCAGGCCCAGGCCCAGGCCCAGGCCCAGGCCCAGGCCCAGGCCCAGGCCCAGGCCCAGGCCCAGGCCCAGGCCCAGGCCCAGGCCCAGGCCCAGGCCCAGGCCCAGGCCCAGGCCCAGGCCCAGGCCCAGGCCCAGGCCCAGGCCCAGGCCCAGGCCCAGGCCCAGGCCCAGGCCCAGGCCCAGGCCCAGGCCCAGGCCCAGGCCCAGGCCCAGGCCCAGGCCCAGGCCCAGGCCCAGGCCCAGGCCCAGGCCCAGGCCCAGGCCCAGGCCCAGGCCCAGGCCCAGGCCCAGGCCCAGGCCCAGGCCCAGGCCCAGGCCCAGGCCCAGGCCCAGGCCCAGGCCCAGGCCCAGGCCCAGGCCCAGGCCCAGGCCCAGGCCCAGGCCCAGGCCCAGGCCCAGGCCCAGGCCCAGGCCCAGGCCCAGGCCCAGGCCCAGGCCCAGGCCCAGGCCCAGGCCCAGGCCCAGGCCCAGGCCCAGGCCCAGGCCCAGGCCCAGGCCCAGGCCCAGGCCCAGGCCCAGGCCCAGGCCCAGGCCCAGGCCCAGGCCCAGGCCCAGGCCCAGGCCCAGGCCCAGGCCCAGGCCCAGGCCCAGGCCCAGGCCCAGGCCCAGGCCCAGGCCCAGGCCCAGGCCCAGGCCCAGGCCCAGGCCCAGGCCCAGGCCCAGGCCCAGGCCCAGGCCCAGGCCCAGGCCCAGGCCCAGGCCCAGGCCCAGGCCCAGGCCCAGGCCCAGGCCCAGGCCCAGGCCCAGGCCCAGGCCCAGGCCCAGGCCCAGGCCCAGGCCCAGGCCCAGGCCCAGGCCCAGGCCCAGGCCCAGGCCCAGGCCCAGGCCCAGGCCCAGGCCCAGGCCCAGGCCCAGGCCCAGGCCCAGGCCCAGGCCCAGGCCCAGGCCCAGGCCCAGGCCCAGGCCCAGGCCCAGGCCCAGGCCCAGGCCCAGGCCCAGGCCCAGGCCCAGGCCCAGGCCCAGGCCCAGGCCCAGGCCCAGGCCCAGGCCCAGGCCCAGGCCCAGGCCCAGGCCCAGGCCCAGGCCCAGGCCCAGGCCCAGGCCCAGGCCCAGGCCCAGGCCCAGGCCCAGGCCCAGGCCCAGGCCCAGGCCCAGGCCCAGGCCCAGGCCCAGGCCCAGGCCCAGGCCCAGGCCCAGGCCCAGGCCCAGGCCCAGGCCCAGGGCCAGGCCCAGGCCCAGGCCCAGGCCCAGGGCCCAGGCCCAGGCCCAGGCCCAGGCTCAGGCCCAGGCCCAGGCCCAGGCCCAGGGCCCAGGCCCAGGCCCAGGCCTCCAGGCCCAGCCCAGGCCCAGGCCCAGGCCCAGGCCCAGGCCCAGGGCCCAGGCCCAGGCCCAGGCCCAGGGCCCAGGCCCAGGCCCAGGCCCAGGCCCAGGCCCAGGCCCAGGCCCAGGCCCAGGCCCAGGCCCAGGCCCAGGCCCAGGCCCAGGCCCAGGCCCAGGCCCAGGCCCAGGGCCCAGGCCCAGGCCCAGGCCCAGGCCCAGCTCAGGCCCAGGCCCAGGCCCAGGCCCAGGCCCAGGCCCAGGCCCAGGCCCAGGCCCAGGCCCAGCCCAGGCCCAGGCCCAGGCCCAGGCCCAGGCCCAGGCCCAGGCCCAGGCCCAGGCCCAGGCCCAGGCCCAGGCCCAGGCCCTCCCAGGCCCAGGCCCAGGCCCAGGCCCAGGCCCAGGCCCAGGCCCAGGCCCAGGCCCAGGCCCAGGCCCAGGCCCAGGCCCAGGCCCAGGCCCAGGCCCAGGCCCAGGCCCAGGCCCAGGCCCAGGCCCAGGCCCAGGCCCAGGCCCAGGCCCAGGCCCAGGGCCCAGGCCCAGGCCCAGGCCCAGGCCCAGGCCCAGGCCCAGGCCCAGGCCCAGGCCCAGGCCCAGGCCCAGGCCCAGGCCCAGGCCCAGGGCCCAGGCCCAGGCCCAGGCCCAGGCCCAGGCCCAGGCCCAGGCCCAGGCCCAGGCCCAGGCCCAGGCCCAGGCCCAGGCCCAGGCCCAGGCCCAGGCCCAGGCCCAGGCCCAGGCCCAGGCCCAGGCCCAGGCCCAGGCCCAGGCCCAGGCCCAGGCCCAGGCCCAGGCCCAGGCCCAGGCCCAGGCCCAGGCCCAGGCCCAGGCCCAGGCCCAGGCCCAGGCCCAGGCCCAGGGCCCAGGCCCAGGCCCAGGCCCAGGCCCAGGCCCAGGCCCAGGCCCAGGCCCAGGGCCCAGGCCCAGGCCCAGGCCCAGGCCCAGGCCCAGGCCCAGGCCCAGGCCCAGGCCCAGGCCCAGGCCCAGGCCCAGGCCCAGGCCCAGGCCCAGGCCCAGGCCCAGGCCCAGGCCCAGGCCCAGGCCCAGGCCCAGGCCCAGGCCCAGGCCCAGGCCCAGGCCCAGGCCCAGGCCCAGGCCCAGGCCCAGGCCCAGGCCCAGGCCCAGGCCCAGGCCCAGGCCCAGGCCCAGGCCCAGGCCCAGGCCCAGGCCCAGGCCCAGGCCCAGGCCCAGGCCCAGGCCCAGGCCCAGGCCCCCAGGCCCAGGCCCAGGCCCAGGCCCAGGCCCAGGCCCAGGCCCAGGCCCAGGCCCAGGCCCAGGCCCAGGCCCAGGCCCAGGCCCAGGCCCAGGCCCAGGCCCAGGCCCAGGCCCAGGCCCAGGCCCAGGCCCAGGCCCAGGCCCAGGCCCAGGCCCAGGCCCAGGCCCAGGCCCAGGCCCAGGCCCAGGCCCAGGCCCAGGCCCAGGCCCAGGCCCAGGCCCAGGCCCAGGCCCAGGCCCAGGCCCAGGCCCAGGCCCAGGCCCAGGCCCAGGCCCAGGCCCAGGCCCAGGCCCAGGCCCAGGCCCAGGCCCAGGCCCAGGCCCAGGCCCAGGCCCAGGCCCAGGCCCAGGCCCAGGCCCAGGCCCAGGCCCAGGCCCAGGCCCAGGCCCAGGCCCAGGCCCAGGCCCAGGCCCAGGCCCAGGCCCAGGCCCAGGCCCAGGCCCAGGCCCAGGCCCAGGCCCAGGCCCAGGCCCAGGCCCAGGCCCAGGCCCAGGCCCAGGCCCAGGCCCAGGCCCAGGCCCAGGCCCAGGCCCAGGCCCAGGCCCAGGCCCAGGCCCAGGCCCAGGCCCAGGCCCAGGCCCAGGCCCAGGCCCAGGCCCAGGCCCAGGCCCAGGCCCAGGCCCAGGCCCAGGCCCAGGCCCAGGCCCAGGCCCAGG